>JACEFZ010027731.1:0-205566 GCA_014155875.1 Cepaea nemoralis
ACGAACATATCCTGACAGAATATACAGTCAGGGCGAGAGACAGATAGTTTTGGAGATCAATTGCAGCCAACCTTCATTTTGGAGACGGCACCTGATTGATTGATTGACTTGTATGACAAGCATCTGACGTATTGCTTATGTGAGCAGTCCCGTGAGGTAGATTTTCTCAGTATATGATGCAAGTCTTCAAAGTGCCGCCCCTTACATGTTTTTGTTTTTTTCCTTTAAAAATGAAAAATGCAACCCCTTATTAAACCCCTTATGGTGCCGCCTCTGTGTATCATAGCACGGCACGGCCCTGTTTGTGAGTGTTTAGAGGGCGAACTATGTAAAGGAAACCTTTGCCATGTTCACGTGTGCTGTTGATTCCTGACACAGCTCTCCAAGTCTAGTTCCTGCTGCACCAATGCTGTGCTTTCATATCCTGTTGTTGTTTGTCCATCAAGAATGATGATGACCATTTATTTCATCCAATGGGGTTGAAAGTATGGAGCCGTGAATAATAAGATGGCTGATAAGGCCTATTTTCTCTCGAAATGTTCTTTGACAATGTGGGCAAAGAATGCTTGACGCTCCAGGAGGAGGATCTCCATCAGTGGTTTTTCTGTCCAGCCTTTTCTTCACATCTCTTGCAGTCCTGGTTGCTTCACAAGTGACTGCACCCTTGTGTAATGATGTACGCCACGAATTTCGGTCTTTGGCAGCAGTCTCCCAAGTATCAAGATGAATTCCAAAAGCTTTTAGTGAGATCTTCAGAGAGTCTTTAAAGCGTTTCCTCTGGCCACCTTGGGAGCGTCTACCACAACGCAGCTCGCCGTAAAAAAAAAAAAAGAAAACGAATTGATTATAAGCACACGTATGCTAGTAATGTACGGACATTATACGCAAACGACTGCTCACGTGACATATTCGCAAACGGCTGGTCACGTGACCTATTCGCAAACGGCCGGTCGCGTGACCTAGGTTTGACTACATAATTAATGTTTGTGAAATATCAATGTGTCCTCTGTAGTGTAGTGGTTAGTATCTATCTAACATGCGGGAAACTGGGATTCGGCTCCCCGCCGATTTTTATTTTTTTTTTTTAAAATTTTTGTTTGTTGTTGTTTAATTGTGTTCAAATACCCTTATCTGTGAGTTCAAGTACCCTTGTCGATGGACTAAAGAAAGGCAATATGATAGTTAATATATTGTCTTGTTTCATTAGCCTCTTTCAGGCAGTCGTAGTTAGTTACTCTGGCAGTCCAAGGAATTCGCAACATTCGTCTTAAATCCTTCATCTCTGTTGCTTCTAAGTTCTTCCTAATTTGTTCATTTACATTCGAAGATTCGCTGCCATACAGCAAAATTGGTTCTATATAGCATTTCAGCACTCTCTTACATTCATTGATAGCGACTTATTGCATAAGATACTCTTCATTTTCTGAAATGCGGCTTTTGCCTGCCATATTCTGCTCTTAATCTCTGTTGTACATCTTGACCTTCCATCTGATGTTAGGCCTATAAGTGCCCCTAGGTATTTAAAATTATCTACTTGGTTGAGAATTTCCCCGTCTATTTCTATGTCACATTTTGGTGTCCCCATTTTCTTTGATATCACCATTGTTACTGTTTTCTAGCTACACGCATAGGAATAATCACGTCACCTACTTCTACTGCGAATATAATTTTTTGTCTATTCGCAAATTCTATTGCGAATAGTCACTTCGATTAAAAACTTAATGGTCTGAAATGCTTGGGGGAGTTACCTTTGATGATCGGAAGCCCCCCCCCCCTGCCGTGTTTGCTCCGCGTAAGAGCTACGACTATGTTCAAGCCTTCTGCTGAATTAACCAGATAGCCAAAAGAAAAACACATTGAAAAGCAATGAGTAGGGGACATAAACATCTAATATTGTTATAAGGGAAGGCTACTAGCATTTAAAAATATCATTGCTTGACTATAATATTATAAAAAACTAACTATAATATCTCTCTACTAATTTTTTATAAAGAAGACAATTAATAAAAAACGTCGGTATTAAATATAAAGAATAATTCTTTATAGTACTTACAAAATGTGTCTTTATCTTACTTACTTACATTTTAATAATTCAACTTTTAAAGTGTCCACATTTATTCATGACATTTCAATTGTGATCTTTCAATGTATCTTAAAAAGAATGTTCGTAATATTCCCACCTCTGTGGGGGAAAACATTTTTTTACTGGCCTCTTAAGGCCACATACAATTTAAAATAAATTAACAACACGTCCAAAAAAAGGAGAAAGCTTGTAACTTGTTCTGGTATCTCCCTGTTTACTGTGATGTTCATTGATAAACCCCTCCTTTCCACGGCTAATAATCATAGTTTTTTGTTTTTGGATGTTAATATCTAGGCCACATTTTGCACTATGCCTGTTTACATGTTCAATTAAGTGTTGTAACTCTTGCTCGCTTTCTGCTAGTAACACGGTATCATCAGCAATCTAAGATTGTTTTATTATTCTTCCATGTCGACTTGTTTAAAAATTCTATGTGAATTATTTTTTTTTGAAAACCTTCTCTTTAGCGAGAAGACAGTTGGTTTTTTTATCAACCAGTACAGGTCTGATGATCGCGGCTTTTGGCAGCAAGAGTGTTTCCTAGGGGTTTTGTGTTTGTGGGTTGGTCTTTATCTGGCAGCACAAGAACCTGCACACTTGTCTTTCTGTTCTTATCTGTCCTCTACTTTTGTTGTCTTGGGAAAGGTGCTTAGCCAACCGAACACGAGTTCTCCTCTCTCTCTCTCTCTCTCGTCTCTCCCTCTCTCTCCTCTCTCTCTCTCTCTCTACGTCTCTCTCTCTCTCTCCTCTCTCTATATCTATATAATATATCTATATATATATATATAATATATATATATATATATATATATATATATATATATATATATATCCCTCCCTCTCTCTCACTTGTCTTTATCACTTTGTTATGTCTTTCAACTACATCTTTCTCGTATCTCCTGTCTCTCACACTATCTTCGTTATCTATCTCCGCCCTCTCTCTCTTTTCAACCTGCTTCACATATACCAGGTTTTCCTGCACTTTATTTGCGTAACATTTCCTTGTTTATTTGTTAATTCATCAGGCCAGTAAGTCGGAAGCCTGGTGTTTGAATTGGCTAATCATGTCTGTCGAAGCAACGCATATTAATTACTGTCAGCTTGGACCGGAATTATGATGACATAAATATCAGGAAATAGTAGGTCGGTAATGTAAACAAAGATGGATGCCTGTAAACAGTAAGAGTACAGAAACGCAAGTTAACAATTCTTGCATGGGGACACAATTATTTTTATTGGGGATACCAATCTGGAAAATTATTCTTGATATTAAAACAGCTTCATACTGCCAGCTCGGTATAAACTACTCTGTCTATTCCGAGCCAGCTCGGTATAAACTACTCTGTCTATTCCGAGCCAGCGCGGTATAAACTACTCTGTCTATTCCGAGCTATCGCGGTATTAACTACTCTGTCTATTCCGAGCTATCGCGGTATAAACTCTCCCACTTAACAATAATTGATTGTTAACAGTTCTGACTCTAAAGATGTGAAAGTGTAGTAGACAGACGTAAGAGAGGAGATCTTATTATGTCCCTGTAAACAGATGTAGGAGAGGAGATCTTATTATAGTCCTACTACGTATGTAAACACCTTGGGGTGTTCAGGCCTGATTGAGTTGATACTGGTACATGCAGGAATGTATAGGATGAAATGGTGGACATATACTGGTACAATGTAGGAGAATGTTTGGATGAAACGGTGGACAGATAAGCAAAGAAAGGGAGAATAAACAAAAAATATGAGCATTTATTTCGAGAGGAAGCAGCGTGAGAAAAATGCGTGTCATTCTTGTGCCATGGTACGGAAGTGAGTCAACACGCGAATTGATCAGTGCCGTCGGAGATCGTAAATTTATGGAGAGGCATGATCGCCCACGCCAGCCGGCAGTGCACTGGATGATGATGACGAGGAGACGTTGGCTGCTCTGTAGAGTGAGACTGGGTTATATGGGATAAGTCCTGTGCAATGAAGTGGCCTTATAACCCGTTAACCACTGACAAAAGCCGCATTTTATGGTCTGTATATGTGCGTATTTAGTTTGGGTGTTTGCATCGTGCTCCCAATACTATGTGCGCTGAATTTTCTGTCCAGTATCTTGTTTTGATCTCTTTGCTTGAACTACCATTGGTGCGTATATTGGAGGCTAGATAAGTAAAGGTATCCACTCCAGGCATTTATCAATTTACTTGTATTGGTTGTTC
Source organism: Cepaea nemoralis (assembly GCA_014155875.1). NCBI lineage: Eukaryota > Metazoa > Mollusca > Gastropoda > Stylommatophora > Helicidae > Cepaea > Cepaea nemoralis. The sequence continues at coordinate 4,287 of JACEFZ010027731.1, forward strand.
GTTGTAGATATTTACCAGTATCTTGCTTGTTTTCTTTTATAATTTCCATTATGTATGATCTTGAAATGTTCTCTAATCTGGTGGATAGGTCTTGGAGTTCTAATTCTGAACCAACCATCAGATTGATACCACAATCACATCTCAGATGGTGCAGAGGTGCCACACCAATCGATATAGATGTTTTATACTCGTTAAGAGTCTCCAGCATAATGTTTTCTAAATACTGTATGTGTTAAAAATCATAGGGAACAGGACAATAGGATACATCCTTGTCGAACGTCTACTGTCGTTTTGATTAAGTGTCCTATTATGTTGTTTGTGTTGACAGTACTGCATGCAACTTTGTATAGTGCTTCAATGATTTCTATAATGTTGATTTTTAACAATGAATTTTGTCATTATTTGCCATAAACCTTCATTGCAGACTCGATCAGTGGCTTTTGTGAAATCTATGAATGTGTGGTATAAGAAGCATTGCTGTTGTAAATATTTATCAATCAGTACTCTAAGATTAGGGAGCCAAGGCTGCACATTGGCAAACCCTCTGGCTAGATGTTTGAATCCTTATTGGAGACAGATTTTTAAATAAACGATTTCAGGTCACCTATCTAAACTGGGTACCAAGATATATAGTAAAAGTGAATGGCGTGATGTTGGCCACATTGCCCATCGAGTGTAAGCTAGCCCCATGCTCTATCTATTGGTATATGAAAGGCAGCAGCAGGAGAAGAAGAATAAGAAGACAGTGAGTGAACTGTTTTGAGAACTAAGTACCTAGCATGACGTTTGGCGCTCTTGTATTTGAATTTCCATCGATGCAGACATTTTTGTTCCTTGGTTTGGGCTCCCAGTTTGACCCGCCTTAAGTGATTCCGGGAGGTTGTTTGGGAAGTAAAAGGAGCCGGTGTTGACCATATCACATATATAGTACTGTTGAGCGGTATATAAATATTAAATATGATGCTAGAACCGTATAGCCAGTATGGCCTCATGACATGAATAGGGGTCCGCGATTTGAAAAAAAAAAAAAAAATCAAACAAACAACCATCGCTATACGTAAACATAATTTGACATCGTGGCACGGAGGAACATCGGTATTAATATTAGAAATGATTGGGCAGTATACAGGCCAGAAGGATCGCTGGCAGGAATGATTACCAAAGCCATTCGACATGAAAAGAAAAGGGAGATAACTAACTAATATTATTGTTAAAAGTAAACCAAAGTGACTGTTCTTGTTTGTTTTGTTCCGTTGATCTAGGAGTGGCTAGAATGCTGGATTCTCCTTCGGAGACACGGGTGCGAATCCTCGGTAAGATATGGACTTTGTTCTGTCGGGGAAATAAAGATAATTCTAACCTGCACAGTTCGCGGCGATTGCACTAGCCAGGCGGCCTTAATTCTTCGGGCCTAAAACCCCCCGCCCCCCTCTCCCTGCCCTACACCGCAAGATACTATACCCAGTAGATGGTATATTTTTGTTGTTGTTGACAGATAAACACTTTGGTCAAACGTTCGGCTGTATCTGTGCCTTTTATTTTTCATCCGTCGAGCTTCTGTCATTTGAAGATTGAGCACAACCCATTACTGGCAACGCTGATCGTATTCCGGTATGAACCCTGGGACTTGTCCACGCCGGATTGGAAGCATTGGACTCGAGTTTCGCGCTCGTTTGAGCTCGTCAGTAGTGCATATAACTGACTGGACCCGGGATCGAACTACGGATCACTGGCGTATGAGTAACCTCTTGACCACCGGCCCACGCTAAACGTGACAGGCGTCCCAGATAGAACAGGAAAAGCAGGTGTTATTCACTGTCAGCGGCTATATCGTTTTCAGTTCTGTTCCTATTAACAACGTGATATTGTATGACAGTGAAGAGAGAGTTGATGAAATAAATAAAGAGGAGGCAAGTGAAATATTTCGGACACGTAAAAGACATGAAACTCTTATAAAAATCATACTGGAGGGCAAGGTTGAGAGCAAGCGAGCAAGAGGGTGACAACGATACAACTGGGAAGATACCATTAAGAGATGGACGAACATCATCCTGACAGAATATACAGTCAGGGCGAGAGACAGATAGATTTGGAGATCAATTGCAGCCAACCTTCATTTTGGAGACGGCACCTGATTGATTGATTGACTTGTATGACAAGCATCTGACGTATTGCTTATGTGAGCAGTCCCCGTGAGGTAGATTTTCTCAGTATATGATGCAAGTCTTCAAAGTGCCGCCCCTTACATGTTTTTGTTTTTTTCCTTTAAAATGAAAAATGCAACCCCTTATTAAACCCCCTTATGGTGCCGCCTCTGTGTATCATAGCACGGCACGGCCCTGTTTGTGAGTGTTTAGAGGGCGAACTATGTAAAGGAAACCTTTGCCATGTTCACGTGTGCTGTTGATTCCTGACACAGCTCTCCAAGTCTAGTTCCTGCTGCACCAATGCTGTGCTTTCATATCCTGTTGTTGTTTGTCCATCAAGAATGATGATGACCATTTATTTCATCCAATGGGGTTGAAAGTATGGAGCCGTGAATAATAAGATGGCTGATAAGGCCTATTTTCTCTCGAAATGTTCTTTGACAATGTGGGCAAAGAATGCTTGACGCTCCAGGAGGAGGATCTCCATCAGTGGTTTTTCTGTCCAGCCTTTTCTTCACATCTCTTGCAGTCCTGGTTGCTTCACAAGTGACTGCACCCTTGTGTAATGATGTACGCCACGAATTTCGGTCTTTGGCAGCAGTCTCCCAAGTATCAAGATGAATTCCAAAAGCTTTTAGTGAGATCTTCAGAGAGTCTTTAAAGCGTTTCCTCTGGCCACCTTGGGAGCGTCTACCACAACGCAGCTCGCCGTAAAAAAAAAAAAAAGAAAACGAATTGATTATAAGCACACGTATGCTAGTAATGTACGGACATTATACGCAAACGACTGCTCACGTGACATATTCGCAAACGGCTGGTCACGTGACCTATTCGCAAACGGCCGGTCGCGTGACCTAGGTTTGACTACATAATTAATGTTTGTGGAAATATCAATGTGTCCTCTGTAGTGTAGTGGTTAGTATCTATCTAACATGCGGGAAACTGGGATTCGGTTCCCCGCCGATTTTTATGTTTTTTTTTTTTTTAATTTTTGTTTGTTGTTGTTTAATTGTGTTCAAATACCCTTATCTGTGAGTTCAAGTACCCTTGTCGATGGACTAAAGAAAGGCAATATGATAGTTAATATATTGTCTTGTTTCATTAGCCTCTTTCAAGCAGTCGTAGTTAGTTACTCTGGCAGTCCAAGGAATTCGCAACATTCGTCTTAAATCCTTCATCTCTGTTGCTTCTAAGTTCTTCCTAATTTGTTCATTTACATTCGAAGATTCGCTGCCATACAGCAAAATTGGTTCTATATAGCATTTCAGCACTCTCTTACATTCATTGATAGCGACTTATTGCATAAGATACTCTTCATTTTCTGAAATGCGGCTTTTGCCTGCCATATTCTGCTCTTAATCTCTGTTGTACATCTTGACCTTCCATCTGATGTTAGGCCTATAAGTGCCCCTAGGTATTTAAAATTATCTACTTGGTTGAGAATTTCCCCGTCTATTTCTATGTCACATTTTGGTGTCCCCATTTTCTTTGATATCACCATTGTTACTGTTTTCTAGCTACACGCATAGGAATAATCACGTCACCTACTTCTACTGCGAATATAATTTTTGTCTATTCGCAAATTCTATTGCGAATAGTCACTTCGATTAAAAACTTAATGGTCTGAAATGCTTTGGGGAGTTACCTTTGATGATCGGAAGCCCCCCCCCCCCCCCCCCTGCCGTGTTTGCTCCGCGTAAGAGCTACGACTATGTTCAAGCATTCTGCTGAATTAACCAGATAGCCAAAAGAAAAACACATTGAAAAGCAATGAGTAGGGGACATAAACATCTAATATTGTTATAAGGGAGGCTACTAGCATTTAAGATATATCAATTGCTTGACTATAATATTATAAAAAAACTAACTTAAATATCTCTCTACTAAATTTTTTATAAAGAAGACAATTAATAAAAACGTTGGTATTAAATATAAAGAATAATTCTTTTATATTACTTACAAAATGTGTCTTTAATCTTTACTTACTTACATTTTATAATCAACTTTAAAGTTCCACATTTATTCATGACATTTCAATTGTATACTTTCAATGTACCTAACACTATATACTCTTAATATTCCCCCTCTGTGGGGGAAAACATTTTTTTACTGGCCTCTTAAGGCCACATACAATTTAAAATAAATTAACAACACGTCAAAAAAGGAGAAGCTTGTAACTTGTTCTGGTATCTCCCTGTTTACTGTGATGTTCATTGATAACCCCTCCTTTCCACGGCTAATAATCATAGTTTTTGTTTTTGGATGTTAATATCTAGGCCACATTTTGCACTATGCCTGTTTACATGTTCAATTAAGTGTTGTAACTCTTGCTCGCTTTCTGCTAGTAACACGGTATCATCAGCACATCTAAGATTGTTTATTATTCTTCCATTTCGACTTGTTTAAAAATTCTATGTGAATTATTTTTTTTGAAAACCTTCTCTTTAGCGAGAAGTCAGTTGTTTTTATCAACCAGTACAGGTCTGATGATCGCGCTTTTGGCAGCAAGAGTGTTTCCTAGGGTTTTTGTGTTTTGTGTTGGTCTTTATCTGGCAGCACAAGAACCTGCACACTTGTCTTTCTGTTCTTATCTGTCCTCTACTTTTGTTGTCTTGGGAAAGGTGCTTAGCCAACCGAACACGAGTTCTCACACACTCTCTCTCTCTCTCTCTCTCTCTCTCTCTCTCTCTCTCTCTCTCTCTCACTCTCTCTCTCTCTCTCTCTCTCTCTCTCTCTATATATATATATATATATATAAATATATATATCCCTCCCTCTCTCTCACTTGTCTTTATCACTTTGTTATGTCTTTCAACACATCTTTCTCGTATCTCTGTCTCTCACACTATCTTCGTTATCTATCTCCGCCCTCTCTCTCTTTTCAACCTGCTTCACATATACCAGGTTTTCCTGCACTTTATTTGCGTAACATTTCCTTGTTTATTTGTTAATTCATCAGGCCAGTAAGTCGGAAGCCTGGTGTTTGAATTGGCTAATCATGTCTGTCGGAAGCAACGCATATTAATTACTGTCAGCTTGGACCGGAATTATGATGACATAAATATCAGGAAATAGTAGGTCGGTAATGTAAACAAAGATGGATGCCTGTAAACAGTAAGAGTACAGAAACGCAAGTTAACAATTCTTGCATGGGGACACAATTATTTTTATTGGGGATACCAATCTGGAAAATTATTCTTGATATTAAAACAGCTTCATACGCCAGCTCGGTATAAACTACTCTGTCTATTCCGAGCCAGCTCGGTATAAACTACTCTGTCTATTCCGAGCCAGCGCGGTATAAACTACTCTGTCTATTCCGAGCTATCGCGGTATTAACTACTCTGTCTATTCCGAGCTATCGCGGTATAAACTCTCCCACTTAACATATTGATTGTTAACAGTTCTGACTCTAAAGATGTGAAAGTGTAGTAGACAGACGTAAGAGAGGAGATCTTATTATGTCCTGTAAACAGATGTAGGAGAGGAGATCTTATTATGTCCTACTACGTATGTAAACACCTTGGGGTGTTCAGGCCTGATTGAGTTGATACTGGTACATGCAGGAATGTATAGGATGAAATGGTGGACATATACTGGTACATGTAGGAGAATGTTTGGATGAAACGGTGGACAGATAAGCAAAGAAAGGGAGAATAAACAAAAAATATGAGCAGTTATTTCGAGAGGAAGCAGCGTGAGAAAATGCGTGTCATTCTTGTGCCATGGTACGGAAGTGAGTCAACACGCGAATTGATCAGTGCCGTCGGAGATCGTAAATTTATGGAGAGGCATGATCGCCCACGCCAGCCGGCAGTGCACTGGATGATGATGACGAGGAGACGTTGGCTGCTCTGTAGAGTGAGACTGGGTTATATGGGATAAAGTCCTGTGCAATGAAGTGGCCTTATAACCCGTTAACCACTGACAAAAGCCGCATTTTATGGTCTGTATATGTGCGTATTTAGTTTGGTGTTTGCATCGTGCTCCCAATACTATGTGCGCTGAATTTTCTGTCCAGTATCTTGTTTTGATCTCTTTGCTTGAACTACCATTGGTGCGTATATTGGAGGCTAGATAAGTAAAGGTATCCACTCCAGGCATTTATCAATTTACTTGTATTGGTTGTTCGTTGTAGATATTTACCAGTATCTTGCTTGTTTTCTTTTATAATTTCCATTATGTATGATCTTGAAATGTTCTCTAATCTGGTGGATAGGTCTTGGAGTTCTAATTCTGAACCAACCATCAGATTGATACCACAATCACATCTCAGATGGTGCAGAGGTGCCACACCAATCGATATAGATGTTTTATACTCGTTAAGAGTCTCCAGCATAATGTTTTCTAAATACTGTATGTGTTAAAAATCATAGGGAACAGGACAATAGGATACATCCTTGTCGAACGTCTACTGTCGTTTTGATTAAGTGTCCTATTATGTTGTTTGTGTTGACAGTACTGCATGCAACTTTGTATAGTGCTTCAATGATTTCTATAATGTTGATTTTAACAATGAATTTTGTCATTATTTGCCATAAACCTTCATTGCAGACTCGATCAGTGGCTTTTGTGAAATCTATGAATGTGTGGTATAAGAAGCATTGCTGTTGTAAATATTTATCAATCAGTACTCTAAGATTAGGGAGCCAAGGCTGCACATTGGCAAACCCTCTGGCTAGATGTTTGAATCCTTATTGGAGACAGATTTTTAAATAAACGATTTCAGGTCCACCTATCTAAACTGGGTACCAAGATATATAGTAAAAGTGAATGGCGTGATGTTGGCCACATTGCCCATCGAGTGTAAGCTAGCCCCATGCTCTATCTATTGGTATATGAAAGGCAGCAGCAGGAGAAGAAGAATAAGAAGACAGTGATTGAACTGTTTTGAGAACTAAGTACCTAGCATGACGTTTGGCGCTCTTGTATTTGAATTTCCATCGATGCAGACATTTTTGTTCCTTGGTTTGGGCTCCCAGTTTGACCCGGCCTTAAGTGGATTCCGGGAGGTTGTTTGGGAAGTAAAAGGAGCCGGTGTTGACCATATCACATATATAGTACTGTTGAGCGGTATATAAATATTAAAATATGATGCTAGAACCGTATAGCCAGTATGCCTCATGACATGAATAGGGGTCCGCGATTTTGAAAAAAAAAAAAAAAATCAAACAAACAACCATCGCTATACGTAAACATAATTTGACATCGTGGCACGGAGGAACATCGGTATTAATATTAGAAATGATTGGGCAGTATACAGGCCAGAAGGACGCTGGCAGGAATGATTACCAAAGCCATTCGACATGAAAAGAAAGGGAGATAACTAACTAATTATTATTGTTAAAAGTAAACCAAAGTGACTGTTCTTGTTTGTTTTGTTCCGTTGATCTAGGAGTGGCTAGAATGCTGGATTCTCCTTCGGGAGACACGGGTGCGAATCCTCGGTAAGATATGGACTTTGTTCTGTCGGGGAAATAAAGATAATTCTAACCTGCACAGTTCGCGGCGATTGCACTAGCCAGGCGGCCTTAATTCTTCGGGCCTAAAACCCCCGCCCCCCTCTCCCTGCCCTACACCGCAAGATACTATACCCAGTAGATGGTATATTTTTGTTGTTGTTGACAGATAAACACTTTGGTCAAACGTTCGGCTGTATCTGTGCCTTTTATTTTTCATCCGTCGAGCTTCTGTCATTTGAAGATTGAGCACAACCCATTACTGGCAACGCTGATCGTATTCCGGTATGAACCCTGGGACTTGTCCACGCCGGATTGGAAGCATTAGACTCGAGTTTCGCGCTCGTTTGAGCTCGTCAGTAGTGCATATAACTGACTGGACCCGGGATCGAACTACGGATCACTGGCGTATGAGTAACCTCTTGACCACCGGCCCACGCTAAACGTGACCAAATTATCACACATCAAACTTAGAGTTATAGATTACTATGGGTGACGTTGTGATATTCTAGTATGACAATTTGGTCGCGTCTAGCGTGAGCCGCGAGGTCAAGGGGTTACACACCCACCCCACACGCCAGTGATCCGTAGTTCGATCCCAGGTCTAGTCAGGGATATGTACTACTGACGGGATCAAACGAGAGCAAAACTCGAGTCTAGTGCTTCCAGTCTGACGTGGACAAGGCCGTGTTCGTGCCGGAATCCGATCAGAGTTGCCAGTAGTGGGTTGTGCTCAATCTGCACACCTCAAATCCTGAAACAACCAAAAACATCAATTCTCAGTCATTCTTTGTTTTTGTGTTTGTGTGTGTGTGTGTGTGTGTGTGTGTGTGTGTGTGTGTTTTTGTTTTTGGGTACTCCCGTAGAAGCTACACAGCAGCGAATCCGTTTTTATCTGTACTATTTAGTATTACGACATAATTACACTTCCCTCCTAATGTTAATGTGATTCTTCATAGGGTGATTCGTACGAAAGATATGTATATATGCTGTAGAATTGTGCCTCATGAACATATTAATCTATTTGCTGAATGAATATAGAAAACTGCTATTCGGTGGTTCATGTGTCGACAATGTTCTTATATGCTCAATGTGATGTGAGGGCTGGTCTGGTTCGCAAGATCAGTCCCGCGTCTGGCGTTCGTTGTCTCGGATGGCTGTGTGAGGTACACCTAATCGGGAACTTCGCAGCCGGCGCAAGTTAGCGAGGCAGGCGTTTCAATATTGTGACATCGGCGTGAAGCCGAAATCGCGGTTTGAGTGGGCGAAAGAGCAATTTCTGTATGATCGTTCACTAAGGTCTCGATAAGCGCCCACTCTCTCTGGATGAGTAGTGGGCCCTCAGTCAGTAAGCTGGCATAGCTTTTCCGTCAGTCCTGCCTGACGTAGCTTGAAGCTCGTCGGTAGGCGTTCAGTGGTTTTGCATGTATCACCAGGTACCAAGGGGATGCGCTGAGCGATTGCCACTCTTGGCCTGCGTGTGCGTGAATAGTCCGTCTGTTCGATAGATATCTGGTTGATCCTGCCAGTAGTCATATGCTTGTCTCAAAGATTAAGCTATGCATATCTAAGTTCACACTGCCTCACGGTGAAACCGCGAATGGCTCATTGAATCAATTGAGGTTCCTTAGATGACACTATCATACTTGGATAACTGTGGCAATTGTAGAGCTAATATATGCTTACCAAGCCCCGACCCTCGCAGAAAGAACTCTTTTATTAGTTCAAAACCAATCGTCCTTGCCTTTCATGGGACGCGGCGTGCCCATTGGTGACTCTGGATAACTTTGTGCTGATCGCATTGACTTACGTGCCCGCGACGCATCTTTCAAATGTCTGCCCTGTCAAATATCGATGGTAGGTGACATACCTACCATGTTTGTAACGAGTAACGGGAAATCAGGGTTCGATTCCGGAGAGGGAGCATGAGAAACGGCTACCACACCCGGGGAATCAAGGTTCGATTCCGGAGAAGGAGCATGAGAAACAGTTACCACACCCAAGGAAGGCAGCAGGCCCGCAGCTTACTCACTCCCGGCACGGGTAAGAAGTGACGAAAAATAACAATACGGGACTCTGTCGAGACCCCATAATTGGAATGAGTACTGTTTAAACCCTTTAACGAGGATCTAGTGGAGTGTAAGTCTGGTGCCAGCAGCGCCGTAATTCACTGTCCGTTGTTCCTGCCCTATCGTCTGCCGTCTCTCTTCCGTGGGTGCTCTTCGCTGAGCGTTCCGGGTGGCCGGCGCGTTTACTTTGAAAAAAAAAAAAAAATTAGTGTGTTCAAAGCAGGAATCGGCTGCCTGAATAATGGTGCATGGAATAATGTAATAGGACCTCGATTCTATTTTCTTTTTTCTTTTTTTTTACGAAACTGTTGGTAATGAATAGGAGGGACAAACAGGGAAGTTAGAGGTGAAATTCTTGGATCGCCGCAAGACGAGCTACTGCGAAAGCGTTTGTCAAGAATGTTTTCATTAATCAAGAACAAAAGTCAGAGGCTTGAATACGATCAGATACCGTCGTAGTTCTGACCATAAACGGTGTTGATTAGCGACCCCAATGCACACAATTGAATACCGCTTGGCTAGCAAATCGATAACGTGGAAAGACCGAATCGTGTGGGCGACGACAAAGGTATAAGCATCATAGTGGCACGAAATTGAATATTGCTTGGCTAGCAAATCCATTACTAGGAAATTTAGCATCGAAAGCCTATCAAGTGGGCGTTACCAAAGCTGGAAAAACCGTCCCAGTGATACGAAATGGAATATTGCTTGGCTAGTGAAACCACTACTCGGAAAGTCTGAATCGCTCGCTGTGTGGATGTCATTTGCAGACTGAACTGTCCTGGTCTCCGGAGGAACGGCCTGTCGTGGACGAAAGGCCCAATATACTAAAGTGAGGCTAAGCAGCCATGTGCAGGACGTGACGATTCCTTGGGCGAACCCAGTACCAGAGCGATATGTGCCTGGTCTGCAACTATGGAAGCCCCCTTGGATGGCGGGGAATGACCATGCTCTGCCCCTGCCTTCCCTTGAGGGCAGACGTTATGACACCAGATATTCTGAAAGGACCAGCTGGGATGGGGATAACACCACAACAGTAAGAGTTGACCATCCTACGGATCACCTGGAGAAGCGTCCCATTGACACTGAATGGAATGTTGCTTGGCTAGCTAATCCATTATGTGGAATGGCTGCACCGAAAACTCACTGTGTGGGCTTCATCAAAGGTGGGGGGGAAAAAAACGTCCCAGTGACACGAAATGGAATATTGTTTGGCAAGCCAAAACCATTACGTGGAAAGTCCGAATCGCTCGCTGTGTGGATGTCATCTGCAGACTGAACTCTCCTAGTTTCCGGAGGACATCCTGAGGTGGACGAAAGGCCCAATATACGGAAGTGAGGCTAGGCAGCCATGTGCAGGACGTGACGATTCCTTGGGTGAGGCCAGTACCAGAGCGATATGTGTCGGCTTTGCAGTTATGGAAGCCCCATGGATGGCGGGGAATGACCATGGTCTGCCCCTGCCTTCCCTTGAGGGCTGATCGTTATGTGTGCGGCTGATCTGAATGGACCAGCTTGAATGGGGATGACACCACAACAGTGAGCTACCCGCCTTACGAAACACCCGGGAGGGTTAACCCGTTAACAAATGCCTACAGAAATCGGATGTGTCGGCCGAAAGGTGCAAATATCGCAGCTTTGCTGTAAACAGGCACAACGCAATTACATCCCAAAAAATATTCCAGATGAACGCAGGTAGAAGATATGCTCAATCATTTTATATCGTTCCATCAACAAGGACCGAGATTTGTCGAGACGCATGAGCGCCTACGTCAATTGATAGGGCACATAATTATGTTTATCATGATCATCATCTGCATAGTGGCAGTTAATGAGATATATATGTCTTGACTTGTTTGTGATGGTTATATATATATATATATATATATATATATATATATATATATATATATATATATATATATATATATATATATATATATATATATATATATATATATATATATATGACACATGCCTGTAGTCATTGGCATTAAGGTGAGGGGCCGTACAATATAAACAATTCACGAGATAAAATAGGGCGGATAGTAAGTCCCCCAGAGGGTGTAAATGAGAAGACAGTAATTGAAAGGGGGAGCGGAGAAGAGGTCAGTTGGCTAGAATAACTGGGAGGCAGACAGTTGAAGCAGTGAGGTGGGGTTTGTGTGGATCATTGTGAGGGGGATAGAATGGTTGAAAAGAGAAGGACAAAGACTGACGGAGGGCAGTTGATGTTTGGACTCCGAGCTGAGGGGAGTGGAGTTTGAGATACCGAAGGAATGGGTAGTCCACGGACAACGGGGTTGTGTTGTTCTCCGAGTTGTGAAGACAGGCCTGAACCAGAGTGGGTTCTATAGTTGAGCAGTGGCTCCAACCCAATGTGTGGGTTGTATTGTGGGAGATCCAGCCGTGGATAGTAGCTGGATTACCTGTCTTGTGGATTGAGATAAGAAGCAGGCCGTGAGAAGGCATTGATGTGTGCTGGTTAAATTGTGAGGAGGATATTTATAATGTATGGATTACATTGTTTTCTGGATATATACATATGTTCCGTGAGTCTGTGTTATTTCTGTAATAAAGGATTATGTGCGCCAACTGAAGCTTGTTTCATGACTGGTGAATATGCACTGCGGGGGTGAGTTACATTGCAAGACAGATATCTCCATTGACACACCATGAGTGTATATGAATAATATGTATTTATGTGTAATAGTATATGTATATGAGTGTATCATGAATAATATCATGAGCATATCATCGTAAGAACTTTGTGATATTATCATCAAGAAAACGTGTGACAATCTGTGAGCTCGTCCGATCAAGAACATCTGGGCGCTCATCGCTTAGTAAGGAGTATCTGGAAGGCCACGTACGGTCAAGAACATTATAGACTGTGTTGTCATTCTGAGATATTTGTGGGCTCTTCGCGGAGAGAGGGTGGACAACGGAGTGTGTCCACCGTATAAACACTGAGTTTTTCTCCGTGCGGGAACTGGCTACAGCAGTTCACGTCAAGTCCACTACAGGTGAATTGGAACCAACCATATCGCTGAAGCGAGAGGGGGGTGATAAAGACACGCCATACAGACTAACCGGGAGAGTCCATTACGGTGACAGGTAAATTTGATACCAGGCAGCAGTGCTGAAACTAGCAGACGCGGCAATGAAAGACGAGTGTTGAATCCAGAGTGGCGAGGGCAGCGTGTGTGTGTGTGTGTAGGACGTCGCTGGCGGTGATAATGACAGGATTGGGAACCAAAGATAATTGACAGGTGTGTGTGTGCGAGGCAAGCGCACCGTGTTGTCGCAAGTTGACTGGTCAAGATTTTTTCGACGCAGTAAATAGGACGGGTGGAGACACCAGCGTCCAGGTACTAGAGGAAAGTTACGTTAACCCCTACCACAGCCGTGCTAGGGCAGCAGTGGAAAGTGTGATTTTCCACGAAGTTAATATAGCAGCCGGGTGGGGCTGTCAAGTTTGTGTGAAAACTGTTTTACGGAGGAATTTTTCACTGAGAGTGATAAAGAGAAATTAGGTTGACCTTGGAAGGAAAGGCTGTTTAACAGTAAGCAGTTACTGAGGAAATTTCCACGGCCTAGTGTGGTCAAGATGACTCATTGTGAATGAACAAAACAAGGTTGTTTTGAAAGAAAGCCAGATTTTATGTTTCGCCTTTGTTGAACTGTTTCTATTATTGTCATCATTATTCTGTTATGAGCAAACAGTTTTAACGTATCATCATCGCAACCATGGTTGTATTGCTTTCCCAATAAGGATTTATATACCCAAATTTAAAGCGCTGAACATTGGCTGCCATTCTCCTTTTCTTTTAGGTGAATCTTGTCGGATAACGGACATCCATAACATTAATGATACAGCGAAGCGCCATCTCCGCAACGAGAGTAACAACAAATCGAAAGAACACTTTGGATTATTACTGTGGTGCCACCACGTACAGAGAAAGTACAATAACGTTACGGACTGTGTCGAGACAGAACAGTTTGGATATCACTATCATCTTCAACTTTTGTCGACAGTTGGAACTTGTGATCACCACGTGAATTCAGGAACCACTCAACAAATCAATCAGTCCTTTTGAAATCTAGTGTCGTAGACATTTCCAGCGGATTGCGAATAACTATTAAAACGAACAAAAACTTTGGTGACTGAATAAAAAGAACTTTTGGCGACGGATGAATAGGCCCATATTTGTCGGCCAACCAGTTACACATTATTATTTTTTATTGTTTTGCTCCCATCGTCATATTTATTGTTGTCGGGTGTTACGCAATTATTTGTATGTGGTCCAGTGTTTGTCAAGAGTAGGGGATTTTGTGTTGCTTCTCGAAGGCCGGGAGGCGGGGCGAAAATTTATTTTCTTACTGTGCACCATGTCTTTTCTGGGAAGTAAATCGTAAGGTCGGTTTGTTTGATTCTGCAGTGAAGCAGGGTGGTCCTAGATTATATACCGTGCCTTTTGGGTCTAACGTCAGATCTGTGTATATTTTCAGTATATATTCCTTTTCTTTCTATCTTTCTTTTCGTTATATTTACATATAATATTTGTTGTGTTCGGATATATGTTTTTATTGTGATCTTTCGTCATTTCTGCTGTCTAGTGGTCTTGGTCAATTTATATTTATATTTTACGCGCACTGTGGGTGTCTCTACACAAGCTTGTGGTTGTTACTGTGGTTTATTTCTGTGTGATCATCGTCTCCGTGTACTCAGCTTGTGAAGTCTAGCGTTGGATAGTCATCACTTAGTGTTATCATCCATTTGTTTGTATATGTATTTATATGTATGTTTAACAATATTTCCAGGGACTTTATGAACTATTGGTCATAGATATATAGATAGGAGGGAGTATAGTTTATATTCCCCCCTCACTACCTAGTGCGTATAGAGTGACTGGGTGAGTACAGAGTGATATTTTAGCACGACGCAGTTACGTGCACAAGGAGTGGTAGTGTACGTATTGAAGGCACACAAAGGACTAGTAGCAGAGGCTTTACATTTATAGTTGGCTGACAGACAGCAACGTGTCCACAAGTACAAGATGCCTACTTTAATGGATTATATTGAAGCAGGTGAAAGAATAGGCCTGAAAGGTAAAGAGTTACAGGAGTATGCAGAAGCGAAAGAACAAAAGCAGACGGAAAGAGAGGAGAGGCATAATGAACGCGAGGCAAAGCGTCTACAGAAAGAGAAAGAGACGCAAGTAAAACTAGCTGAAATGGAAAACAAGCGTCTACAGGAAGAGAAAGAGACGCAAGTAAAACTAGCTGAAATGGAAAACAAGCGTCTACAGGAAGAGAAAGAGACGCAAGTAAAACTAGCTGAAATGGAAAACAAGCGTCTACAGGAAGAGACACAAGTAAAACTAGCTGAAATGGAAAACAAATGTCTACAGGAAGTAAAGTTAGCTGAAATAGAAAACAAGCGTCTACAGGAAGAGACACAAGTAAAACTAGCTGAAATGGAAAACAAACGTCTACAGGAAGTAAAGTTAGCTGAAATGGAAATTGAGAAAGAGAAGATCAAGTGTCAGATGCAAACTGAAATCGAGTTAAGAAAATTAGAACTATCTTCGAAGGGTCAAAGTGAGGAAAGCAGAAAACCTTCGCAGGCGTCACAGAGATTAAAACTGCCATACTTTACGGACCGAGACAACCTTGAAGCTTATCTTGACAGATATCAGGCATCAGCGAAAGTGTTAGGCATCCCAGAAGAACAGTATGCTATTAGACTAGGTGAGCTTCTAACGGGCAAGGCACTAGACACCATGTTCAATTTACCTGTAGAAGAAAGAAACAACTACACTATCTTACGTCAACGTTTGCTGACTAAGTTCCAACTCACTGAGCATGGATATAGAACAAAGTTTAGACAGTTAGTGCCAGAGACAAATCAAGATTTCACAGACTTTGTTAACACAGTCAAGAACACATTTAACAAATGAATGGAGCTTGCAGAAGTAGGGAAAGATTTTAATAAATTAGTAGATCTAATGTTAAGAGACAAGGTAGTATCTGCATGCAATTCTAATTTAGTGGCGTTCTTTGATGAGCGGAAGCCAAAGGACATAGACACAATGTCTCAGTTAGGGCAAAACTACATGACTGCACATCCTAACGTATCTATTGGGAAACTAATGAGTGAGGAAATAGTCTGTGCAGCGTACACTAAACAGGACCAGAATCCGGTCATCAGACCAAGGGCGAAAAGTGTGGATTCAGCACAGAAAGGTGAGCAGCAAGAACTTCAAGATAATGGTTTCCGAGGAAACAATGTTGGTAGAGTAGGACGGTACCCATATAGAAGAGGGAACTTCCAGAGACGTCAAAATTATGCCGGATGTTGGAATTGTGGGAGCTGGAGACACAAGGCAGCACAGTGTGATGCACAACCATCAGATGGACCAACGAACAACACTAAAACGGGAGATTACTTGTTTCAAATGTGGAAAGAATGGGCATATCAGCCATCAATGTAGGATGAGAGAAACAGAGCACTCAAATGCAGCAGCAAGTAATTGAGACGCTGAACAATGAAGATTGTAGTGGGTGCAAACCTCTTTTTGAAAAAGACAGTCAGCCAGTCCTTAATATGTGGTCATACAGTTAAAAGCAGGATCAGCAGTGCCATGAAGGAGGAAGTCTGAAGATGCATCATGGGATTTGTTAATGATAGGACCAGCGTTAACAATTAGGGATTCCGGATGTACGTCTATCGGAGTGAGGAGAAGTTTAATAGATCCCTCGGATTATACAGGGAAAAAGATTAGATGCATAACATTCAACGGCACAGTAGAGTTCTACCCAATAGCCATAATAACAGTAAAAACACCATATATCACTGGAAGAGTGACAGCGTGTGTTTTGGACTCACCAGTGGCTGATTTGATCATAGGAAATGTTATAGGATGTTAAAGATTGTACAGAAGAGGAAGTAGTTTATTGGGACCAAAAATATAGTTTAAGCAGTAATGAAGGTAGTTACCTCAAGAGAACCGAAATTAGAGAGTATAGCTGAGGTAGAAGAGGCACTTGAAGTAGACACAGGAACTCAGGACAAGGGTAGTACAGCTGAGCAGATGAGAATGGATCCCAAATATAGTGCTAGTGAATCCCAGAGACAAGATACTACTCTGAACAAATGTTCCCAAGGGTGTAGGAGAGTAGAACATAGGCAGTCAAAGAAAGGTAGATGGTGCTTCGAGAGGAAGAACAATGTTCTCACTCGCAGGTTTTCAGATAGTGGAACTGCACGTGGGCAAGGATCAGTACCTTTAGCACATAGAGACCGATATACGAGAACAGCTCAGGATAGTGCATGTGCAGGGCACATAGGCATAAGGCGTATGCAGCAGAAAGCAAGGTGCCAGATATATGGGCCAAGATTGAATAAAGAGTTCAGACTAAACAGAGACTCAAGTGTAACGGTGCAATATGCAGATAGGAAAGTTGAGTTAGGTCAAAAGAGTGTTCGCGACATCACTGACTCAGGGCTAGGGATAGCAAACAGATGTTGTAATTGTAGAGGTACCATGAGTCAGGGGTACATGAAAGGTAGTCACAGCATCGACTAGGAATCAGAGGTGGGTTGATGCAAGAACGGAACCACCTGATATTGGGTCGGTACACAAAAAGTAGTAGTGGGTTCTGAAAGATATTAATAGACCTGTGGCTACATAAGTATAATGCTGTTCTATGATGTATTATTATTATGTGATGTATTAGTTCATGCATTGGTACACAAGATAGAAAGATGGTTGTATTTATGTGTGGGGAATATGGGAGTGTACTACGAGTATTTGATGTATTATTTAGGGTGGGAGCTAGAGTAAGTTGGATTTATGCTTAAGACTACTCAGGCAATGTGTCTGAGTCACATATTTAATAAGTTTTAGTCTCCCAACATTTGAAAACGATGTTTTCTTTTGAGGGTGGGGTAGTGACACATGCCTGTAGTCATTGGCATTAAGGTGAGGGCCATACAATATAAACAATTCACGAGATAAAATAGGGCGGATAGTAAGTCCCCCAGAGGGTGTAAATGAGAAGACAGTAATTGAAAGGGGGAGCGGAGAAGAGGTCAGTTGGCTAGAATAACTGGGAGGCAGACAGTTGAAGCAGTGAGGTGGGGTTTGTGTGGATCATTGTGAGGGGGATAGAATGGTTGAAAAGAGAGGGACAAAGACTGACGGAGGGCAGTTGATGTTTGGACTCCGAGCTGAGGGGAGTGGAGTTTGAGATACCGAAGAAATGGGTAGTCCACGGACAACGGGGTTGTGTTGTTCTCCGAGTTGTGAAGACAGGCCTGAACCAGAGTGGGTTCTATAGTTGAGCAGTGGCTCCAACCCAATGTGTGGGTTGTATTGTGGGAGATCCAGCCGTGGATAGTAGCTGGATTACCTGTCTTGTGGATTGAGATAAGAAGCAGGCCGTGAGAAGGCATTGATGTGTGCTGGTTAAATTGTGAGGAGGATATTTATAATCTATGGATTACATTGTTTCTGGATATATACATATGTTCCGTGATGTCCGTGTTATTTCTGGAATAAATGATTATGTGCGCCAACTGAATCTTGTTTCATGACTGGTGAAAGGTGCACTGCGGGGGTGAGTTACATTGCAAGACAGATATCTCCATTGACACACCATGAGTATCATTACCTAGACAACGACCATCACACAATAATATCATGAGCATATCATCGTAAGAACTTCGTGATATTATCATCAAGAAAACGTGTGACAATATATATATATATATATATATATATATATATATATATATATATATATATATATATATATATATATATATATATATTATACTGGCGCAGAGGTTACGGACGTTGTTCGTAATCCCCTATACTCTTGTACGAAACACAACTGCGCGAGATTCGGCAGCTGATCGCGTCGCGTTGGTTGCTTACGGAGGGTATGTGAGCCAGTCGTTCATAAAGCAATGGCAAACTATTGAACGTAACACTTGCCAAGATATCAACACCAGCTGAAAAATGCTGGTGTTAACTGTAATGTCCAATACAGGATATGCGAATATATATATATATATATATATATATATATATATATATATATATATATATATATATATATATATATATATATATATATATATATATATATATATATATATATATATATATATATATATATATATATACTGTATATATCCATACACACATTTAAATAATTTAAAAGCGTGTTGCATTGCTCTGTTATTCAAGACTTTAGGTAAGTACATCCGACTTTTTTTTCGGGTTTACTTTCCTTGAAAAACAGAACACCACAGTCTGAAATACCATATCTATATATATAAAAATGAATGTATGTCTGTATGTATGTTTTTTATGCGTTCGGGAACGGTCCATCCGATTGAGTTGACATTTTCTACACGTCTTCTTTTAATTCCCGTGCTGCCAACTGTCATATTTTTTAAAGTGTACAAACAGTTATTTACTTAATATTATTTAATATTTCAATTTAAATTTAAATGTATATATAGCGAGGGGACATAACTTCTAATAGCATTGCTATATATATAAAATTGTTGCATATTTCTCAAGTAGGTGGACCCTTTCGCTACAGTTATCTATAGGTATATGCGTTATACTCCTCCACCTAAATCCTCCTCCTCCCTCCTCCTCCTCTCTCCTCCTCCTCCCTACTCCTTCCTCCTCCTCCCTCTCCCTGCTCCTCCTCCACCCTTCTCCCTCCTCCTCCTCTCTTGCTCCTCCGTCCTCCCTCCCCCTCCTCCCTCCTCTTCCCTCTCCTCCTCCCTCCTCCTCATCCTCCCCTCCTCATCCTCCCACCTCCTCCCTCCTCCTCCTTCCTCCTCACTCCTCCTCATTCCTCCTCCTCCCTCTACCTCCTCCTCCCTCCTCCTCCTCCTCTTCCCTCCCCCTCCTCCTCCTCCCTCCTCCTCCTGCTCCCCCTCCTCCTAATCCCTCCTCCTCCCCTCCTCCCTCCTCCCTCTTCCTCCTCCTTCCTCCTCCCTCCACCTCCCTCCTCCTCCCTCTTCCTCCTCCCTCTTCCTCCTCCTCCCTCTTCCTCCCCCTCCCTCCTCCTTCTCCCTCCTCCTCCTCCCTCTTTCTCTCTCCTCCTCCCTCCTCCTCCCTCCTCCTACTCCCTCTTCCTCCCTCCTCATCCTCTCTCCTCCTCCTCCCTCTTCATCCCTCCTCCTCCCTCCTGTTCCTCCCTCCTCCTCCCTCCTCCACCTCCTTCTTCCTTCTCCTTCCTCCTCCTTTTTCTTCTTCTGCTGCTGCTGCTGTCGCTCCATTTACCCAAGTTAATTGTTGGGGGAAGATGTAAAGATCTTTCAAGTGCTCTTTCTAATGCTTTTTGTAAGTTGGTCTTCGTTTATCTAAGGTTCTAACTGCAACCAATAAATTATTAGACAGATAGACAGACAGACAGACAGTCGGGAACGGGAGCTTATATGACTACTTATATGAATTAAATGAGATGCTCCACACTGGGGACTGGACGTAGCCGGGCCAGGGTCAGACAGACAGACAGTCGGGAACGGGAACATATATGACTACTTATATGAACTAAATTAGATGCTCCTCCACCAGGAGCTGGGCGAAGCCGGGCCGGGTCAGACAGACAGACAGATCCCCGCCAGGGGCTGGGCGAAGCCGGGCCGTGTCGTCTTTTTTGGGAACGGGAACGGGAGCAGGGGCCGAATATGAATTAAATTAGATGCTCCCCGCTTTGGGAACGGGAACGGGAGCAGGGGCCGAATATGAATTAACTGAGATGCTCCCCGCCAGGGACTGGGCGAAGCCGAGTCGTGCCGTCTTTTTTGGGAACGGGAACAGGGGCCGAATATGAATTAAATGAGATGCTCCCCGCTTTGGGAACGGGAGCAGGGGCCGAATATGAATTAAATGAGATGCTCCCCGACAGGGACTGGGCGAAACCGAGCCGTGCCGTCTTTTTTGGGAACGGGAACAGGGGCCGAATATGAATTAAATGAGATGCTCCCCGCTTTGGGAACGGGAACGGGAGCAGGGGCCGAATATGAATTAAATGAGATGCTCCCCGCCATTGTCTGGGCGAAGCCGGGCCGGGTCAGCTAGTGTTTGATAAACTAAACATAAATGACATTGGTCAGTGTACTGTGGAACTGGTAAAATGACAGGTAACCATTTGTTGCAGAGTTGTCTACCATATGCAGAATACACATTGGCACCTTGCCGTCTTGACAGACGATAGTTTGTGCTTTAAAAAGGCATAATAACTTTTACATATGGCGGTAGCGAATGTGACTGATAAGGCCAATTCGCGCTGTAAATGTCCGTTCACAGTGGGTGCATGTGAACACGTGGTCATTTGCACCATCATGCACCATCTTACGTTTCATACGCTCGGTGTGTGACTTATCTGCAATAATTTTCTCCTTTGTCTTTATTCTATTTCTGATCTTTGCCCTCCATGCAACACGTTCAGCGGCGACTTGCTCCCACTGTGCATTATCAATGCCTGTATTAATCATGTCCCGCTTACACACATCTTTGTATCGTAGTAGAGGCCGACCCTGAGATCTCTAACCCATCTGTAATTCACCAAAAAAGATGTCCTTTGGTATTCTACCTTTATCCATCCTCCTAAGATGTCCTATCCATCTAAGTCTACGAAGACTGAGCATGGAATAAACCGTCACACAACCTGATCTTTCCAATACTTCAGTATTTGTGATTTTGTCTTGCCACTTAATACCAAGAATTCTTCACAGACACCGTATATGAAAGCTGTTTAAACGTTTCTGTTGGTGTGAGTAAGTTGTCCAGGTTTCACTGCCATAAAGAAGAGTACTAAGGACACAGGCGTGATAGACAAGGACTTTTGTTTTGGCAGTAAGCTTCCTGTTCTCCTAGACTCTTTTTCTTAACCTGTTCATTGTTGTTGCTGCCTTACCAATCCGGATGTTGATTTCCTGATCTAGGGATAATTTGCTATTTACCACTGATCCTAGATATGTAAAATGGTCTACTATCTCTAGTTCGGCGTCGTCAATAAAGATTGATGGTGCCGCATGTGCACCTTGTGACATAATCTGTGTCTTCTTTTTTGGTGCTAATTGTTAAACCAAATTCAGAACAAGCGTTGGAGAATGCAGATAGTAGACATTGCAATTCTTCCTCAGAGTGGGTCGTAACTGCAGCATCATCTGCAAAAAGCAACTCTCTGATCAGTACCCTCCTAATTTTGGTCTTGGTCTTCAATCTCTGAGCATTGTAGAGGCCGCCATCTGAGCGTGAGTGAATGAATATACCATCATCCTGATCACGAAAGGCATATTTCAGTAGAAGTGAAAAGTATATTCCAAAGAGGGTGGGAGCTAGTACACAACCTTGCTTAACTCCACTCTTGATTTCAAACTCTTCAGAAGTTGCACCATCAAACTTGCTTATACCCTTCATGCCTGTGTGGAATGATTCCACAATGGACAGAAGAGTTGGTGGGCAGCCAATCTTCTTTAATGCCTTGAACAGACCCTCATGACTGACCATTTGCATTTGTCGCAAGAAAATATATCAGTGGTAGACCGATTCTGATCAGCTCAGCGTTCTTAATCAGTTTACGATTTTCATTTGTTTCTTGTATGACTTAGTTTTTCTGTTTGTCCATGGTATTCTTTGCATTTTTCTCAGAAACCACACTTCCACAGCCATCAGATGTTGTTCAGTTTGACTGCTCATTGTCCACGCTCACATCCGTACAAAGTACAGGTTCTATGTAGCACCTCAACGCTCTTTTTTTCTCGTATCAATTGACATCTTTTTATTGGTCAGTATGTTTTTCATCTTGCAAAAGGCTACCTTCGCCATGGCAATTCTTGTTCTAATCTCTTCAAGGCGTCTCCCATCAGATATTACGACTGTTCTGAGATAATTGTGCCGATTCTCTTGTTTAAGAAAATTTCCATTTACTTGCATAATTTATGTTGAAACCTTATATTTTATGCCCATACAGCATCAACTGTCATGAAATAACATTTACAGTTCATATTTGCGATGATTTCTTCATCTTCTGTATTCACGTTCAGGCGTCAGTATGAATTAAAGGAATGAAAGCAGCAGTCAACTTTAAGCTTGTTGACATATTCATAGAGCATGTCCTCAAATGTAGTAGATATAGGCCAGTATAGGTTTCTCTATTCTGCATATCCCTATATATATAGGGTTATATATAACCCTTTATATAGGGTTAGACTGAGACCAAAGAGAATCTACACAGCTAAACACAAATCTAGCCCCAGGATTAATATTATTAACACTCACGATTCTGAAAAGTGTTTTCAGTTTCAACAGCAACTTGAAGACGCTTTCACTGCTACACCAGAAAATTGTACAGTAAATGAAAAGTGGGGTCAACTTAAGGAAACTCTTTATACAACTGCCGTAGGGGTCTACGGTCCTGTGGATCATAAGAGGCAGGAATGGTTTGCAGCAAACAACCAGACTCTGCAGCTCTTGATTGATAAAAAGAAGATAGCTCTCTTTAGAAACAAGGAAAGACCAACGCGTAACACTCTGAGTGAGCTAAAGCAAGCTAGGAAGGATGTGCAAAAGGCTGCCAGGCAGTGTGCAAATGATTATTGGATCAAGTTATGTGAGTCCATTCAAATCGCAAGTGATAAGGGAAACATCAGAAGCATGTATGAAGGAATAAAGAAAGCCTGTGGTCCAGTTATCAAAAGAAGTGCACCATTGAAAACCTTGACTGGAGAAATCATAACTGATAAGAAACAGCAGATGGACAGATGGGTAGAGCACTATTTGGAGCTTTACTCAAGTGAGACCAAACTAGAGGATGATGTCCTCAATCCCATAGAGGCTCTACCAACTCTTGACCACCTGGACACACTTCCCACCATAACAAAGTGTGCTATAAATGAACTTGCATCTGGAAAGGCTCCAGGTAAGGATGGGATTCCAATAGAGGTTATCAGGGGTGGGCAAGACACACTCGCTCTACAGATCCTACCAGCTAATAAAGCTATGCTGGCGAGAAGGACAAGTCCCACAGGATTTCAAAGATTCAAGCATCATAACACTGTACAAGAACAAGGGCGATCGGAGCGACTGCAACAACTATAGGGGTAACTCACTTCTGTGTATTGTCGGGAAAGTATTTGCCCTAATTGTTCTGCGCAGACTTCAAGTCCTAGGAGATCAAGTCTACCCCGAATCACAGTGTAGCTTTCGACAGTGGTGATCGAGTGAAATGGCGAGTCATGACTGCCCACGCTTATCGGTATGGCACATGATGGACAGACATAAAATAGATCTAAAATATTTAGAAGAAAAAAAGTGTCCACCTCGTTCAACCTGCTTTCTCAGCCTTGGTTTCCTTTCCTTTAGCAGATTCACCAGATATACTTCTCTCCAGTCCGCTGGTGTTCAGTCGCCAAGGTTCCACTAAATAATATGTGCAATAATTCAGTTGAGGTGTTAGTAATAGGTTAACAGCATCTGCTGGTATACATCTGGACCGGCAGCTTTCCCATCCTTCATCAATTTTCTAGCTTTACAATTGTTGTCTTTAGCAGGTTTCGCACATATGATATCCAGCTCAACTTCTGCAGACTGGATATATAAAGGGTCTTCTGGGACTGGTCTAGCTAGTGTTCCTAAAAGTATCGAGCCCATCTATTAATCTTTAATGCAGTTCGAACAGTTTTCAATTTCTATGCTTGGACAGCCCACTTGATTGGACATATTGTCATATTATCTTCCTTATGGTGCTGTACAGGTCTA
The DNA here is from genome assembly GCA_014155875.1 of Cepaea nemoralis. Lineage (NCBI taxonomy): Eukaryota > Metazoa > Mollusca > Gastropoda > Stylommatophora > Helicidae > Cepaea > Cepaea nemoralis. The sequence goes on from JACEFZ010027731.1 coordinate 28,763, forward strand.
TCAGTTTCCGTTCGCAGTTGCATGTTTCTGCCTCTCTAAACTAGGTCACATAAATATTTTATTTTATGTGCCCTTAACAGATTGCTATCCTCTGTATACTTTCTTTTTCTGGGCTCTGATTTTCTTAGTTCCTCTTTTGCTATTAGTTAAAACGCGTACCTTCCTGCTTGTCCTTCATGTAAAATAATAATGTTGACCACGATGGCCCAGAGCCTAGCTCGCCTGCCAGATGATCATGGGTTCGGAATCACATCGAGACAGATTTGTAAAATTGATCTGGACTCTCAAGTCGACCCAGCCTACAGTGGCCACCAGGAAGTGTCTTGGGAAGTAAAGGCCGCCGGCGTAGTCCTGACTACATCACTCCTGGAGTGTCGGGTGGCCTCTAACATATGGAACTAGCAATACATACATAATAGTGTCAAGGCGCCTGAAGAGACTCCTGTACTTACTTAATAAATTACAATAGCGTATAGTCAGGGTTAACAGCAGCGGTATATCTATAAGTGTTGATCGTCTACAGTTAATACGATCTAAACCTAATATATGTGACGTTTCAAATTACCCCATCTTACTGCAGTCACAGTTTGTTCTAATTACATATCCTGTTAAAGAATTATATTTCTGCTTCTTACTCACGAGAGAGGAGCGGCTGGCCGAGAGGCTAGAGCGCCGGATTCCCCTCCGAGAGACCCGGGTTCGAATCCTCGGTAAAGTGTGGGATTTTTTTTCTTCTGTCGGGGGCAAACAGAAAATCATAACCTGCATAGTTCATGGCGACTGCACTAGCCATGCGGCCTTAATTCCTCAAGACTCAAAGACCCCTCTCCCCCACCCCGCCCCCTCTGGATGGACAGAGTGACTTCATTATTATCTTTTCTCCACTTCCGTAACACACATGCACTGTATCTATCTGTTTGTTGTCTGAATATTATCTGTTTGCTGTCTGTTGCCCGTTGCCTGTCTATTGTGTGGCTTTTTATCTGTCTTTCTGTTGTTTTACTGTCTGTGTTGTTTGTCTATCTGTCTGTCTGTTTGTTGTCCTTCTATCTGTCTAATAGATGATGTATGCATGAAATCATGCATGAAAGAGAAGATATATACAGGGCAGAATACAAATATCGTTCGTTCTTTATTTCTATAGCTGTTGTATTTTATCCCCTTCTTGACGTGTCGTAATTTCGCCCGGTATCTCCCTTTATTTCTCTCACAACGTCTCTGCTTCGTCCTCTCCGTCTCGTACTTTTATCTTCCCATCCTTCTCCCCCTCCTCCCCTTCCAATCTCTCTCTCCTCTCCCGCCCTTCCGTTTACTGCCATCATGAACTGTATAGTTCGACTGCTAATGAAATCAACTTTTCGCATGATTCCGGAAGTGATCAGTTTGCGAGCAGTCACGTTTAGAAACGGCACGAGACAACAGGCTGAAAACCAATTGTTCCTAGAGACGGATTGAGACTATAAACAGAGCCTCCCACGTACGTCTTGCTGGGTCATCTATTGACTGACTCTCACTATATTCTGGTTTTCCGGGCTAAGAATTTTGTAGTTATGTTCAAGACTCTCCCCTCCACTCTCTTTCATTTGAGAGAGTATTGCTATTTTCAGCGGGATAAATAAATCTCCTGCTTGATTGAATATCTAGAAATAAGTATATGGCTTTGTTCACTTAACAAAGTCAGGGAACAAGATAAGAAATTCTGGACTTCAGCGAACTTAGTGCCAACATGAATCATATCTCCCTGGTCTATATTCAATTGACCCTCGCACGCGATACATTCTAACCAGCCAACACTGAACATTAGCTCACAGAATTAATCTAGCCCTGTATCCTACGTAGTGAGGAGGGGAGGGGGGGGGGGGCGTGAGATGGTGTATGGCTAGATGCTCACATACCGGTCCAGTGGCCATGGGTTACAATCTGCACCGGGACAGACATTTAAAATTGTGTCTGGCTCTCAGTTCCACCCAAATTAACATAGGTACACGACATTCTTGAGAAGTAAAGACGGCCGACGTGTTACTGACCACGTAACCTACTGCCAAGTAGCAGTGAAGTTGACATGACGTTATATAAACTAAAGGAGAAAATCTCGAAACAAATAGTGGTAGAAACTAGGAGGCCGACGTAGAAAACAGAATACGTCAGAAACATTGTCAACAACAACAAACAGTCAGATCACGGAGCTTGACCAAGGAGGACACGCGATTACATTCTCAGGAACGAGCTAACTTATATACTGGCTGGACTCCACTTTCTTTGCTAAAGAATATTGGAAAGGAAGGACGGCACTAGCAATGCGTTATAGACATATCAACTAGGAAATCGTGAATAGATGCGATCTTAGCAGATTGAGACTTAGCAAGTCAGAACAAAGTGACACTGAGGTAGATTTGTGAAGGACAGAAGTCCATTAACATGTTCAATAAGTCAATACATATTTATATTTGTAACTACCGGCCCGCCTGGCCATAACAGGCACGGTACTATTCAATTGTAAGTGCTATCATTGCCATTTTGAATTATATGACAACTTGGACATGGAGAAATAAATATATTGCCACATAATGCATACCGGCTTGGAGTCCGTGATTGCCGTTCAGATTGCAATTCGACAGTCTTGGTAGAGGGTACGACTCTAGACCAGTTCAGCGTTGCCGTTGTTTTCATTGTTCACCACAGTTACCGTCTAGCACCTACCGAGTAGCGATTGGTCTATACTATATGTCTTGCGCCATATTCCAATGCACCCAAGGCGTGTGAAAAGAGCCTTTACTTATTAAAACAAAATCACAGTATAGGAGTCCGGTGGTATAATTGCTGTTGTGCTAGCCAAGACAGTGATGCAGGTTCATTACACACCAGAGGTTCTGGGGTCTATCCAACCTCATATTGTTTTTTGTTTGCGCTAGCGAGATATACTTCTAGTAGTGCTGGACTGAATTTTGCGTGTGGATTAGCTTTCCCTATTAACAGCATCCCTCGCCATCAGGCGAACCTACTCCTACTTCATAGGTACTTGTAATTTACATTTCCAAGTCAAGGACGAGAGGTTAATATTTTAGCCCAACTGACTGGCGTAGGGGTTGAACCAGTTACCTCAGCATCAGCGCGCTGGATGTTTAAGAACACGCGTTCTAATCCATTCTATCATACTGATCTCTCAGCCTCATTTAAATGGCTACCAGACCATTATTTTCAGAATTCTATACTCACGCTATCCAGGCGCGAAAATATCCTGTTCGAAAATCTCCATTGAGGTGGAGTGTTTGTTCTTTAGTTTTGGTGTCATTTGTCCAATGAATTGGTTTGCCTTCTTGCATCTATTTTCGATCTGGTTTTCTGATTTGCATTTGATGATATTACTTCTTTACTGCATGTTTTTTAAAAACAGTGCACCATCTATGTAGCATTAGCGACGATCATAATATGTGTACTAGAGTTCACATATATTAAAACTGCTAAGATCTAGGAAGGTTTTTGTTTTCATTTTAAATTCTTTCAGAGGTGTGTCAATACGACCTACTCTTTTTTCGTCTGCAACAGTCAAGAGATTATTAACGTGTGCAGCGCCCGTGATTATTTTGAAAATATTTCCTGGATTCTAACCCCAAGATTATCTAGTTAGAAGAGAGCGCAAAACTCTGAACAGCCCAGCTTCCGTTTGTGAAACAAATATTAAATGCGATTATGTCCGCAACATTCTCCAGTGTTATATCGAATGTGTAGGGATGATTGATAGTGAATATTTTACTGTGAACCAACAAACTAAGAGGAGCATGGAGGCAGCGGAGAGTTGTTTCTGAGACGAACAATACTCCACAAAGTTTTGCCGAGCCAGCCAATCTGTCCGCCTGTTCATTCCCCAGCACACCGGCATGCCCCGGAGAAAAAATCCAGGTGATGCTTGCTACCCGTGACCTCCGAAGCGAAGCAAGCCACTCTGCACGAAGCCTGCCTGTCCTCACCCTACTCAGCATGCTTTCTGAGTCAGTTACAATCACAATGTGTGTATGTATCGTGTTCTCTATCCAGATAGACGGCAGAAAAGGCGATGGTGGACAGGGGAAAGTGATATTTGATGGTCTATGACATGACGATGACATGGAGATATTTTGTCAATAGAACTGATCCAGAACACCAAAGGGCGAGATCCGTGAAGTGACCTGAACGCCACTTTAAAAGGCATATGATGATGATGATGATGATGATGATATCCAAGTTTAATTTTCCAATATATCTGTGCGGTCAATGTGTCAACCGGTCTTTCAATACCAGTGACAAGACAAGATATTTGGCTCCAGCCTGTGCAGTCATGGTGTCAAGCGACATGTTATTTTCTGATGTTATCTGCGAAGGTACGATGGAGAGCAAGGGATGGATACATCTCTCATGATTATAACTTGGAATCGTGGAGGCCTGCACTCCAAAAGCCCACTAAAAGAAATCTATATTACGGAGTTACTTTTGCCTGAAAGAACTACTACATAGAAACGCCGTCTAACTGAATGTACAGGGTTGCTGAAAAGAATTATCTTCATGTGACTTGCTGATAAGATATGGGTGGTCATAGTTTGCCATCTAACACAATCAACAGAGTCATGGATGTGATCTGTTTTCTTGTCTCGATGTGGCCAAGCCATCCAGGTATTTAACTCACTGCCTTCCTCTTGCTTTGTTCCCATTAATTTTGCCATTGTCACTATGTTTTCTCATGTACACGCCCGCATAATGTGCCCAAAAAAGATTGGTTGTTTAAGTCTAATTTCTCGAAAATCAGTTTACGGTTTTCATTTGTTTTGCGTGGTTACGTGTGTTCCTATTCTGTATATTAACGAATAATGATTCTCTTTGTGTCCATAAAAGCGAATTCGTGCTAAGTAAAATGTGATACAATAATGGTAGCTTCTGTCTGGCTTCCTGTCCATGATACAGAAGATTTAAAAAAAAATACCGATGGCTGTGGTGTGCATGGGTGTCCTTCATTAGTGCTACGAACATGCGACAACCTTTAATGACATGTTGCCGTAGTCATGAGGAAGTCCTAGACTATGATAGGGTAAACTGGTTGGCATCTAGTGCGTTTTTTGATTGGCAATTTTGAGATTGACACATCTTCAATAGTGCAAGTGATCAAGTAAATACACAAGTGTGCTGATGTAACATTCAATAAGGCAAGAATGCGCAAACTGAATGAAAATAAAACGCAAGTTAAAACTAGTGCTACACGCCGATAGCGTGGGCGTGTTAGATGTGTGTCAAACAGAGGAAGACAGGGATAGCTAGCATCCATACGAAATACAAACAGTTAGATATATGTAGCTCCTGTGAAAATATGAGACACTAAAGACGGACACAGTATATATACCTTATAACGGACTCCATAATTGTGAGCATAAATGACAAGATTGAAAACCCCCAAAACAAGAGACAATTAAAAAAATATAAAATAATAAAATAAAAATAAGTATTCTAGGGTACAGCAAACCACGTTTCGATTATAGAAATCTTTATTAGGGACGGGACAATACAAACAGATGTATAGATAAAAACATAAAATTATAAAATAATATTAAAACACAACTTCTTCGTTGCAAAGAAGGAACCCACGTTGGTTTCAGTTCGGTTTTGAAAGATACTCTTTTTCTACAAAGGTTGAGACCAATTCAGCTGTAAAAGTGCCACACATTTCTTATTTGGCACTTTTACAGCTGAATTGGGCTCAACCTTGTTGCATTTTGTTGGATTCTGTGCATGTGCATGTTAAGTGATATATGTTGTATTCAAAGTATAATATTGTTGTTCGGTAATTCTTTTTCTAGTGGTTTATTTTGTTTGAGGACCGGGCGTACATTTATATAATCGCCGCACGTGTCCCCAGTAATCTAGTAGTTTATTCAGGTTTCTTGATGTGCAGTTTTTGTTAGTCGCTTAGTTGTTTTGAGACGCATTATTGTACATTGTTGTCCTTCTCTAGGTCTATTCTTTGCTAGTCTGTCCACGTTATTATGCCAGGTGCATACATATACTTAGCACAGATGTAATGCATGATTACATTAGCCAGTGATGTGTAACTGTCTGGTCTGCAGTTAGAAATGTCTGGCTAAGTTCTCTCTCTCTCTCTCTCTCTCTCTCCTCTCTCTCTCTCTCTCTCTCTCTCTGTGCGTGTGCGCGTACGCGTGCGCGCGTGTGTGTGTCAATGACTCTCAGAGTGCTCAATGCAATATGCGAATACATCATACACCATGATGGTTATTCTAGTAATAATTTGAATAAATTTCCGTCTGGCGTTTTTTTTCTACGTTTTCAGTATAGTCCATACCCTCCATCCCTCTTCCTCACTTACTTCTGAGTCAGTCTTTACAAACATGCATACTCCGTCTGCTCCGCTACACTCTCCACCTGATCCCAAAAAGGCTTCACCACACACAGTTTTTCATAAAGTAACTATCCACTCACAGGAGCAATATCATCTAATCTATCAGCCTGTTCATGACCCCGCACACCTGCATGCCCTTGGCAGAAAATTTGCTTCTTTCATCAAACCAATAGTGTAGTTGTACTTGCATTGAGAATCTTCATACCGTATCATTGACCATCAAACACAACTTGTGCTGTTAAAAGATTGAACATCGCCCCCGAGAACAAAAGAATATCTACAATGGGAAACTAAGCTCAATACAGGTCGCCATAGATCACATTTCAGTCTTCAGTGGCTACATTCCATTGTAAAACCACCGTAAGGAATCTATTCCACTACAATCCACTTAAAAGCAAACCTTGGGTGAGTTGTCTCCATCTATATGCTACCGAATAGTATTACATGCTAGTTGGTATTACAAGTATATCATGCTCGATATATTGACGACTCTGCTATACACTTGTGAAACCTGGACTGTTTATCAGCGACACGTTAGGAAATTAAACCACTTCCACACAGTCTGCCTTAGGAAGCTAATGAAGATTAAATGGCAAGACAAGATCCCAGACACTGAAGACCTAGAAAGAGCGTCCATGCCCAGTATCCACACTCTAGTAACGAAGAACCAAATTCGCTGGGCTGGTCACTTGACTCGCATGCCCGATTACAGGCTCCATAAACGAATTTTTTAATGGCGAGTTGCGTTGTGGTAAACTCCCCCAAGGCGGCCAGAGGAAACGCTTTAAAGCCACTCTGAAAATCTCACTGAATGCTGAATGACACCTGGGAGACTGCAGCCAGAGACCGAAATTCGTGGCGTGCATACGCAAGGGTGCAGTCACGTGTGAGGCAACCAGGACTGCAAGAGCTGTGAAGAAAAGGCAGGACAGAAAAACCACTGCAGGAAATCCTCCTCCAGAAACGTCAAGCATTCTTTGTCCACATTGTCAAAGAACATTTCGAGCCAAAATAGGCCTTATCAGCCATCTTATAACTCACTAGCTCCATACTTTCAACTCCACTGGATGAAATGAATGGTCATCATGATTCTTGATAGACAAACAACATAACACAACTTGAATCATATCTAGTGACACATTAACCTAGAGTGTTGTTATTAACATAGTATCATTATCATGTGCCATGCTGAGGGCACATGACATCAAGTTATTCCAGACACATCTCCCCTGTGTGTACATGATAAGTGTAACCACTGATCGTCTTCCGGGCAGAGTATGCCAACCCATTCAGCATTTTCTTCCAATGTCAGCCTCTGTCTCTAAGAACCTTGATTTTCCCGACTGTCACATCTTTCTAGAGACCCTCGCGTCTCAAACCTCGACAACCCCAACCCCCCCCTCCCCCCCCCCCCCAAAAAAAAAATAATGACTGACTTGTTTTGAGATGTGGGCGATCACTTATCTGTGTTATATCTTTTGCAAACATGCTACAGTTATTGCATGTATACTATTGTTGTATGTTTTTTAAAGGACTCAATGAAAATGACCACTTGTTCTATCGCCACTCAGTACACTGATCAAGAATTTCATTTCAGCTACAGTTGACTAACATGTTTACATCATCATCATCATCGTCGTCATCGTCGTCGTCGTCATCATCATCATCATCATCATCATCATCATCATCACCATTACTACCACCACGACCACGACCACGACCACCACCACCATCACCATCACTACCATCATCATCATCATCATCATCATCATCATCATCATCATCATCATCATCATCATCATCATCATCATCGGCATGTGCCATGCCGATAAGCGTGGGGGTCATGTTTCGCCATCTCACTCAATCACCAGAGTCGTGGCTCAGCTTCTTATTCTTGTCTCGATCATGCCACGTGGTCAAGCCATCCTAGGTATTTCACTTCTCTGTCTTCCCCTTGTTCTCTTCCCCTTGATCTTGCCAGTTGTTACCAAGTTCTCCAATGTTTTCTTCTCATAACATGTCCAAAAACATTTTCACCGTCTACGTCTAATTTCTCTAATCAGTTTACGATTTTCATTTGTTTCTTGCAGGACTTGGTCGTTCGATTTTCTGTCTGTCCATGGTATTATTTACATTCTTCTCAGAAACCACATTTCCACAGCCATCAGCTGTTTTTCAGCTTGACTGCTCATTGTCCACGCTTCACTTCCATACAAAAGTACAGGCACCTCGACACTCTTTTTCTCGTAGCAATTGTTTTTTCCCCTCAATCTCGCTAGTTGTCACAAGTTCTCTAAGTTATTTCTTCTTATAACGTGTCAAAAAGTATTGAATGTCTACATCTAATTTGTCTAATCAGATTAACAGTTATCATTTGCTTGTTGTAGAACCTGCTCATAGGTTTTTCTGTCCGTCCTTGGTATTCGTTGCATTTTCCTCAGAGACCACAGTTACATTGCCATTAGATGTTTTTCAACTTGTCTGCTTATTGTCCACATTTCACATCTATAGAAAAGTATAGGATTCTATGTAGCACTTCAGCACTCTTTTTCTCTGTGCAATTGAAAAATCATTCGATTGGTCAGTGTGTTTATCATCTTGCAAAAGGCTACCTTTTACCATTTACCTTATGGGGTGGGGGGGGGGGGAAAGGGTTAAACTGATTTCCATGCCGTTTAAGTCCATATATTCTGCTGTGTCGTCGATCATTGGGTAGTCCGTGCATTCTTACTTGCACCTCAACCCGACAGATCATCAGTGTTTCTCATGGCATTTCCCTTTCCTACCCACACACGGCCTGTCAGGATTGTCATCCATCGTTAGCATGAGAATGGAGGTGGAAGCAGTCACAGCGGCATTCTGTTGGTTAGAGGAGACCACTGCAACACTACATTGTCTTCATCGCGGACTCAAGGAGTATGCTTAGTAAAGTGTAAAGTGGAGAAAGGAATGTTTCGTGTGGAATGGCTCACATTCGCTTCAGAGGTCACAGATTGTAAGAAATGTATGAATTTTTTGCCCGAACCATGCGGGAGTGCGGAGGAATGAACAGGCTGATAGGCTGGTAGGGAACGCATCTCTTCGTGGTAGATTACCTATGGACAAGGGAGAGGTGGTCATGCACCTGTGGGACCAGGTGGAGAAGGTGGAGGAACAGATTGGCAGGGTTTTTTGGTAGAATCTCAAAACTGAGAGGAAAGACCAGGAAAACTTTTCAATCAGATTGCGGTGGGAAACGATTTGTAGTGTAACTCTTCGCTGACTGTTGAACGAGGGGACAGAGCGCACATGAGAATGTCCTGAGTGCAGTGATGTCGGTTCTTAGCTCAACTCAACTAATGACCCTGAGTATACCGCTAGCTGCTTGTTATGGCGCAGTGTCCTGACAACAAAGACGTGACTAGAATATTTGAAGGTTAGGAGAAATACATCAACATCATCTACCACTTTTGTCGTCAAGCGTCGTGGGGAGGAATAGTTGACGTTTCAGCGCCCGATGGGTGGCACTGGATAGTGTCATTCCGTGAGATTGTACAATGTCTTTGATATCGTCAATCCATTTTCTTCTCGGGCGTCCTCTTGCTCTCATATGAGATCTTCTTTGATATGGAACCGGCGCTGGTAGTTGATGGTATTGCATTTTAACGATGCTTAAGATCTTTTGCCTTTCAATAAATTTGGTACAGGGTATTGATCTCACTGTCTGTCTGATAACATCATTTCTTACTCGGTCTCGGATTGTTAAGTTGGCAGATCTTCTCAAGCATCTTATCTCACCAGGATTTGATTTGCGTAAGTGTCATTTGGATAATGTCCTTTATTGACATTGATAGCATAGGTTTAAAAAAAAAAAGTTAGTTGCATATCCTTTACAGGACGTCGCAGTCAACACCATAATTTTTCTGCTTCTCTTATCTCTTGGCACCTTTACGTTCAGTAGTTTGCCTTTGCTTTTGAACGACCGGCACCCATGCCATTTGGTTAAAAAACAAACATCGCAAGGCGGTTTGCTGCCAAATCGCCCGCAGCTGTGTTTCGAACGTGGATGGTAGCATAGGGGTGGTGTGAAAATGTTGTTTATTATCTGCCGTGTTGCGGACATAGGTACATTTGGATGTTTCAGATTGGATGATAGTTGATGTATACGTGCATTTGCTTTCTGACATCTTATTTCGATTTCTCTGTCTGTTCTGCCATATTCTGTGAACATGCTTCCTGAATGTTTAAATTCTTTAACTTGTTTCAGGGGTGTACTATTTATCAGTATACTTAGTGGATTAGGATACATGCAAACTTGCAATACTTCAGATTTAATTGTATTTATATTCATATTGTGTCTGCTGCATGTTAAACTCTACTTATTAATATGATTTTGCAGTCTAGCCATTTCCGCTGTAAACATGCACTGATCGCCTGAAAATAAAAGTTCATTTATAGGGGGTATGTGTTGTTTCGTCGAAAGTAAAAACTTCGACATTTTCTGAATCAGTTTTGTCAATGCTTGCTTCTTTGGATATTCTATCTATGCATACTGTTTAAATTTAAAAAAAAAAGAAACGCGAAATCTGGGGTGTTACTTTTATAAAAGACTAGCTGACCCTGCCCAGCTTCGCCCAGACCCTGGTGGGGAGCATCTCATTTAATTCATATAAGTAGTCATATAAGTTCTCGTTCCCGTTACCGACTGTCTGTCTGTCTGTCTGTCTGTCTGTCTGTCTGTCTGTCTGTCTGTCTGTCTGTCTGTCTGTCTGTCTGTCTGTCTGTCTGTCTGTCTGTCTGTCTGTCTGTCTGTCTGTCTGTCTGACCCGGCCCGGCATTGCCCAGCTCCTGGTGTGGAGCATCTCATTTAATTCATATAAGTAGTCATATAAGTTCCCGTTCCCGACTGTCTATCTGTCTGTCTATCTGTCTGTCTATCTGTCTGCCTGACCCTGCCCGGCTTCGCCCAGTCCCTGGTGGGGAGCATCTCATTTAATTCATATAAGTAGTCATATAAGTTCCCGTTCCCGTTACCGACTATCTGTCTGTCTGTCTGTCTGTCTGTCTGTCTGTCTGTCTGTCTGTCTGACCCGGCCCGGCATCGCCCAGCTCCTGGTGTGAAGCATCTCATTTAATTTATATAAGTAGTCATATAAGTTCCTGTTCCCGACTGTCTATCTGTCTGTCTGTCTGTCTGCCTGACCCTGTCCGGCTTCGCCCAGTCCCTGGTGGGGAGCATCTCATTTAATTCATATAAGTAGTCATATAAGTTCTCATTAAATTCATACAACAAAAAAAGTAACTTAAAAGAATGTCCTTCCACACACCATCCATTATTTTTTAATGAAAACTCTTTCTAATCACCTGCATGACTACAGTAACTTCTTAAGCAAAAAAAGATGAGTTACAATGTTATGCATTGTGCATTATTTTTATGAAAACTTTGAAAATGCCTTACAGATTGTATCATTATTTATTATAACTCATATGCCGGTACATAACTATGGACAAAGAGTTTATAAATCTTTGAAAACGATGCCACAATATGACTATAAGTTATACAGAAAAGTTATGCCCCTTGAAATAACTTTTACGGAGTTAGGTCCCCTGAGATATATGAAATTATAATGACAAATGAAAAATGAAATAATACTGAGTAAGCAGGCGATTTCACACTAACAAAATATCACAGTTGGCAGCGCTGGAATGAAAGGAAGGCGTGTAGAAAATTTCATCTCAATCGGATGGGCCGTTCGCGAACAAATAAAGGACATACATACATACATACATACATACATACAGACAGACAGACAGACAGACAGACGGACGGAGATCCTAATTTATATATAAGATAATCGCTGATTAGACATCAGTCAACCTATCGACTGTGTCCATTTGGTCATTAACTTCTCGTGGTTACCTGAATTGTACAAACCTGATGATTCGTGAGGTCATGAAAGAGATCAAGGTCAAAACAACATTTTTGACAACAACTCGTGACAGGTTCATGATAATCCCGTGAAACTTACTGAACACAAAATTCTCTGACCATATTATTGAATGCCTATAAAAGATTTGAAGCTTCTCGAATAAATTCAGATGAAAATTCAATGCACAAGTATGGCTCATCTTACTGCAGAACAACGACTCATCATCATTGGGCGTTTACAGGCTGGATAGTCACAAAGTGTGGTAGCCAGAGAACTTAATATGGTTAGAAGCACCATTAGTCGCCTTTGGAAGCGATTTCAAGAAACTGGCTCAGTGGCAGACCGGATGCGCAGTGGAAGACCCAGAATCACAAATGCTGCCGAAGACCGCACCACCTTAGCAATCGATTTGCATCTGCGTCCTCCACAGCCCAGTCAATGCCTGGAGCTCGTCGAATTTCAGATCAAACGGTCAGGAACCGGCTGCACGACGCTGGTCTTTGTGCTAGAAGACTCTAGAGAGGTCCCAGTCTTACGGACCGGCAATCCCAGAACCGACTGCAGTGGGCTAATCAGCATCGTCAAGAGAGACAGTCTTACGGACCGGCAATCCCAGAACCGACTGCAGTGGGCTAATCAGCATAGTCAAGAGAGAGCACACATCCCTGTCTCACTCCTGTATTGACAGTGAACATATCTGAGATACCTTCTTGTATTCTTACTGCGCTTTGGCTCGAGTGGTACATGGCTATGAAGTGTCCTAGTAATTGTCCTTGTATCCCGTAGTCTTCAAGGATGGTCCATAATTTATATCAATTTACTCTTTGGAAAGCTTATTTCTAACCTACAAACACAGTATCCTGCTAATCATTGTATTCGGTTGTTTTGTTTCACATATCTGTCTTAGTGTGAATTTCCAGTGTGTCAAGCATGGCAGACATGAACATTGTCCACTCCTGATCTACACTTGACTACTCATGAGGGAGGTTCTTATATAGCTTTTTGATTTCTTGTTTGAATATACTTCTGGTCGTGTTTTCCCGAAGCCTCCTATAAATGATGACATCTGTTGTTACCATTTTGTTTCTTATTTTCCTGTGTGTTGATCTCTCTCTCTCTCTCTCTCTCTCTCTCTCTCTCTCTCTCTCTCTCTCTCTCTCTCTCTCTCTCTCTCTCTCTCTCTCTCTCTCACTCTGTGAGTGTGTGTTTTTTTTGGTGTTTTTTTTTGTTATTGTTGTTGTTGTTGTTGTTGTTGTTGTTATTGTTGTTGTAATTATAACTGTTTTATGAACAGATCAATGTTTGTGTTTGGAAGTGCTCTTGAATCAATTAGTAGTCTTCTGTCTGTTTTCCTAAGTAGATTGAAGTCAATTTGAGATGCTTAATCTATGTTGTTCCATTTAAACCAGGATTTGGCGTGGCTGCGACGATGTTGAAAAAAAAAAACTGTGTTATTATTAGTTCTTGTTCGGAGCTCATGTTAAGTAGGTGTTCACCATTGCTATAGCATTCAGTCTCTGTGTCGCTGTATGGTCTCATGCATTCATCATACAGTGTTCCTCTTGTACCTAATCGTCCGTTGAAATCACCAATCACAATAAGTTCATCATTCTCAATGACATTGTTTAACTTGTCTGTAAGTTTATCAAAATATTCGTTTTTTGTCTTCATCGCTGTAAGTGTCGTTACATGGGGGGTATATTTTTACAATTGTTGTTGTTTTACTGCCTTCTTTAATCTGTATATAATATTGTTCTTTCTTATATAAATTCTCTATTTATAACGCTTTGCCTTTTCCCCAGGATGTAATTAAATCTCAGCCATTGCTCGCTGATCGCACGTCTCCATATGACGTCACTTTCATGTATTCGTTTTGTCTTTTGCCCTTTTTTCCCTCGTTTCTGCGTGCATGACGATGGTGGTGATGGTAATAACACGGGCTTTCATATGACTGGAATCATAGAATTATACCAACGTTTGTATACTAAATGATTCAATGAGCGTGATCTGAAAGGTCTTGGCGGGATCTGTACCTAGACAGTTGTCTGACTCGCTGCGGATGTCTGTTGTTCGCAGTCATCTTCACCTTTGTCCCGGGACATGTGGGAGTCGAAGGAAATGAACGAGCTGATAAACTTGATGACTCTGCATCCCCTGCAGATGGCCAGCCCATGGATGGTGCCGATGTTATTAATGAATGCCCTTAGAGAGATGTCGAGAGCGGAGGATATACCAGTGTAAATATAATAATGTAAACATGACGAGGTTCGGTTAGAAAATTGAGTTTGATAAAAGCATAAAGATTAATTGGATTTTAAAAATAAACGAAGTTAGAAATAACCGCACGAAAACTCATGGATTTGACGTCAGAGGGAATTTAGTGAAAACGGGGGTTAGTAACCAAAACAAGCAGAAAAGACAGTAAACGTCTGAAGTCCAACCTGCGTGGACGTTTTGTAGAGTCAAAAGGGGGAGGGGTGTATGGGGTGTCAGGCATTGGTAGTACCTTTCTTAAGGATGGCTGTCACTCCCATTTCAAGGGACCACCCCCACTGGTCCAAGTCTGACATCCAACTCATGCCTGTGGCTCCTAGTAGCTGTCAGTATTCGACAGCGGCCATCCCCCGGGCAACAGCTGTGACAGGCTGGCTAAACCAGGTGTGTGTAGCCGATTTGGTGTCAAACTCATCGGTGAATTATGGTATGCCTACCCAGCATGTGAAGACAGGATTCGGCAGACTGCGCGGAAGAAATCATTCCTAATTCAAAGGGCAAGACGGCGTTTACCTGCAAAGCGTTGTGGAACGTAATGAGCATGGCAAGGCACGTAGAGCGTCCTGGTCATCCACTGCACCTGTATTCGTCCCCAGTCGTCTTGACTTGTCTTGCTACTGGACTCAGATGGACTCAGGCGAGAGAGTGAGGTCGAAGAATTGCGCAACTCTTCCTCACTTTAACCCAATTCATCGCGCAAGTCATTCTTTATCCAACGTCAAGGGTGCAGTCACGTGTGAGGCAACCAGGACTACAAGAGCTGTGAAGAAAAGGCAGGACAGAAAAACGACTGCAGGAAATCCTCCTCCAGAAACGTCAAGCATTCTTTGTTCACATTGTCAAAGAACATTTCGAGCTAAAATAGGTCTTATCAGCCATCTTAGAACTCACGGCTCTATACTTTCAACCCCACTGGATGAAATGAATGGTCATCATCATTCTTGATGGACAAACAACATAACAGTCATCTAAGAAGAAAAGGATTCCATCATGGACCGTTTGTTTGATTTAGTAATGGAAGGCATAATACAAGCATCACGAAGAGAAGACTTATAATCGGCTGGTCTTTATAAAATTTGCAAACTTCAGACAACCAACATCAAATGCATTTTTCAACCATTTTTTCTAACATGAGCTCAAATAAAAAACGTGTTTGTATGCCGTCAATAATCCAAATAATGGACCCCGACAAGCAAATAAACGAAGGTCCAGAAAAGGAAGAATAACGTCTTGTTGACTTTCTCACAAGTTTAATCATTTTGATGTTGTTTGCATTGAAGTATTTTACGAAAGCACAAGCAAACTGGAAGAGGATGTTATATCTTGCCACTACGTACTATTTGGCCATTGGAAGGGTTTTCGTTTGCACCCCTGTCACTGCAACTGGGTACACAATGGGGTGACGAGGTTGCCTTCCTGTGGCAAGGACTTTGACGCCAGTGAATCCACATCGTTGTCCAGAATGAGAGACTCGGGAATACGAACTGGCGCGTCTAGACACAAGAGAAATCGGGAGAACAAGAGCCCTCCTCAACCAACTCCGCACTGGCACTACTAGCAACCGGATGCTGATGCATATGTGTGTGTGTGGGGGGGGGGGTTGAGGATCTGAGCACCCATGGACTTGTCCGAAGCGCAAGGATGATACCCCAACAGATAACAGATCTGTAAGTCGTAATATTTTTATTTTTATTTTGTTTTCATGAACTCGACTAGTTCTGGTTCTTTATCTTCCTAGTCCACTGACTATTCAAAGTCCCAATAACTCTTATCTGTTTCGTACTTTCAGCTGTTGATGTTGGCTTGTTCGGCGTGTTTCCGATGTGAGCGCTGATAGAGTCACGCTTTTACGAGACATACAATGCTAAACGGGTAGCGGGGTAGGGGTATCCCCTATCAAAGGAGAAGTAAGGCGCCTCCTTCCCTCCGCTAGCCTACGGGACACCCTTGGGCAAGGTGGAGTACCCGTTTAGCCCCCCGATCAGGGTTACGTGAAGCCATGGGTGCAGGTGGTGGATGAAGATAGAGAGCAGCCAACAGATAGTTGTAGGTTATGGTCTCCACCTTCACGACGGTAGGCAGAGGATCTCTATTTTGAGGAGACAATGGCTACGGTCACTGACCAGTATGGTCACTGCTAGGAAGGAAAGCAATGGCAAACTACCTTCTTTACAGATGTCAAGAAAATCATGTTGTCTGAAATCATCGATAATATGGAAGGAATCAACATTGGGGGACGATGCATCAATAACATTAGATATGCAGATGATACAGTCTTGATTGCAGACAATGAACAGGACCTGCAAAATTTAGTAGATGCGATTGTTACACACAGTGAACAACTAGGGTTAGAATTAAATTGTAAAAAGACACAGATTATGGTCGTCACTAGGAAGGACGAAATACCACAATGTAATATACAAGTAAATGGGAATATTCTTCAACAAGTGAGCAGGTACAATTATCTCGGAACAGTAATAACATCTGATGGGAGATGCCTTGAAGAGATTAGAACAAGAATCGCCATGGCAAAAGTAGCCTTTAGCAAGATGAAAAACATATTGACCAATAAAAAGATGTCAATTGAAACGAGAAAAAGAGTGTTGAGATGCTACATTGAACCTGTACTTTTATATGGATGTGAAGCGTGGACAATGAGCAGTCAGGCTGAAAAACATCTGATGGCTGTAGAGATGTGGTTTCTGAGGAAAATGCAAAGAATACCATGGACAGCCAGAAAGACCAATGAACAAGTCCTTCAAGAAACAAATGAAGATCATAAATTGATTAGAGAAATTAGACGTAGACAGTCAACATTTTTGGGCATGTTATGAGAAGAAATGGATTGGAGAATTTGGTGACAACTGGTAAGATCGAGGGGAACAGACCAAGGGGAAGACCTAGAAGCAAGTACCTGGATGGCTTGGCCTTGTGGCATGGTCGAGACAGAAACGCGGAGCTGATCCACGACTCTGGTGATCGAGTGAGATGGCAGAACATGACCGCCCACGCATACCGGCATGGCACATGATGGATGGACAATGCTAAAACCCGGATGTGGGAGTTCTCAAGATTCATATAGATGATGGCGTATTATTTCTTTGCTTTCACCCGTCAGTCATCGTTAATATGACCATTGTTAGTACCTCCACCTCGCCGCCCTGTTTCTCAATTTCAGCACATGAGAGAAGATGTCAGACACGAAATTTAATTTATCTCTTTCTGTCCGTCCCAGGCAACTATTACTTTGCCTGCTTGCTTGTGAAATCTTTGAAACAGAGTTCTAGCTGTTAAGTCCGAGGCATTAGAGTTAAGATCATCTGAGCAACTGTAAAAGCGAGCATGATGGAGAGATATTTCTACCTACCTGATACTAAAGTTCCATCTGCAAGAAGATTGTGGTTTAAAGCTCCCCTTCCCGTCTGTAAGCCCAAAAACTAGCGTGACGCACAAGACTGCAAATGAAACCTCACATCTGCGAAGACGCGGCATATTAGTAATTAATCAGGCGATGACTGTGCACAGACTAGCAGAATGGCTGGGGTTGGGCCGGAGTTGGTCACGTCTCCTCCACGGGGTTTAGGCACTTCATCGCTAACATACACTAATTCAATACCCATAGAGTTCCAAATGTTGTTGTTATGTAGCTGAGAGCGGGGTTGGGGTGAGCGCCAACCTTGCATAAATACCCAAATGGCTCGTGCATTCATCATCTCTGCAACAAAAGTCCAACTCCTGACCTTCTGTTTTAACTAACAGGAGAAGGGACGGCGGCGAGTCACGTGCGCCGAGAAATAACCAGAACGCTCTAGATGTGTATGCAGGTACATGCATGCTCAGACACGTGTGTGCATGCCTACACACATAAACTCGAGTAAGACCACAGACTGCTCTAGCAAAGGAAAGATGCTGAAGACAAGAGGCAACCAGCCAGCAGGCGCACCAAAGAAATCGAGATGCCACGCAATCACGCCATGAAATATGTCGACTACTGCTAAATGTTATGGTGCTCGCCCTGCTTTGGACCCCCCAGGCAGGTGCAGTGCCGGGCCCTATGCCTCGAAAGGGTCCAACCACAGCTAATGGAGGTCTTTCTCAGATGTCCTGTGCAGCCAGGGGACCTGAGAATAGAGCGTCTGGCCATACCAAACTAAGACTAAAACTAATGCACTGGAATGCGGAGGGAGTCAGCAACAAATAAATAGAACTAGAAAACATCTTGGACCCAGAAAAAGTAAGCGTATGTTGCTTGCAAGAAACTCACCTCAACGAAAACAGCCTTCAAATCGAAGTCTGCATGGAAGGGGCTGAGTATCAGACACTTAAACTTAAGACAGGCAATACAGACCTTCATCTGATCAATTACTACTGTCCAAGTGACCGCCCACAGGCACTGGACACACTACCATTAACTTAAAAATGATTGTGTGTGGTGACTTCAACAGCCACTCGCAGAGCTGGGACTATGTTCACACGGACCAGAGAGGAGAGAGTCTGGAAGCTGGCAGGATGAGAATAGATTCATCTTGATTAACAAGTCGTCCAACCCACATACTTTCTACTCGAGATCATGGCACACTACAACTACACCTGACCAGGATTTACATTCACCAGACCTGGAGTGGAACAATACACGAATTGTTGGGAAACAACTTGGTGGCAGTGACCATCGGCAAGTCTTTCTAACTGTAGAAAATGAGCTTGTAAGTGAAAGCAGCACCATCTCGAGGTGGGACTGGAAGAAAACAGACTGAGCAATGTACAAGCATCGCACCAGCATACTGGTTAGAAACCAGAACACCGAAAAAGACATAAATAAAGTAGTTGAAGAGTTTGGAAAATGCATACTATAGGCAGCACGAGAAACAGTACCAAGAGGAGTCGTAAACATTATAAACCATACTGGAGTAGTGAACTGGAACAGTTGCATAATGATGTGGAAGTGTGTAGAAAGCACCTGCCTGTACTAATGTAACAGGAATAAGAATATAAAGGATAGTAAGACAGTTTCCTATTCTTAGGTGCTCAAAGACAAAGAAGCGCAACACTGACTTTTAGTGGGCCAGAGAAGAAAACGATAATAAGAAGAAAGAGAAAAAGAGCATTTTATATATTCTCCCCAGTTAACAAACAAAAAGGGATAGAGAGTTAGACAGAAGATTTCCAGGGCTTCTTTGAGCGGGGGAAAACTGTTGTATACCCCGGACAAAAGATCACACTGTTGGACTGTAACAAGATCAATGAATTTACACAGCAAACTATAAACTAAACAACAAAGACCAAACATAATACATCATTAACAACTAGAACTAGGGAAATTCAAAACAATGTTTTCCCGTAGTGAATTTGAATAACGAAGACACAAACAATAGATTGCACGATTTATTGCCTGGCATATTTCGCTGCATCTCGTCAGGTACATACTGCAGAACTCACACAACTTACGTGAAATTAACTAGATAAATCCTTCAAGTTGAAATATACACAATTTCGCACAGTAATGTCGACATTACTGTGCGAAATTGTGTATATTTCAACTTGAAGGATTTATCTAGTTAATTTCACGTAAGTTGTGTGAGTTCTGCAGTATGTACCTGACGAGATGCAGCGAAATATGCCAGGCAATAAATCGTGCAATCTATTGTTTGTGTCTTCGTTATTCAAACTAGAACTAGATAAACAAAATCAGAATAACATGCATGGATCTTTATTGTCCACTCTCGTAGCTCATATTCTAAACTGTGCGGATACAAAAGTAAGATTTCTTATAGGCAAGACAATCACCACTTCCCATCAAATACAACATTATAGGCAGTCTGCCGCATATAGCCAGACCTCCGCCCGTTGTGGGCAAGCCTACAGGGTGCTCCTAAACCCTGCTACGATACCTATACAACCGGCTGACCAGGACTGGACAACAGAGAGACCATTACTTGGAAAATAGAAAGTAATACAACTCTAAATCTGAGTATGAGCCTTACAGTGCGGAGACGGGACTCAACATCCTGAGTCACATAACACAACACTATGGATCCCTGTAGTTCACAGCGGAAATCAGTGGATTGGGCTCCAGATTTTATCGGACCCTGTGCCTCAGCCAAATCCAATATTTTTCCTAATGCCACCAGAGAAAGTCATGTCCTCAAACAGACTGAGACACATTACCAAAACAGAACCAAAACTTCAAAAATAGAGGTATACACCTTAGTGTGAAAATCTCAGATAAGTGGAACCAGAAACTATACTTTTAACCATACAACAACCAACTAAGGTATGGAAAGCTCGACTATGGGATCAGTTGGGACGGGAGGGGAAAATGTGAGGTAAGGGAAAATTGGAGGTGAGGAAAATTGGGGATAAACAAAGATAGGGGTAAGGAAAAATGGGGATAAACAAAGATAGAGGTAAGGAAAAATGGGGGTAAATAGGGACCTAGGGTTGTTCCTGTTCCCTTCTATGACAGGAATTACATCCTCAACCATCGTGCACCAGTGTTCCAGCAGGAATGTCTCTGCAGGCCACGTTTCAGACAGCCTACCCGACCACCTTTCATTTTTGCAGGTTTAAGCACCCAACAGATGGACATCCGTGACATAGTCTAGTCGATGCCTGTCGCTCATATACGTTCTTGACTGGAGATGGTGTGAGGGGGACGATTGCATTCCCCCTCTCTACTTGATGTCAGTGCGGCCGTCGGCCTCCGAAGCCACTCTAGAACTGAATTGCCGGGGCAAAATCCGCGCCAATCCCGGCCGGGGAGAATTACCCATGGGACCCCAGCTGCGGGGGAGGAGTTCTTGTCGTTGCATCAGCCGGAAATGTTGTAGAGCCGTGTCACGTCACGCGGCTTCACTAAGGACACTACTTTCTGAACTTAGCAGTCAGCATACGGTCATCATACAGTGGATACCATCCAACTGTGGAATACCCAGAAACGACAGCGCTGATCTATTGGCTTATGAAGGAGCAAAAGAAGAACAGTCTGTTGTACCCGTTACATACCACAAACATAAAAGAATGATCAAATAATCAGAAAGCCATCAAAACCTGCTCAAGACGACTACCACATTATGGACAGACCAGAACAAGTCATTATTCTGCGCCTCAGAACATGACAAAATAGATTAAGCGGATTACGCAACCACATGTATACAACATTCAAGATTGGTGAATCAGCCATGTGCACATGTGGATTAGCGTCGCAGACAACAGAGTACATACTCCAAGACTGCCTAAAATACAACATATCTAGGCAAACCTTCTGGCCTAGAGAGATGACATACGATGATAAACTCTATGGACCGCTGATTGAACTAAAAAAGACAGTTAAATTCATACATGACACAACATTGCAGTTATAGACATATTTCAAGCGAACGAAAGAAGAAGAAGAATATCCAGAGGGACTTTTACTTTAAAGATAAATGTCTGGTTCGGAAGGAGTTGCCATGATAGCTATCTGAAATAGAAAGAGTTTCAAAACATACTGCTGGGACATAGTGGGTCATATTGACATCTCTCTGGAACAGAATGGGTCATACTGACAGCTCTCTGGGACAGAATGCGCGTTACTGACAGCTCTCTGGGGCAGAATGGGTCATACTGACGGTTGTCTGGAACAGAATGAGTGTTACTGTAGCTCTCTGGGACAGAGTGGGTCATAATGACAGCTATCTGGGACAGAGTGGGTCATACTGACAGCACTGTGGGACAGAATGGGTCACACTGACAGCTCTCTGGGACAGAATGAGTCATACTGACAGCTGGCTGGAACAGACAAGGTTACTGTCAGTAAAGCCGTGTGCAGATAATAGATTGATGCTTTGTGTTTAGATTTACGTGTTTCCTCGGACTCAAACCCATAATTGCACCATGTGATTACAATCAAACACTGATAACTTGTAGCATGGTGGTGAATACGTAGATTAAAAAAAATAATGCTGACAGTCAACTATCGAGATAATGGTACATGATAATACCCACTTCAACATCTTCTTGGACATACGTGACTCTTAGGACAGAAGATGTTCATATTTGATAATTTGTTTTCTCCTTCTTCCTCTTTTCTCATTACTCCTTCCGCCTTCCTCCTCATCATCCCCTCCCCTCCTCCTCCGCGTTCTGCCTTTTCTCCCCCTGCCTTCCTCCTCCTCCCCCTCCTCCACGGTCTGCTTGTCTTGCCCTTGAGAGAAAGGTTTAGAAGGGACATCTGAAAACATACCTACAGTGTGTCTGTGTATGTGTGTAGTTCTTTTCCATACATGTTGATATTAACATAATTCAGCAGCCTACCAGCGAATCACAATACAAATTCAGCAGCCTACCAGTGAACCACAATACAACCTGGTCAACCTCAGCTGCTAGTGATTTATACTGATACCGCGAGATTTCAGTCTATCGAGACCGAGGCTCGTCTAGTGGAGTTGAATCTATGTGGTGGGATTTTCCTGAAGCTGCTACAGACATAACAGACGGAAGTGGATATTCATTGTCGGTAGAAACAAACATACACGAATCTTCTTCTTCTTCTTCTTCTTCTTCTTCTCCTTCTTCTGCGTTCATCCGGATTTTTTTTTCCGGACGTGATTGCGTTGTGCCTGTTTACAGCAGAGCTGTGTTCTTGCGCCGTTAGGCCGAAAAATCTGACTTCTGCGGGCATTTGTTGACCGGGTTAACCTTCCCGGATACACGAATCTGGCCTGATTTACTGGCTTCTATGCCGTGTTGATAGACGATAGTTTGTTACACTGTGCTTAAATAAAAGACATAATAACTGCAACCAGTGGCGGGGACCACGGTTGGAGTTATACCTTTCCATAGCCCAAAGCCTGGGCTGAACTGTAGAGACCACGAATTGCACATGCTGCATGATCAATCTCTCGACCTGCCTAATTCACTCCAGAGGAAAGGTAACACCAATACATCTGGAATAAGACAAGCTGCAGGAGCTGCCGGATCAGCAAAACAATGCTCTAACTGTCGGAGCTTCCATTCTAAATCAGTTGCCAACAAAGGATTAGGGCCTCGTCTGTCCTGCCATGCCACTTAGTCTTTAGGTTGCATTTCCTCACAGCATTGATACGTTTAGGGCTGTTGATGTAATTATTGTTCACAAATTGATGTATGTAACTTGTGCAAACCTTATGGATGGTACTGTTGACAATGTAATACTCGTGTTAGCTATTGATACAGGTGCAGTGAGTGTGATAATCAACTCTAGATACGAGCTGTTTTTCCAGGTTCATTTTAACACGCCATTGTTCCTGTCTGTTCTCTTTAACAGCACCACATTTGTCAGTAATTAACTCACAATACTCTTTTATGAAAGGACAGCAGTGCTTAGATGTATTAGCTTATAGTTTACGAAAACAGCATAATCGTACGAAGATCATCACAATTTAACAGGTCCATTGCAACACGTCGCTCTCATCACGGGTCGCAGAAAATACTCTAGATCTTTTGCCAGTCCCTCTTCCTCATTGCCGGCTCTGTGGCGAAGGTGTTAAGGAGACATGTCGTAATCCCACATACCACGTTAGAGACACAGTTGCGGGCAGCAGACAGCCTTGCGGTGGTTTTTTAAAATGAAATGTTATGAGTACCGGTCGTTCAGAAATCAATGGCAAACTACTTATCGTTCGCTTGCCAAGAGATCACAATCAGAACAAAAATAAATGCTGGGATTGACTGCGATGTCCTGTAAAGCATATGCAACTAACTATTAACTCTTCTTCATTAATTTTAATACCCAGGGTATCTTTAATATCGCATGTCCATCTTCGTATCCGCTGACCGCTGCCTCTACTTCCACAAATGATATCTTCCGTTACTGATCCTCTCAAACACTGCGACTGTAATATACCCAAAGTATTCCACTTACCAATACATGATGCTGTCTGTGCACCAGTCGTCTTCATTGTTCACATCTTGCAAAAAAGTCAACATTTTTCTTCTTCTTGATCCGTGCCATTCTAAGAACTTTCCTGAAATATCCATGTGCAAAAGCCTCGATTGTTGTATTTGTCCGTGTAATTGTTAGCACGTAGGGATATGAATCCGTGCTCCACAGAAGTCTCTTGCGAGAGTCAGCTCTGACGGAAAGAGTTTTCAGGCTTCAAATGTATTGACTGAAGAAAATATCTTAATTAGAACCCTCTTCAAGAGTCAGTTATGACTAACGTAAATGTCAAAACAAAGCCGCCATCAAAAATAAGTTTTTGTGACTAAAGGAAATGATTCAGCTCTGTTCTGACTGATAAACATGACTTCATCTGAACCGTCATAACACGTCATTTATGACTGAGTTAAATGTACTAAAAAGAGATGGCATTTACAGTCAGTTATGACTGAATGACAAGCCTTTCTTAGTGCCAACGGTCAGATGTAGCTGAAATCTACGTTCTATTTAAAACTGACAAGAACAGTTAACTATGGCTAAATGGATTGTCCTATTTAGAACTAACAAGAGATGTCATGTATGACTAAATGGATTGTCCTATTTAGAACTAACAAGAGATGTCATGTATGACTAAATGGATTGTCCTATTTAGAACTAAGAATAAATGTCATGTATGACTGAATGTGTCCTATTTAGAACTAACAGTAAATGTCATGTATGACTGAATGGATTGTCCTATTTAGATAAATGTCATGTATGACTGAATGTGTCCTATTTAGATCTAACCGTAAATGTCATGTATGACTGAATGGATTGTCCTATTTAGAACTAACAAGAGATGTCATGTATGACTGAATGGATTGTCCTATTTAGAACTAACAAGAGATGTCATGTATGACTAAATGGATTGTCCTATTTAGACCTAACAGTAAATGTCATGTATGACTAAATGGATTGTTCTATTTAGAACTACAAGAGATGTCATGTATGACTGAATGAATTGTCATATTTAGAACTAACAAGAGATGTTATGTATGACTGAATGGATTGTCCTATTTAGAACTAACAAGAAATGTCATGTATGACTGAATAGATTGTCCTATTTAGAACTAACAAGAGCTGTCATGTATGATTTAATGGATTGTCCTATTTAGAATTAACAAGAAATGTCTTGTATGACTGAATGGTTTGTCCTATTTAGAAAGAAATTTTATGTTTAACTGAATGGATTGTCCTATTTAGAACTAACAGTAAATGTTATGTATGACTGAATGGATTTTCCTATTTAGAACTAACAAGAAATGCCATGTATGACTGAATGGATTGTCGTATTTATAACTAAAAAGAAATGTCATGTATGACTGAATGGATTGTCCTATTTAGAACTAACAAGAGCTGTCATGTATGACTGAATGGATTGTCCTATTTAGAATTAACAAGAAATGTCATGTGTGATTGAATGGATCGGTATTTAGAACTAACAAGAAATGTCGTGTATGACTGAATTGATTGTCCTATTTGGAACTAACGAGAGATGTCATGTATGACTGAGTGGATTGTCCTATTTAGAACTAACGAGAGATGTCGTGTATGACTGAATTGATTGTTCTATTTAGAACTAACGAGAGATGTCATATATGACTGAATGGATTGTCCTATTTAGAACTAACAAGAGCTGTCATGTATGACTAAATGAATTGTCCTATTTATAACTAACAAGAGCTGTCATGTATGACTGAATGGATTGTCCTATTTAGAACTAACAAGAGCTGTCATGTATGACTGAATGGATTGTCCTATTTAGAATTAACAAGAAATGTCATGTGTGATTGAATGGATTGTCCTATTTAGAACTAACGAGAGATGTCATGTATGACTGAATGGATTGTCCTATTTAGAACTAACGAGAGATGTCGTGTATGGCTGAATGGATTGTCCTATTTAGAACTAACGAGAGATGTCGTGTATGGCTGAATGGATTGTCCTATTTAGAACTAACGAGAGATGTCATGTATGACTAAATGAATTGTCCTATTTAGAACTATAAGTCAGATATGACTGAGGAAATGACACAAGCAGACCTACATCAAGTCAGCTATGGCCGGATAACCCATACTTAGTTCATTCACATTGTTGGCCATGTAATGAACGTAAAGGGTTGGCCATGTAATGAACGTAAAGGGTTGGCCATGTAATGAACGTAAAGGGTTGGCCATGTAATGAACGTAAAGGGTTGGCCATGTAATGAACGTAAAGGGTTGGCCATGTAATGAACGTAAAGGGTTGGCCATGTAATGAACGTAAAGGGTTGGCCATGTAATGAACGTAAAGGGTTGGCCATGTAATGAACGTAAAGGGTTGGCCATGTAATGAACGTAAAGGGTTGGCCATGTAATGAACGTAAAGGGTTGGCCATGTAATGAACGTAAAGGGTTGGCCATGTAATGAACGTAAAGGGTTGGCCTTGTAATGAACGTAAAGGGTTCGTTTCCTCATCTTAAGGCATTTCTGGTACATGGTGCTAGCGCCATATTTGGCCCAGACTTGTCGGCGTGCTACAGGTCATGAGGTCAATATCACGTTGGTCGCCTTTACTTCACACAACATTTCCCGACAACCCATTGGTGGACTGGGTCAACCTTGGGGCTCAGCTCATTTTGTTAACATCCCTGTTTTGCCATAGTGTGCTATAGTGAGCTATACTGTGCTATAAACATGTGGCATGGTGGTTGAATAGACTTTAGGATGTCGACTGGCTCTCACGGAAGAAGCTACAGAAGCCAATAAAAGAGAACACCTATGAAGATAGAACAACTGAGATCTACAGGCTATCGGTTCCAAAAGTGGACAGTGTGGCTTCCTTACTGGTGGTGGATGGGTCCAGGATGGGAGGACGTTGGTGAGATTCTCAATTATCAATAGATTTACTGCCAAAAAAGGCAAGGGCATTATTGTAATGCGTGTATGTAATGTGACGCAGGAATATGCCTAGGAAGCAAAAGATCGGCGTGAGGATCGCAGTTCAATACTTTGTTGAATCACTGTCATACATGAACAGGATTTGAGCCGAGCACTTGTTAATTACCCCTCGCATAGAAGGATCTCCAGCTCTAAGGATTTCCAGGTCTATTTAAATCTTTCTAGTTCCATTGAGTGGTATCTCTCATAGAAGGATATACAGCTCTATTTAGAATTACCTCATATAGAAGCGTTTCCAGGTCTATTTATATCTTTCTAGTTCCACTGAGTGGAAATCTCTCATAGAAGGACTTCTAACTCTAATTACATGTTACGGACTCCTTTGAATATTAATTCACCTTACCACGTTTCTAAACGCATTTGCTGTCGCTTGTAAATAAATTAATGGTAATTTCCCAGAAAATTGTTCCAGGAACACAGTATGTCCTGGTGTTTACTCTACCTCCTGGAGACAACAGACAATTGCCGATACAATGTAACAAACCACTGTTGTACAATGGGTTAAAATACACATTTACTTCAATCTCCCATATCATATTCAGTCGCGCATACATTGGCAGTAGTCACAATATAAAGCTAAACATAACAAATATAACGACCGAAGATAACAGAAATGTGTAATAATGAGATGGTGAAACAATAGAAAGACCTCAGGAGAGGAGTTGCTCAAGGTGTAACACCAGGGATTGTCAAGCTAACTGTTGTCGCTCAAGCTGTAGTAAGAGAAATGATGCCCTTTCACCATAAAACCAGGGATTGTCAAGCTAACTGTTGTCGCTAAAGCTATAGGACAGTGGTTCTCAACCTTTTTTGATCCATGCTCCCTTTACCATATGTTCAGAACGTCATCCCCCCTTTTTTCGAATTTCCTCCCTATAACCCCCCCCCCCCCCTTTTACACAGCATACATAAAAATTGATGCTAAATTTAATAACACATACGAGAGCAAGTCTAGACATCTACATAAAACGTGATTTGCGGGGTATACTTACGTTATAAAACGAATTTCATTAGGGCTAGAAGTACAGAACCGAAAATTTAGAGGGAAAAACAATATCAAGTAATTGGTTCTTGTATTAATGCGATTCTCCCCCCCCCCCCCACACTCGAAACCCTAAAATTCCTCCCTGGGGGGGGGGGGGAGGGATTCCCCACCGGTTGAGAACCACTGCTATAGGAGGAGAAATGATGCCCTTTCACCATAACACCAGGGATTATCAAGCTAACTGTGATGGCTAAACAGAAGTTTCTCCTTAGAATCTACAGGCTTCCGTGCTTATCAGTGCACTATCAGCAATGACTACTGGGGCGGTATCATCTAATCTGTATAAATATACAGGTATTCAGTAACACTCAGAGAAGTAGAAGAAAGAAGTAGAGATTAGTGTCTAGTTTGTCCACTAATCACTATTTGTTTCCTCTATTTCTATGTCAAGGCCTGTGAATGTATTAATGTGCTACTGAAATGGTCTCTAGGGCTCCCCAGTAACTAATACTTCCGTGTCTTGCTGATCTTATTTACAGCTAACATCAATATTCGTTGACTGATGGAAGTATTGTATCGTATTTAGAAGTATCATCAACATTCATTATTCACTGACCGAAGTGTCTTATCATATTTAGAGGTCACATTAACATTACTTATTGACGGACAGAAGTGTGTTATCGTATTTAGAGCTAAAATCAAGATTCAATATTCACTGATAGAAGTGTCTTATCTTATTAGAGCTAACATAAACACTCATTGACTGATGGTGGTGCTTTACCATATTTGGAGCCAACATCAACATTCAGTGACTGATGGAAGTGTCTTACTGTATTTGGAGCTAACATCAACATTCATTAACGGATGGAAGTGTCTTATCGTATTTAGAGCTAACATCAACACTGCAAATGCAAATAATACCACGAACAGACAGAAAAAGCAATGAACAAGTCCCCCAAGAAACAAATGAAGATCGTAAACTGATTAGAGACATTAGACATAGACAGTCAACATTTTTTGGGCATGTTATGAGAAGAAATGGCTTGGAGAACTTTGTGACAACTGGCAAGATCGAAGGGAAGAGACCAAGGGGAAGACCGAGAAGTAAATACCTGAATGGCGTGGCCACATGTCATGGTCAAGACAAAAACAGGGAAAAACGATTCTGGTGATCGAGTGAGATGTCAAAACATGACCGCCCACGCTTATCGGCATGGCACATGATGGATGGATGGGTCAACATTTATTATTGAGTAATGGATGTGTCTTATAGTATTTAGAGCTAACATCAACATTCATTATTGAGTGAATGAAGTGTCTTATCGTAGTTGGAGCTAACATCAACATTCATTATTGAGTGATGGAAGTGTCTTATCGTAGTTAGAGCTAACATTAACATTCATTATTGAATGGTGGAAGTGCCGTATTATATTTAGAGCTAACATCAACATTCATTAATAGTTTAGTCGCCACATTCATTAATGAGTGATAGAAGTGTCTTATCGTATTTAGAGCTAACATCAACATGAATTGACAAGTGGAAGTGTCTTATCGTATTTAGAGGTAAAATTAACATTATTATTGAAAGATGTAAGTGTCTTATCGTAGTTAGAGCTAACATCAACATTCATTATTGAATGATGGAAGTGCCTTGTCATATTTAGACTAACAGCAACATTCAGCTATGATTGATAGACGTATGCTATCTTATTTAGAGCTAGTGTTAACACCCAGCAATGACTAATGGAAGTGTCATATCTTATTTAGAGATAACATCAAAATTAACATATGTTGAAGAGAGTATCTTATCTTATTTAGAGCCAAGATCAACATTAGCATATGTTGATGAGAGTATATTATCGTAATTAGAGCCAGTACAACATATGTTGATAAGAGTTTCTTATCTTATTTAGAGCCAACATCAACATATGTTGATGAGAGTATCTGATCTTATTTAGAGCAAACATCAACATCAACATATGTTGATGAGAGTATCTTATCTTAATTAGAGTAAATATCAACATATGTTCCATCCATCCATCATGTGCCATGCCGGTAAGCGTGGGCGGTCATGTTCTGCCATCTCACTCGATCACCAGAGTTGTGGATCAGCTCTGTGTTCCTGTCTCGACCATGCCACGTGGCCAAGCCATCCAGGTATTTACTTCTCGGTCTTCCCCTTGGTCTCTTCCCTTCGATCTTGCCAGTCGTCACCAAGTTCTCCAATTCATTTCTTCTCATAACATGCCCAAAAAATTTTGACTGTCTACGTCTAATGTCTCTAATCAGTTTACGATCTTCATTTGTTTCTTGCAGGACTTGTTCATTGGTTTTTCTGTCTGTCCATGGTATTCTTTGCATTTTCCTCAGAAACCACATTTCCACAGCCATCAGCTGTTTTTCAGCTTGACTGCTTATTGTCCATGCTTCACATTCATACAAAAGTATAGGTTCTATGTAGTATTTGTAACACTCTTTTTCTGGTTTCAATTGATATTTTTTTATTGGTCAGTATGTTTTTCATCTTGCAAAAGGCTATCTTCACTTGTTCTAATCTCTTCAAGGCATCTCCCATCAGATGTTATGACTGTGCCGAAATAACTGTACCGATTCACTTGCTTACGAATATGCCCATTTACTCGTATATCACAATGCCGTATTTCGTTCTTCCTAGTGACGACCATAATCTGTGTCTTTTTACAATTTAATTCTAACCCTAGTTGTTCACCGCTTGCAACAACTGCATCTACTAAATTTTGCAGGTACTGTTCATTGTCTGCAATCAAGACTGTATCATCTGCATATCTAATGTTATTGATGTATCGGACCCCAATGTTGATTCCTTCCATATCTTCTATATTTCTGAAAATATTTTCACTGTACAGGGAAAAAAGATCTGGAGACATTACACATCCCTGTCTCACACCTCTTTTAATAGCCTGATATTGACCTACATTGTTATCAATTCTGATGGCAGCTTGTTGTTTCCAATATATGTTTTTTACAAGTCTAAGATCTTTTCCATCAATTTGTAGATCTTCAAGCATCCTTATCATGTCGACATGTCTCACTTTATCGAAAGCCTTTGAGTAGTCAATAAAGCAAAGATATAGATCTTTGTTTACTTCTTTAGGACGTTCAATTACTGTTCTCGGTATATACACAGCATTTACTGTCCCTTGCCTTCTTCAAACCCACATTGTTATTCTCCTATTTCTGGTTGTATTTTTCTTCCTGACTCTTTGCATGATAATTCTTAGCAAAATCTTCGTGATGTGACTCATTATACTAATTGTTCGATGTTGATCACATTCCAAGGCTCCTGATTTCTTCGGGATTATAATAAATATAGAATTATATAATTCAGGAGGTATATCTCTAGTATCGTATGTTGCGTTCAGCAATCTGGTGACTTGGTCTATTCCATATTCTTCTAAGGCATTGATCATTTATATTGTGATGTTATCTGTACTCGAGGTCTTGCCAGTTTTCATATGGTTAAGAGCATTCTGAACTTCCATCTTCAAAATTGATGGTCCTTCATTATTATTCCGATGATCATGTTCTTCTCTTGAATCATCATAAAGGTCTTTCACATAATCTGACCACGCATGTAAAATCTGATCTTTTTCTATTATGATTTTGCCATCTTTGGTTTTTAGGCAGCCCGTTGATGTATGTGTTCTTTTGTTAGTGATGGCATTAATTCTTTTGTGCATTAATTTGGTATTCCGGGTGTTGTGTTGGTTTTAATTTCCTTGCAATTTTCCTCAAGCCATGTTTCTTTTGCCTCTTTGCATAGCTTCCTAATTTTCCTGTGAATCTCTTATTATTTTTCCTTGTTATGTTTGTTATTTCTTCTTACTTCCATGAGTTTTAAGATGTCTTCCGTCATCCATTTCTTGCGTCCTATTATCTTTATTTTTGGAATGGTTGTTTCTGCAGCTTGGTTGACTGATTTCTTTAATATTTCCCATTGGTCACTGACGTCTTGAAATAATATTTCCATATCGGACAATGCATCTAATCTGTTCTTTACCTCTATAAAACTCTACATATGTTGATGAGAGTATAATAAATTAATTAAAGCCAACATCAACATATGTTGATGAGAGTGAGCCAACATCAAAATTAACATATGTTGATGAGAGTATATTATCTTATTCAGAGCCAACATCAACATTAACATATGTTGATGAGAGTATCGTATCTTAATTAGAGCCAACATCAATATGCATCTATGACTGATAACATAAACATTAAGTAATGATTGATAAATATGTCTTATCTTACTTTGAGCTAACATCAATAAACAGCTATGACTGATTTTAAGTTGTTGTATTATTTAGAGAAAATATCAACATTCATCTATGAATGATGGGAGTATTTTATCTCATTTAATGCAAACATCAAGATTCAGATGTGACAGATGAAAGGGCCTTATTTAAATCTAACATTGACAGTCAATTATGAGTGACCAGAATGTCATATTCACAACAACAATCAGCATGTCTATTGTGACTGAAACACAAAACTGTCATTACAGCTAACATAAACAGTCAGTTATAACTGAAGGAATGCTCTTCTTCGGAGCTAACATAAACTCTCAGTTATAACTGAAAATATTCTCTTCTTCACAACTAACAATAACTCTCAGTTATAAATGAGGGAATTTGCTTGCTTAGAACTAACATAAACTCACAGTGATAACTGAAGGAATTTGCTTGTTCAGAGCTAACATAAACTCACAGTTATAACTGAAGAAAGTCTCTTCTTCACTGCTAACATAAACTCTCAATAAGAACTGAAGGAATTTCTTCTTCAGAGCTAATGTAAACTCTCAGTGATAACTGAAGCAATTTGCTTGTTCAGAGCTGAAATAAACTCTCAATGAGAACTGAAGGAACTTCTTATTCAGAGCTAATATAAACGCTCAGTTATGGATAAACAACACGTTGTATATAATAAAGTCAGCATCAACGCCCAGCTATGGCTGGTAGAATTGTCGTATTTACAAGAAATGTTACTTCTTGCGCACACATTGTGTAGCCCAGCGCACATCATTTTTGATCCGCGCACGAACATATATATATAACATTGAAAGTTTTGTAACACAAAGACAAATTAAGATTTACTCACAAATTTAGGACTAGCAAATTCGCGAAGTCGAATTTGTGCTCATTTGGGTATAACATAAACAGATAACTGTTGCTGGACAGAATATGTTATTTACAGCTAACATCCTGTTATGACTGAAATGGACTAATTATTGATTAGTCTCTAGCCGGATACTTGGTGAAAGAGTTACGGAAGCCACTCGTAATCCCGCATACCGCGTTCGAAACACAGCTGCTGGCGATTTGGCAAGCAGAACACCTTGCGTTGGCTTTTTTAATGAAATTGCATGGGTGCTGGTCGCTCAGAAAGCAATGCCAAACTACTGAACGTAAACTTGCCCAGGAAATACGAACAGCCAAACAATGTTGGGGTTAACTGCAACGCCCTGTAACGGATATGCAACTAACTCTAGCTTCAGCTGACATACCAGGGAGGTGTCAAGTCGATATAATTAAACATGCCAGGTTGAAAGTGTTTTTAAGACCAGCGTACTATAAGCTAACTAAGCCGGCGTCTGCGGCGATGGGCTAGCGAACGTGATTCGTAATCTAGCATTCCGGTTCAAAACGTGGCTGCAGCCGATTTGGAAGCAGACCGCCTTGCGCTTGTTTTCATACAATGGTATGAGTGCTGGTTGTTCAGAAAACAATGGCAGACTAGTGAACGTAAACTTGCCAACCAATAAATCACAAACAGCCAAATAATGCTGGGGTTGATTGCGAGGCCTGTCAGAGATATGCAACTAACTTTAATCCATCTTCAACTGGCATAGCTATCAGGTGTCAAATAGATATCGTTAAAGATCCCAGGCTTGACCTTGTGTTTTAAGACTATCGCCTCAACATCAGCTACAACCTCACAAGAATACTTTTATTCATGCAGATACCAAAGTCAGCTGGGATTCAAGAATGTTCTTACTAAAACATATTTTGTCTAAGCCACTGGCTATGTAGAAACTCTGATACCCCAGAAATCAATGTAAATAAATATAATGCAAACTTGCTGTCATGTAAATTCCAGTATAACTTAGCTCTTTCATGGCGCCCCCTTCATTTAGTTGTTGTTGTTGTTATTTGTTTGTTTTGTTATTTTTTGTTAATTTAATGTAAGATTATTTACTCTGGTAGAGGTCACAAGTTGATATATTTGCTGTAATTCTTTTTCTGTTCAAATCTAGAAAGGGAGAATAGTAACATTTAACCGTTACTAAAGGAAGCAAAAAGTTATCTATAAATTGGCGGCTACAAAATCTCAATTCGACATCTTAGTCACACGAGTCCTAAACTGTCGGTTTCAGTTTGTTATGAATTTCATTGTGTTTTGATGGACCCGATTTGAAACAGCATCTGCTCCCAGTGTCAAGGACACTCGTCACAGAAACAAGTATCACATCAACAGCTCGAGTGAAAGAGAAAGAACACAACAGTCACAACCGTCAAGAACATGAACTCATAATTTAGTCTTTTAACATCAACAGAAATAATGTTTTCATTGATTTCTTCAATTGAATTAAAGCGTTCTGTTCACGTTATACCACACCTGTCTTAAAGGTGGTTCACCGCAGTGACAACATAAACTATATCACATAATGAAGTTGTCACCAGCGGTGTCAGTTCATCCAGAGAAATGAGATCCCTGGTCACAGCTGGCAGGACTGTCACCAGTGAGATACGCCCATAAAATACTTTGTCTTCTCGGGTCACGGTGTGCAGGCAGCATACCTTCTATGTTGTACTGGTGCAGATGTTATTTTCCTTGAACAAACAGTCTTCTTGCGATGTTTATTTACATTTCTTTGAAGACCTTTCAATGAATTAACTGTTATAACAACACAATACGCAGGTTTTGTCTGTCCATGTTTGATTCCTGGAGCCTGTGTTACTGAGTCTCCGAACCAATGTTGTCATATCGCAAACTGGTTTAAATGTCACACCGCTCTGGTCCCACATAAATGCAAATCGGCTCATTTATTTGTTTTAATACACGGATTACCTTTTTACTATTACATGTGATTGTCTTATTCTACCAGTCGTCTTGTGATACATGTAAAATGAGTTTCTGCACAATTCGTGAAGACGTAGTGAAGCCCAAATACAGTACAACTTTCTTCCCACGAACTGAACTGTAGAACTGATCTTGGTTGAATGTAGATGAGCTGTATGGCCGGCAAAGCTGTATTCACACAGCACGCGACACCCGGTACCGCTTTCAGTACGAATGATTGATGATACCTAGTAATTGTAGTATAGCCCTAAACTCATCCCGTTCTATCACCTGATCAGCTGTGGATGAAAAGAAAAACGTACCTGTCTTAATCATTGTGAAAACAACATGGATAGACAGATTGTTTTAAAAGAACACGATAACAAACATGAAGGACGTTTCGGCGACATATTAAAAAACTGGAAAAGCTATAGACTGCTTACATTAACTGAAACACATAGATTGCTGATTTTTTCTCGGTGACTTCTGGGGGTCGTCGTTGAATCTACGGAGTTAGTGCTCTGTGCAAGGCGGCTGACCGCCAGAGCCATACGGGAAATAACCAGATGCAATAAAGTCGATCATCTTGTCTATTGGCCATTTTAATCATCAATTTGCTTACAATCCATATTAAACAGTAGAAACATTGGTGGGAGAACATACGGTGCATACCAAAAAAGTCAAAATATTGATAGGAACACTTACAATTCATATCAAAAAGTCGAAACATCTTCTCCACAAACGCTTGTTCATCTTTGTAGCGGTTATGTCTGGCCATGAGTCGATAAAAGGATCCATAGTTTTTGTCCGACAACGATCTTTTGGAAATCGTCGACGGGTGTTGATCCAACGCTGAAACATCAGATTAGATATCATAACAATAATCAAATAGAATATACAATCGATGTACCATTACAACATAAACATATGTATCCATAAATTTAAGGTTAGTTGCATATATTTTGTAGGAAATCACAATCAACCCAATCATTTATTGACTGTTTCAGACAATTTTAATTTCAGTAGTTAGCCATGGAAAGTCAGTTTAGTCAGATATGACTGAGTTACCGTATGACAGTGGGCAGTACTACCTGACACACATGTTGTTTAGCACACACAATAGTCGATTGTTAAAGTTCGCAGAAGCCATTATGGTTAATCTACATAGGCCAGTTTTGTGCAAACAGAAAGACATGATAGTCAGTTTAAAATTACCGTGGTAGACAACTGAAATTACTTTGCGAACATGTGCGAACATTTCAGCTTGAAGGATTTATCTAGTTATTTTACTTTATGTTGTGTGATTTCTGCAGTATGTACCTAACCAGATGCAGCTAAATATGCCAGGCAATAAATCACGCAATCTACTGTTTGTGTCTTCGTTATTAGAACTCTCTTTTCATTCCGTTTTTTCTAGAACTTCTGAATTTGATTGTTAGTTAGTTAGTTAGTTAGTTAGTTAGTCAGTCGCGGTTCCAACCTCACAGCAACGGGTCGTCCCCATTTTGCACACAAAACGCCTCCCACTGCCCAATGTGAAAAGTGGAAAAGACAGGAGTCTTGACAAACAACAGCCCGCACAGATACACTGTGCATAATGCCGCCGCCAGAATGTCAACACAATAGGCCCCCACGAAACATCCAGTTCATCTCTGATGGAATCGGCAGTCTGGATGTTTCCTAGATGTTCACCCACACAGTACCAAAAAAATAAAATACAGTTCATCGTCGATGGCAGTGGCAGTCAACCAGAAGCCCAGCAGCTACGCATTTCTGCATAAGGCAAAAACCGGTCAACTCTGGGACATAGCCAGCTGCCATCGCTCCGAACATGCAGTCACGTTCCAAAAAACCTCGGGCAGATTCAGAAGCATTTCACACGAAACTCACAGCTCACAGTGTCGCGCCACGCACTCACTCAGTAGCAGGGCGACGGAACCATCAAGCCTCCTTAGTCGCCTCTTACGACATGCCTGGTAGGCTACAGTGTTGTTATTCTTTGCTTCCCTTATGGGCCCCGGCAACGCACGATTGTTTTTGTGTCTATGAAATACGACATATTCTTCTGTAAAGCCACAATTCTAAGGCCTATGTTCGACTTTCTAATTGCTTGTCAATGTCCAGGATTCTGTGGCTTATAGTATTGTTGAATATGCGTAATATTTGGCAATTCTCATTTTTAATGCATTGTTAATCTTTCCAGATGTTAATACTGATTTCGTGCTGTTGAAAGCATTTTTGGTCATTTCTATTCCCTTTTCTGATTTTTATTTCATTTCTGCCATCATCTGTTATTACATGTCAAAGACAGGAGAAACATGTTACTTGTTCTAGTATCTCCCCGTTTACTGTGATGTTCATTGATGACCTCTCCTTTCTATTGCTAATTATCACAGATTTCGTTTTTGGAATGCTAGTATCTAAGCCTCTAAGTATCTAATGAATAGTCTATGGAATACTATGCAGGAATTTGGAATACCAAGGAAGTTAATCAACACGACCAGACTATGCATGGAAGATACTTATAATATAGTAACATATAAAGGCGGGAAGTCAGACCCTTTCCAAATAATATCTGGCTTGAAACAGGGTGATGCACTATCCCCGCTACTCTTCAATCTGGCTCTAGAGAAAGTTGTAAGGAAGGTAAAGGAGGACTGCGCTATTGGAGGAACATCCAAACTGCTTGGTTATGCAGATGATATAGATATTATAGGGGAAAATGAACAAAAGACATTGGAAATATTGACTCAATTAAAGGGAAAACCTCAACAAATGGGGCTGGTTATCAACCAAAATAAGACAGAATATTTATGGTAATTTCAAGAGAAGGAACGGCTAAAATCTCTGGCCACATACAAATAGATAATGTGACTATTAAAAGAACGGAAACATACAAATACCTGGGTACAATCTTCAACTGCTCCAACATAATAAGGGAAGAAATACAAGCTAGAATCAACTCTGGAAATAAGATATACTATGCACTACAACATCTACTAAAATGACATGCGCTATCTCGTAACACCAAAATCACAATATACAAAACACTGATTAGACCAGTTGTGCTGTGTGGCTCTAAACCTGGAGTACAACTAAAGGAGACGAAGCCTTGTTACAAACCTTTGAGAACAAAGTCTTAAGATGCATCTTTGGGCCCATTAGGGATACACAAAGTGGAGTGTGGAAAAGAAGAAGCAACAATGAGATTTATGATATGTTTAAGTCCCCGCTAATCACTGGTATCAATCAATCAATCATGTGCCATGCCGGAAAGCGTGGGCGGTCATGACTCGCCATTTCACTCGATCACCAGAGTCGTGGATCAACTCAGTGTTCCTGTCTCGTCCATGCCACGTGGCCAAGCCATCCAGGTATTTTCCTCTCGGTCTTCCTCTTGGTCTGTTCCCCTCGATCTTGCCAGTTGTCAATAAGTTCTCCACTCCATTTCTTCTCATAACATGTCCAAAAAGTTTTGACTGTCTTCGTCTAATTTCTCTAATCAGTCTATGATTTTCATTTGTCTCCTGTAGTACTTGGTCACTGATTTTTCTTTCTGTCCATGGTACTCTTTGCATTTTCCTCAGAAACCACATTTCTGTAGCCATCAAATGTTTTTCAGCTTGACTGCACATTGTCCAAGTTTCACATCCATACAAAAGAACAGGCTCTATGTACCCCTTCAACACTCTTTTTCTCGTTTCAATTGACATCTTTTTATTGGTCAGAATGTTTTTCATCTTGCTAAAGGCTACTTTCGCCATGGCGATTCTTGTTCTAATCTCTTCAAGGCATCTCCCATCAGATGTTATGACTGTTCCGAGATAATTGTATCGATTCACTTGTTGAAGAATATTCCCATTTACTTGTATATTACATTGTGGTACTTCGTTCTTCCTAGTGACGACCATAACCTGTGTCTTCTTACAATTTAATTCCAACCCCAGCTGCTCACTGTGTACAACAACCGCGTCTACTAATTGTTGCAGACCCTGTGCATATAGAAAGAATGGAAGATAATAGGGAAACAAAACTCGCTTACACTCAAGAAATAAATGACCGTAGACCCCGAGGTAGACCAAGAAGACGGTGGAGAGATAATACATGTACAGACCTACAAGCACTTGGAATCAGCGACTGGCAAGAGAAGGTCAACCAGAGAGACGAATGGAGACGGCTTGTATCTGCAGCAAAGAACCTCAATGGTTCGGAATGCTGAAGAAGAAGAAGAAGAAGTATCTAAGCCACATTCTGCACTATGCCTAGTTACTTGTTCCACTAGTTTTTGTAACTCTTGTTCTCTTTCTGCTAATAAAGAAAAACACCACACACACACACACACACACACACACACACACACAAACACACGCGCGCGCGCACACGCATGCACGCACGCGCACGCACACGTACATATACACACATATGAGAGCGAGAGGAAGAGAGAGAGGGAGAGAGAGAGGGAGAGAGAGAGCAAGAGAGAGAGAGGGAGAGAGAGGAAGAGAGAGGGGTAAGAGAGAGAGAGAGGATGAGAGAGGGGGAGAGAGAGGAAGAGAGAGAGGGGTAAAAGAGAGAGAGAGGATGAGAGAGAGAGAGAGAGAGGGGGAGAGAGAAAGGAAGAGAGAAAACTAACGAACGAACAAACTTTATTTTCAAAGGGTTAAGAATTGGGCACGCAGTCCCGTCTAACATTCTGCCCTTCTATCACTCTCTTTCATACATTATTTCATTCACACATCATTCAAGGCTAACAGAGAACAGCAACAATATAAAAGATATGCATTATAAAGGCATGGGCAAAATGCGAACATCAAAACTACACGACTCAGTAATATTAGATACTAACTGACACTTGTTATTAGCCATGTGGAATATACTGGCCTACTAGGGTTTTGTTATTATTATTATTATTTCTATTATTAAGGGGGAAGGTAATCCGTACTGAGATAGTGTTCGAATAATTTGCGATTATATCAATAGGGATTGGTGATGTCTTTGATTTCTTGTGGAAGATTGTTCCACAGCTGAGCTGCAGAGTACGTTAAGCTTGTTTTGTATATTAAACGTTTACTGTGTCTAGCATTATATTTAAACAATGGCCAAAGGTAATTTGGGGCATTCCGATGTAGGATTTTGTGAATTAGTTTAGCCTTTGAAAAAGCAGGCGTTTGCGGAGTGGTAGTAACTGAAGGCGTTTATGCAGGTTAAGACTGTCAGGTTTGCTATAAATTAGACTCATGGCCCGTTTCTGGAGTGAGTAAAGTCGCTTGGTGTTTGAATTAGAACAACCGTCCCAGATTGTAGAGCAGTAGTCAAAATGTGTCTGTATATGAGAAGTATAGAATATTTTCCTTGTGTCCTCATCAAGAAAGTTTTTAATTTTGGCGAGTTGGTAGAACTTTTTTCGCTGTTTGTTTAATGAGCGCTTGAACGTGGGAATTAAAAGTTAGGTTTCTATCAATGATTAGGCCTAATGTTTTGTGCTCAGTTACACTTTCTACTGGCATGTTATCGATGTGAAGTTGAAGTGATCTGTGTGAGCTTAGAGTTTGAAGTCTTTGTCTGGTTGTTAATAACATTGATTTTGTTTTAGTGATGTTAATTTGCATACGGTTTGAATAGCTCCATCTAACCACATTATTTAATTCTTGTTGTAAAGACGACTCCAGCAAAATACAGATTTCAGCGTTTGTATACACTGTACAGTCGTCTGCAAATAGATCGCAGGACGACGAAAGATGCAAAGATAGATCGTTAATATATATGGCAAATATATAGAAAGAGAGAGGAAGAGAGAGAGAGAGAGAGAGAGAGAGAGAGAGAGAGAGAGAGGAAGAGGGAGGGGAAGAGAGAGAGGGAGAGAGAGAGAGAGAGAGAGAGAGAGAGAGAGAGAGAGAGAGAGAGAGAGAGAGAGAGAGAGAGATCGGTTGGGCAGAATGTTAGACGGGCCTGGGTGCTCATTTTTAACACTCTGAAAATAAAGTTCGTTCGTACTTTCTATTTTTTTTTCTGTTTCTTTCTCTCTGTCTCTCTGTCTCTCTGTCTCTCTCTCTCTCTCTCTCTCTCTCTCTCTCTCTCTCTCTCTCTCTCTCTCTCTCTCTCTCTGAATTTCTCTTTCTCCGTCTCTCTCTCCATTCTCTCTCTCTCTCTCTCTCTCTCTCTCTCTCTCTCTCTCTCTCTCTCCTCTCTCTCTCATTTGTTAGTGTTTTTTAGGAGACATTACCCAAACACAGTTCTCTTATTTCTAAAAGAATCGCTATCTCAATTCTCTTTATATCTTTAGAAATCTTTTAACGTCGTATCTTTCCTTTTCTCGTTTGTAATCATCTGTTTCTCCTTTACTTCTTCACAGAACTAAACCTTTCCGAACGTCATTGGAGATCGTGAAGACTGTACTTCTCCTGTTGTTCCCCTTCGCCCATCGTAGCACATTGTTTTTCTTTTCTTTTCATTATTTTCATTGTTTTCATCTTTCCATTCTTCTCATCCCGTTCTTATGCATCAATGTGGTATCTTCCCCGTGTTTACATGTTGTGTATTGTGTATTTATTTGCTGATGAAGGCAAGTCGGCGCACGTCCTATGTTTTCCGTAATAGTGTTCTGTAAAGCTGCATTACTTTGTGCTATTTTATATTGCTTACATTTCCACAGCTTTATCTCAGTTCCACTAATTTAATTATACCAGAACTATTGCAGATGGGTTTTTCGTAGTTTTTTGCAAGTGATATTCACTACTTTCCTTTCTGGTTTCTTCTTCTTCTTCTTCTTCTTCTTCTTCTTCTTCTTCTTCTTCTTCTTCTTCTTCTTCTTCTTCTTCTTCTTCTTCTTCTTCTTCTTCTTCTTCTTCTTCTTCTCCGAGCACATTTCATATTGCTTTGGTCGTCATATTTTTCGACAACCTCCTGTTAAGCGTATTGAAAACCATTTCCCATATACGCTTCTCAAAGCCACTGCGTTAAGATGTCTAGCATCCCCTCTTTAGGTCTTTCATCGTCTCCCTGATGATTCTTGATGCCACAATATTACACTGCCCAGAATATTCTTTTTACGCCTGACCTTTATGTTCCTTGTGTTTCTCGATGCCACGCCGTTAAAATATCCAGCATCTTCTCTCTCTCTCTCTCTCTCTCTCTCTCTCTCTCTCTCTCTCTCTCTCTCTCTCTCTCTCTCTCTCTCTCTCTCTCTCTCTGCCAAACCTGTTCTCTCTTATTTTTCTAACAGCCACGATGTTAGATTATCTATCAGCTTCTCCCGCAGACCCGTTCTTTGTTTTTCTGATGTGTTAAGATGCAGCAATGTTAAACTGTCTAACATCTTCTTTCTAGACCTTTCCTGATGTTTCTTGATGTCGCGATGTTAAACTGTCTAAGATCTCTCTAGGTCAACCCTTGTAGCCCTAGCGTTTCTCACATCAGCGATGTTATACTGTCTAAGATCTCCCTAGGTCAACCCTTGTAGCCCTAGCGTTTCTCACATCAGCGATGTTAAACTGTCTAAGATCTCTCTAGGTCAACCCTTGTAGCCCTAGCGTTTCTCACATCAGCGATGTTATACTGTCTAAGATCTCTCTAGGTCAACCCTTGTAGCCCTAGCGTTTCTCACATCAGCGATGTTATACTGTCTAAGATCTCTCTAGGTCAACCCTTGTAGCCCTAGCGTTTCTCACATCAGCGATGTTAAACTGTCTAAGACCTTCTCTATTAGCTTGCCCCAATTTCCTTCTCCTATATGTCTGTATATTTCCAACAGTAACCCTTTCCCCTTATTTCTCTACAGATTATCCCATGTATATGCTCCTTTGCTCCATACCAAATACCCAGTATTTTCCCTCCCTCTACACAGATTACCATCTTTCCAATCGGAACATCAGTCTGTCATTACATTTTATATGGTTGCCGGTCTGGTCAAATGAAGCCATATACACTCGTCTGTTTATTTTCTTTAATTATTCAATTTGTTCTGTTCGATAATAGTACATTTCAGTTTCTGTTATAACTACAGACGGGCATGAATCTTCTATAGCTAATGATATACATGAATGCTCGTATAACATGAATCATTGTCTCATACAGATGTGAATGAGAGTTTGAATAACTAAGGATACATCTGGACATTGAATAACTGGTGATATACATGGTGAAGGTAGCCTTTTGCAGGATGGAATACACACTGACCAATAAAAAGACGCCAATTGCAACGAGAAAAAGAGTATTGAAGTGCTACATAAAACCTGTACTTTTGTATGAGTGTGAAGCGTTGGCAATGAGCAGACATGCTGAAGAACATCAAATGGCTGTGGAAATATGATTTCTGAGGAAAATGCAAAGCATACAATGGACAGACAGAAAAACCAATGACCAAGTCGTACAAGAAACAAATGAAAATCGTAAACTGATAAGAGAAATTAGACGTAGTCAATTTTTTTATTTTACACGTTATGAGAAGAAATAAATTGGAGGACTATGTGACGACTTGCAAGATTGGGGGGGGGGGGGGAAAGAACAAGGGGATAGCAGAGAAGTAAATACCTGGATGGCTTGGCTACGTGGTATGGTCGAGACAAAAACACAGAGCTGATCCACGACTCTGGTGATCGTGTGAGATGGCGAAACATGCCCCTTCCCCCATGCTTATTGGCATGACACTTCTTGATGATGATGATATACATGAAAGTATACGTAATGATACAAATGGGCATTGTTAAACTACGGATAGATGTAATCGAGTAATTAACTAAAAGATGTACACGAACGATTGAATGACAGGGATATATGGAAGCGTGTCTATTTAACATGCATCAAGGTGTCTAACTGTATACATATTTGTAAACACTATATAGCATAGACATGAAGGTGTCTATATAAATATTTATAAACACGCTGATAGCATTGACATGACGGTGTCTAATT
Source organism: Cepaea nemoralis (assembly GCA_014155875.1). NCBI lineage: Eukaryota > Metazoa > Mollusca > Gastropoda > Stylommatophora > Helicidae > Cepaea > Cepaea nemoralis. The sequence continues at coordinate 73,195 of JACEFZ010027731.1, forward strand.
ATATGCATATTTATAAACACGCGTATAGAATAGACATGAATGTGTCTAACTACATGCATATTTATAAACACGCGGATAGCAAAGACATGAAGCTGTTTAACTAAATAGATATTTATAAACACGCGTATAGCATAGACATGAAGGTGTCTGACGATAGTCATGAACGAGAAGTTATGGGACGAAAATCATGAGAATCTACCACGACAAGTCAGAGTGCGAATTACATGAAAATATACCACACTAGAATCTATCACTCGAGAATCTACTACGAAACTCTGTCACACGATAATCGATCACACGATAATCTATCACACGATAATCTATCGCACGAGAGTCTCTCACACAAGAATATATCACGAGAAGTAGGAAACGAAACTGTTGCTTGTTACAAAATAAGGAACTCCAGCAAACCTCCGAACAAACAAACGCACGAGTATGTGGACTCACGCACGCACGCACGCACGCACACACTCACGCAAGCACGCACGCACACACACACACACACACACACACACACACATATACACACATACATTCTGTGAAGTAAATTAGCTGTCCATTGAAAACAGCGGAATTCTGTTTTCATCTATACATTACATCAGCGGCTAAGTAAAAGCCAGAAAAAAGTCATCAGCTTCGAACACAGACAGAGAAACACACGGGGGAAGATGAGACATGGACTGATATTGTGATCGCTGGCTCGTGTCTAGTCCAGTTTCCAATGGCTTCCACAAAATAATGGGAAACTTCTTAGTAGGGCGGTCACGTAGAACCAGTTTCTGGTATTGTAAGGCACTTTAGTCCGGTCAACACATGAGTACATCGGGTGCTGTAAGTCGCTGTGGCATAGTAATTAATATGCCTGCTTACCGGTATAATGGTCAAGTGTTCGAATCTCTATCAAGCATTTGTTTGTTTGTTTGTTTGTTTGTTTGCTTGCTTGTTTGTTTGATTTAAATTGACCTGGACTCCAAGGTGGATCCAGCCTGATATGGGTGCCAGTTAATGTCTTGGGAAGTAAAAGGGTCCGGCAGGACATTTACCATATCACCAATCTATGATCGGTAGATAAAAATATGAGGCTAGCAATATCTACCCAATACGATGTGAGGCCTGGGAATGAGTCATTTGCTCGATAACCTACATCGGATGTTGTGCGTGCGGAGATGTTCTGAAGAAGTTATCTTAAGTGACCTTCGAGAAAATAGCCAGAAACTGAACACAGTAAACAACATACGACAACCAGGCCTAAAATACACACGAAAGTACTAGTCGCAAGGCAGATAATACCGAGGGGGGATACCTGAGGAATAGTATGAAGAAAAATTATACATGCTGTTGAAGATCGCAAGATGTGGAGAATCATGATCGCTCAGGCCAATCGGAAGGCATTTAATGATGATGATGGCATTCAGCAGGTTTAGATCACGTAAATCTGCCCCATTATCAGGATATAAATTTACATCATTAACTCTTCCTGATGCTACGAGCTTAGATCTCATCTGCCACCGAAGCAACAACAACATGCTTCACATGTCCAGCTATATCCTACAATGTTGTTGACCGCCAGCTCTTTAAATGCCAACCACATGATGATATTAGGGGCATTCATGTTCATTCACAACCGTACCAGCCGACCAGTTTACAGGGAGGCTAACGTCAACAGGCAAATACATGCCGTGAATACAGGCAAATATCTCTGCCGGGCATTGAGCCGAAGGGTAGAAGCCCAAACGTTTCTTAATCATCAAAAACAAGACATTTCAAATCTCTCTCTCTCTCTCTCTCTCTCTCTCTCTCTCTCTCTCTCTCTCTCTCTCTCTCTCTCTCTCTCTCTCCTTCTCCCTCTGTCTGTCTGACTCTATCTCTCTCTCTCTCTCTCTCTCTCTCTCTCTCTCGTTCATACGTTCTCTATCTCTTTCTCCTTCCCGCTCTCTTTCCCCCTCCCCCTCTCTTTTTCCCCCTCTCCCTCTTTCCCTCCCTCCCTCCCTCTCATTTCCCTCTCCCTTCTTCACACTCTGTGCCTCCCCCACCGACATGTACGCCCAACCAGTTCTGATGATGAGATAAGGGTTGCCTTTTCCCTGGTGAGCTCTGGTTCATTTGTGTGCTAGCTGGCGTCATATAATGTGTATCAATTATAACAATTAGAAAGGGAAACAGCGAACCAACACCAGTTAGAAGATGAGTGAGTCAGGGATGATTGCCATCGCCGGGACTTTTTTAATGCATACTCAGACACCATTATGACTAAAGCAATATAAGGATGACCATAGGGCATTTAAGTAACCGGAGAACGAATTACAACAATACAGTTTGCAGATGACCAGGCCATAATATGGGAACTAATAAATAAACATTCATGTGTTGTTTAGTGCGTAGAAGTAGAAGAGAGAATTAGAGAATGCACAAAATAACATAACAATTGAAAGTTATAGTCAACGACCGGAATTCGAACCTGTCACCTCCAAATGACGACAGCGCCTCGCTGCAGTAACAAATGTACTTTGACGCACGACCATCTAAACACCTCCCAAATAGTTATCTTCATTAGCCAGATCTATCATCCATATGAACCCAAAACTATGGAATACGGACAGTATGCGTATCTAACCATTGAAATAACAACATGGATCTCAGAAGTTTGTATTAAACCAGCATAGGTCAAATAACAAACACATCAGACGTAATGCTGTGTCCAGTGTAGTAACGACATTCAAAGAAGAGAAATGAATGGTCGGTTCTAATGTTGTAGACGTATTTCACATACATATATGTTGGGGAACCCTGTAAGGCCACTAAGACAGTTCATAATATGAGAAACAGAACAGTGACTATATAAATTAGTTTTGTTTTCTTTTGTTTTTTCTTTTAAACGGCGAAATGTGAAATGAAAATAAATGCACGGAAGACAAAAATAAAGTCAGTTAGCCAGGATGCTTCAAGCCCCAAGACTGTGAATATAAGAACAATACAGAGCAGGTATATCAAGTTACCTATCAAGGTGAAACTGTATATGGTGCTGAAGCCCGGACAATGAACAAGCAATTAGAAAGTCGAATCTAGGAACCTGTGATGTGGATATACAGAAGAATATGTCCTATTCCATGGAAACAAATACAATAAAATACAAGAGTTCTAGAAAAACCTGGGAATGAAAAGAATGTTGTCGAAAGAAATAAAAAAGAGGCAAGTGAAATATTTCAGCCACATTAAAGGACATAACACACCTTTTATAAAATCCATACTAGGGGTATGGTTGAAGGCAAACGATCAAGAGGTAGACAACGAAACAAGTGGGAAGACAACATTAAGAGATTGGCAAAATGCAATCTGACAGAATGTACAGTCAGGGCGAGGAACAGACAGTGTTAGAAATACATTGCAGCCAACCTTTATTGTGGAAACGGCATCGAAAGATATCCAGTGTCTGATAAAATTAGAAATATAATTTCGATGCAAGGACTGCACTTTGAGAAAAACAAAGCAATCTAATATTAAAGAACCTTTGACTTTATCTATGGATAAGATTACTCTGTACATGAAAAAAAATTAGAAATATAATTTCGATGCAAAGACTGCACTTTGAGAAAAACATTAGTCTAATATTAAAGAACATTTGACTTTATCTACGGATAAGATTACTCTTCTTTACATACATCTGGCGAGTCACATGATATGTTTCGTATGACAATAAATACACGTCATGAACAATGTATGAATACTTTCAAGTGTAGTGTCATTGGTGACAAGAACCAGTTGGACTGACAAGAGACTGACATGTTACAAGGTATAGAAAACATACCAGAACAAAGGAGACTTCTGATATCAATCAAATAAGCGTACTCTTGCGGTATCAAAACTAGAAGTGACTGATCTCAAGAAAAACAAATCAATTACTGTATTCGACGAATAATAATCGATTACTAAAATATATCGAGGCATTATTGATTAGGCGATTCCTACCGTTGCTGTGCAAACAGAATGACTTCCCTTTAAATTAGTAATTACTGTGAGGATAACATACGCCACATTCGAATAATATTAGTGACTTGGTATTTTAGTCAAAATATTAAGCGTTTATTTACTTCACATGGTATTAACTATACAGTATGCACCTGACGAGATGCAGCGAAATATGCCAGGCAGTAAACTGTGCCGAATATTGTTTGTGACCTCCGTGTTTAAATTCACTAAGGAATATATATTGTTTTGATCGTGAAGAATGATGGGAAACTGCACTAAGTAAAGACACAAACAGATACAACACGAACGTTTCCAGAAGAGTATCTGACAAGGAACACAAGACGGAAAACAACAACAGCAGCCCATATAAGTCGCTGCCCGGGCAGAATTTCACAAAAGGTAGAAACCCACCCACAAATCAAGAGAACGTGTGAGGCATGTGTGGTTTTGTATAAACAAATGTTGGCTGAGTTTAGGTGAGTTGAGCTGAGAACCGACATCGCTGCACTCAGGACATTCCCATACGCGCTCCGTCCCCTTGTTCAACAACCAGTGAAGAGACATACTACTAATCGGCCCCATCGCTATCTGATTGAAAGTTCTCCTGGTATTCCCTTTCAGTTTTGAGATTCTTCCAGAACCCTTTCGACACCCCCCCCCCCCCCCGCAATCTCATTCTTTCCACATACGGGTTCTCAGTCTGTTCCTCCGCCTTTTCCACCTGATCCCTTAGGCGCTTGACGGCCTCTCCCTTGTCCATGGGTAATCTACTACCGAGAGATGCATTCCTGCCAGACTATCAGCCTATTCATTCCTCCACACTCCCGCGTGGCCAGGGCAAACTTCCATTCAAATATTAATTCTTGCCGTTACAATGACATATACGCACTGTGTTGAGGCTCTCCCGGTGCCATCTGTATGAGAAGACCGCGGTATTCATGGTGATATTCGCAGACAATGAAGCCATATAGCGAACACACCGAAACCAAACCAACGGTTGAGTGTAAAGTACAGGCCCATTGTTCACAAAGTTTCAGGCATGTCGGTCACATGGTGCTGACCCGATATTTTTATAAACCAATCAGCACCCGAGGCTGAGGTGGTCAATATCATCACGGTCGCCACGTTTCTCAAGACAATTCCTGATACTCATTGAGGCTGTGTCGATGTGAAAGCCCTGGTCAAATTTCGAAATCCGTCTCGACATGAATTCAAACCCATGGTTGTCAAGCCGACAGGCAACCGATGTAGCCCATGCGCTACCGAATCTATCAGTAGCTGTTTGGGCAAAAGGAAAATAAGAGATCAACTACCAGGAATAATACACATACTACCAGCGATGAGGTAAATTAACACATGTCGAGAACAGAGCGGGTTAAAGTAACAGCTAGAACATCTTGAGGTGGTGTAACAAGTCAGCTGGCGAGAACGAGTTAATTGTTACGGTCTCTTGTCTATCTGTTTCTTTACCTCGTCTCTTCCACAAATTGTTTATGTCCAAATTCTTGTATTCATTTCTCCTTAGATATCGCCTGACATCTTAACATCGTCTACTTCTGTTTCTTCTCAAGCAGTCAGTATTATTCCCACAAGGCAAACACATCTCAGTGCCACTAAAGTAGTTCTCTCACTTCATGCTTCGTTCAGGGAAACGACTAAATACCAAGGGAGTCGTCCGTTAGATCAAATTACCCGTCTCTGAAGTTAGAAGCAGGCAGACGCATCTTCCAGCCACGGAGGTTAAATAGCTACAGCGATGCTATGTAACGATCCCTCGTGCACAGAAGACCACAGATCAAAAGCCACCAGAGAGGGGTTACCTGTCCTTGCTAGGGGGGAAATGGTGTAATTCACCCAGAGGTAATAGGCTGATAGGAGTTCTGTTTCTCGTTATTCTACTCCAATACTTTGGGAGCAAAGGAAGGGGGGGGGGGGGGGTTAAGAAAGAAGCTAAGCAGCTGGAAGTCAATGAATAGTAGATATAGTTTGTGGATGGTCAGAGCTGAAGATAATTATTTATTTATTACTGCATATTTCTGGATTCTTGCCAGCAGAGGGCCCATATTTTAAAAAAATACGAGTTGTAGTACGTTTACAACAACTACTATTATTATTTCTTCTTATTTCACACTTTATGCCAAGACGAGCATAGACACCCAACCAGCACACTCCAAGCCATTCTGTCCTGAGGTATCCCATGCGCTCCCCAAATATCCTTCTGTCCTGAGGTATCCCATGCGCTCCCCAAATATCCTTCTGTCCTGAGGTATCCCATGCGCTCCCCCAATATCCTCCTGTCCTGAGGTATCCCATGCGCTCCCCCAATATCCTTCTGTCCTGAGGTATCCCATGAACTCCCCCAATATCCTTCTGTCCTGAGGTATCCCATGCGCCCCCCAATATCCTTCTGTCCTCAGGTATCCCATGCGCCCTCCAATATCCTCCCCATATTATTCAGTTCTGTCTCTACTTCTCTTCTCCGTGTGGTTTTGGCTCCGTCTCTAGGTAGATTCCAGACAAAGGCCTCTCTAGTTACACTATTCTCAGGTGTTCTCGACGTATGCCCTATCCAGTGCCAGTGTATTTTATTCACCTCTCGATTCTCTAAGATGTGTCTAGTACTTCACCCCTTGATTCACTAAAATATGTCTACCTCACATCTTGGTTCACTAAGATATGTCTAGTTCACCTCTTGGTTCACTAAGATATGTCTACTTCACCTCTTGGTTCACTAAGATATGTCTACTTCACCTCTTGGTTCACTAAGATATGTCTACTTCACCTCTTGGTTCACTAAGATATGTCTACCTCACATCTTGGTTCACTAAGATATGTCTACCTCACATCTTGGTTCACTAAGATATGTCTACTTCACCTCTTGGTTCACTAAGATATGTCTACCTCACCTCTTGGTTCACTAAGATATGTCTACCTCACCTCTTGGTTCACTAAGATATGTCTACCTCACATCTTGGTTCACTAAGATATGTCTACTTCACCTCTTGGTTCACTAAGATATGTCTACCTCACATCTTGGTTCACTAAGATATGTCTAGTACTTCACCTCTTGGTTCACTAAGATATGTCTACCTCACCTCTTGGTTCACTAAGATATGCCAACCTCACTTCTTGGTTCACTAAGATAAGTCTACTTCACCTCTCGGTTCACTAAGATATGTCTAGTTCTTCACCTCTCGATTCACTAAGATATGTCTACTTCCCCTCTTGGTTCACTAAGATATATCTACTTCACCTCTTGGTTCACTAAGATATATCTACTTCACCTCTTGGTTCACTAAGATGTATCTAGTTCTTCACCTCTTGGTTCACTAAGATATGTCTACTTCACCTCTTGGTTCACTAAGATATGTCTACTTCACCTCTCGGTTCACTAAGATATGTCTAGTTCACCTCTTGATTCACTAAGATATATCTACTTCACCTCTTGGTTCACTAAGATATATCTACTTCACCTCTTGGTTCACTAAGATATATCTACTTCACCTCTTGGTTCACTAAGATGTATCTAGTTCTTAACCTCTTGGTTCACTAAGATATGTCTACTTCACCTCTTGGTTCACTAAGATATGTCTACTTCACCTCTCGGTTCACTAAGATATGTCTACTTCACCTCTTGGTTCACTAAGATATGTCTACTTCACCTCTTGGTTCACTAAGATGTGTCTAGTTCTTCACCTCTTGATTCACTAAGATATGTCTATTTCACCTCTTGGTTCACTAAGATATGTCTACTTCACCTCTTGATTCACTAAGATATGTCTACTTCACCTCTTGGTTCACTAAGATATGTCTACTTCACCTCTTGATTCACTAAGATATGTCTACTTCACCTCTTGGTTCACTAAGATATATCTAGTTCTTCACCTCTTGATTCACTAAGATATGTCTAGTTCACCTCTTGGTTAACTAAGATGTGTCTAGTTCTCACAATTAGCTCCACACTGGTGACTTTATAATACCATTTTAGTATTTCTGTTTTGCATAGGCAACAATCAATGAATGTTTGTAGTTTATGTACAGGTAGACCCCGGTTAACGTCGGGGTTACGTTCTTGGAAAACGCAACGTTAAGTGAAACGACGTATAGCGAAACACTATTTCCCATAGTGGTTCTGGTCTTTAATCCAGACGGCCAATAGTGCTTCCATGGTCTCCATAAGAGTACTTCTGGCAAGAGTGATCTTGGAAGAACTCAAAGGGGTTGCGTTTTAGGTATCCTCTTTGATTTTGTCAGCATCTGCAGGAATTGTTCGTGGTTGGGGGTAAACCATGGACTGTGCCGATGTCAACAGCCCGATCGCCAGCATCAAAACGATGTAACACTTCTAACTTCACCTCAAGAGTAACACTTTTCCTGGTTCTCTTACAACCAGACACATTAGTCGCACTTACTGTGCGCTTCGAACTCATAATTATGGAGAATTACACATACAATCCTGGGAAAACGCACTGCACAATGGTAAAATGGTGACGTTAACGCAAAATTGACAACAGCAACTGAGAAAGGAGACGTTCCACAGCGTTAATACTACGCGGCATTACGTAGTTCCTCCGCAAGCTAGCAAGTTCCTCCACAAGGGCAACACAGGTGATGACGTTATGGCGGAACGTAGCGACGTAAAGTGAAGGTTTGTCACATTGTGACAACTACGTTATAGCGAAACGACGTAACCCGAAGCGACGTATAGCGGGGCCTAACTGTATGTCGTTTAGTCGTCCTCCATGTATCTGCTACATACAGTAGAACCGATTTAACGTTAGAACTAAATATTCCAAGTTTCGTGCTGAGTTGATTTCTGTTGACTTCCACACATTTCCCCTATAAAAACTCCTCTGGTTCTTTATTTTCTTTTATTTTGAATCTTTTTCTGTTCCCCCATCTTTGTCCACACTGCTACCATTACAGGTGTAGGATTCCGTCTGTTGAAGTGAAATTACATCAGATCAGAGTATCATTTGCTTGATTGAATCTCATTATCATTATCTTTACCCTGTGGATTTTTAGACCGAAGTGTTGTGACCTCCGGCCGGCAGGGAGGCACCTCACTATCCACTATGCCACCACGACGCCCCTCCCCCTCCCCTTATATGTGTTAAAACCATACTCACATTACATGGATATTTCCATACAACATACCAGAAGAAGACAAAGAACAGCGTAGAACTTAAAGAGGCGTGCTAAAACAACAATAGGCGAGCAATAACGTTATTCTTAAAGATGGCGAAACAGTCGATACGAATTGGTGCTCCATTGAAAATGGTATCACGAAAACTGCCAAAAAATTGTTAGGAAAAGAATAACAGCATTAAGAGAAATCATTAATGGAATGGCGTTTGTGAAAGCGATGACGACAGCAGAAGAGACCAGTGACGCTGAATTACCGAGCTGATACCATCCTACAAGAGACTTAATATTGAAATTATGGGAAACGATGCCAATGATCAAACAATTTAGCGTATACAGTGGGGACATAAAACAAAATATAGCAGAAGAGGCCGGTCTCCATGGCTAAGGGTTTTACGGACGTGGTTTATGAGCCCACTTATCTGAGTTCGAACCACAACTGCGACCGATTTGGCAGCAGATCCCGTCGCGCTGGGTTTTAACGTGTTGGTATGGGAGCCGGTCGTTCAGAAAGCAATGGCAAACTACTGAACGTAAACTTGCCAAGACCTCAACAACAGCAGTAAAATGCCGGTGATGACAGCGATGTCCTGTACATAGGATATGGACAAAAAAAAAACAAACAACAACAACATAAGAGATGGATTAGAAAAATTAGCCTACTGTGGGACATACTGAGCAAGTAAGACAGAGACAGGGAGAGAGACAGAGATAGCGAGAGACACACACATACACATACACAGAGAACGAATGAACGAACGAACAAACTTTATTTTCATAAGGGTAACAAATTGGGCACGCAGGCCCGTCTTACATTCGGCCCTTCCAATCACTCATCTTTCTTTCATCAACAGTGCATAGGAAAAAACATTGTCACATGAATTTTGTAAACATAAACAATGCATATTACTATGTTATGTAACACATCCACCACCCACCCACACATTCCCAATTCACTCCAACTCCTCCACCCAACCACACACATAGCCCACACACACATACATTCCCCCACCCATCCACCACATCCCTACATCTACACATCTCCCCACCCACACACACCTCTCACCCACCACACGTCCCATCCACCCACACCTCAAGCACACATACATTCCCCAACCCACACATCCCCCACCCACACACATCCACCCACCTACACACATCTTCCCACCCGCTCACATATCCTCTACCTGTCCCATTACCCACCAACAATCACTCACCCACATATCCTCCTCCACCCACACACCTCCAACCACCCAGCCAAACACACATTCCTCAGCCAAAAATCCCCCACGCACACACACATCTGAACGCCAACTCACATATCCCGCACCTACCACATAATACCAGAGAGAGAGAGAGAGAGAAAGAGAGAGAGAGAGAGAGAGAGAGAGAGAGAGAGAGAGAGAGAGAGAGAGAGAGAGAGAGAGATAGAGAGATGTGGCTGTTCTTAAAGCTTGCTTCATGCATTGTCAGTGTATGTATATAAAAGTAAAAGAGAAGCTAAAGCGTGTGGCAAAGGGTTAATTCCCGGTCAGTTCGAAATGCGCAAATATTAGAAAAGACCGCAATGAGTTAAAGATATTATTTATTGAATCTGACACGAGTGATGTTCGACTTAAATACCTCTCAGCGTAATTCTCACAGGGATTCGTAGCCAGCCACAGAAACATGTAAAAGCTTTCACTTGTTTAGCAGACTTACCTGAACACAAGAGTCCTAGTGCTAAAACTAAAGCACTATATTAAGGAAATGTGGCACCATATTTGTGAATGGGAATGACGTAGGTTTGTGTGATCGCATGTTTCGATTTCCTATTAATGTCTGAAGTGGTGGCGAGAAAGAGGGAGATAGAGCATATGTATCAAGGGGATTTATAGTGGCTTCAACAAGGCACATTGATTCATTCGGTTGCTGTGGTCAACATTACCCAGAGATGACCCGCCTTCTACTATGACTTATAAATCATCAAGAGTAAACCCGACTTCTACCATGACTTATAAATCATCAACAGTAAACCCGACTTCTACCATGTCTTATAAATCATCCAGAGCTGACTCGCCTTCTACCATGACTTATAAATCATCAAGAGTATACCCGACTTCTACCATGACTTATAAATCATCAAGAGCAGACCCGACTTCTACCATGACTTATAAATCATCAAGAGCAGACCCGACTTCTACCATGACTTATAAATCATCAAGAGCAGACCCGACTTTTACCATGACTTATAAATCATCAAGAGCAGACCCGACTTCTACCATGACTTATAAATCATCAAGAGCTGACCCGACTTCTACCATGACTTATAAATCATCAAGAGCTGACCCGACTTCTACCATGACTTATAAATCATCAAGAGCAGACCCGACTTCTACCATGACTTATAAATCATCAAGAGCAGACCAGACTTCTACTATGATTTATAAATCATCAAGAGCTGACCCGACTTCTACTTTGATTTATAAATCATCAAGAGCAGACCCGACTTCTACCATGACTTATAAATCATCAAGAGCTGACTCGACTTCTACCATGACTTATAAATCATCAAGAGCTGACCCGACTTCTACCATGACTTATAAATCATCAAGAGCTGCCCCGACTTCTACCATGACTTATACATCATCAAGAGCAGACCCGACTTCTAACATGACTTATAAATCATCAAGAGCTGAACCGACTTCTACCATGACTTATACATCATCCAGAGCTGACCCGACTTCTACCACGACTTATACATCATCAAGAGCTGACCCGACTTCTACCATGAGTTATAAATCATCAAGAGCTGCCCCGACTTCTACCATGACTTATACATCATCAAGAGCAGACCCGACTTCTAACATGACTTATAAATCATCAAGAGCTGACCCGACTTCTACCATGACTTATACATCATCCAGAGCTGACCCGACTTCTACCATGACTTATACATCATCAAGAGCAGACCCGACTTCTACCATGACTTATAAATCATCAAGAGCTGACCCGACTTCTACCATGACTTATACATCATCCAGAGCTGACCCGACTTCTACCATGACTTATACATCATCAAGAGCTGACCCGACTTCTACCATGACTTATACATCATCAAGAGCAGACCCGACTTCTACCATGACTTATACATCATCAAGAGCTGTCCCGACTTCTACCATGACTTATAAATCATCAAGAGCCGTCCCGACTACTAAGACGACTTAATCAAGTGACTGTGGCGAAGGCGTTACGGACGAGTTCGTAATCCTGCATACCCGCGTTCGAAACACAGCTGTGGGCGATTTGGCAGCAGGCCGCCTTACGTTTGTTTTTATGAAATGGTATGGGTACTGGTCGTTCATAACTCAATGGTAAACCACTGAACGTAAATTTGCCCAGAAATCACGAACAGCCCAAACATCCTGGGGTTGACTGCTACGTCCTTGTAAAGGATATGCAACAACTTCATAATTAACAGAATGAGGCAGGAAAGTGGAGCACAACAGGCAGCCATCAAAGGCATGCATTTTTCACGGCGGATTCTCGTAGACAGAGCCCCAGAGGTGGCTAGGAACCTGGCACGGTTGCCCTGGAAGCGACGTGAAGTCTACGACACATTAGTTTGGGCTTATCAAGTGTGGTCCAGGCATAGAGTGCTAGGCTACTCTCCTGGTGTTGGTGGACACCTAAAGCAACATGATATGCTACAGCTACATGCTGTCCAGCATCTTGTTATCATTTTGACCCCTGTCTGGTACTTCATCTGCCAGGCAGTAGTCACCTCTAGATCCATAATGAAAGATTCATGATGCCGTCCGTCCGTCCGTCCGCGGACGGACGGACGGACGGACGGACAGACAGACAGACAGACAGACAAATAGCGTCAGGTATTTGATTAGCGAGGGGTGATGAGAGGTGATTTGGAGATATTTTACTGAACGTAAAAGTGCATAGAAAAAAGAAAAAAACACAGCCAATAAATGCAGGGGTTAATTACGATGTCCTATCAAGAACACTGATATACTGAACAATTTAATAAAACAAATGGTTACAGTCGGCTGCTGATATTTGTGATCTTGATTTGTTTTTTAGCCTCTTTCAACATATTTTCATAATCCTTCTGTAAGATTGCGGCTCTGTGTCTTCAAGGTGTTCTCTTGTTTGTTTACTCCATTCATTCATTCATTCATTCATTCATTCAGTCAGTCATTAATTCATTCATCCATTCATTCCTTCAGTAGCATATCCCTTGTAGAACCTGGCTCCCATAACAACCTTCCGTAAAACATCTCGGTCAATCAAGATGTCCCGCTTCCGATACACCCAGCTGGAGATCTTCTACCACATCCTGCACCCATCTTTTCTTTGGCCTTCCTCTTCCTCTCTTCCCGGGCATATACCCCTCCATTATTGTTCTCTCTACACTTTCATGACGTTTCAAGTGACCAAAATATTTAAATTTTTTTGTTTTTGTTTTATTTTTTTGTTTTATCGTCTTTAGTAGCCAACATTCTTCAGTATTCAGATCTTGTCGAATGGATGCATTTGTTCTTTACTGTATACAAGATATTATTGGAACCCGCCTATAACATTTATATTCAAAGGCATTTATGTGCTGTTCAGCTTGTTTAGTAAGTGTCCAGGTCTCACAGGCGTATGTAGCAATGGGAAAGATGCATGCTCTTAAACATCTAATTTGTGTAGGTCTATCAGTCCAACGTCAGAATTTATTCAGTTGTTTTAGTTTTTGAAGAGCAATAGATATTCTTCTGTTACTTTCTGTACTAATTTGTTTACTCATCGCCCTGAATTCACAAGAGAATGTAAGGCTAGAACTAAAACAAATCAAGACATTGAGAAAGTAACGGTCACGTGTCTTACTGATAGGATTGGTCAAGCTGTGCAGAAATGGCGTCAACTGGCTTGATGAAGGCTGGATGTAGAAAGCTGAACTGAGCATTGTAGAACATACAAGTAGGAAGTACCAATGTTGTAGCAAACCGTGTAGCATAGCTGCAAGAGACAAGATAACATCATCCGATCAGTGGAGAGACAAGGAACACAAGTAACATCATATACAATATATCAACATGTAATGGTTAGAGAGACAAGGAACACAAGTAACGTAATATACAATATATCAACATGCAATGAGTACAGAGACGAGGAACACAAGTAAAATAATATACAATATATTAACATGTAATGAGTAGAGAGACAATGCACACTTGTAACATAATATACAATATATCAACATGTAATGAGTGGAGATACAAGGCACACATGTAACACAATATATAATATATCAACATTTAATTATTAAAGAGACAAGGAACACATGTAGCATAATATACAATATATCAACATTAAATGATTAGAGAGAGAATGAACACAAGTAACATAATATACAATATATCAACATGTAATGAGTGCAGAGACATGCACATGTGTAACATAATAGACAACGTGTAATGAGTTCAGAGACACGGACATATGTGTCACAAAAAGCACCTGGAGGATGCGACCAGGAGATGCGGGATTGACCAGACACACGAGATCTCTCTGCCTACAGCAACGTTCACGATTTATAGCACCTTTTGTAGTCAAAAGGAGATAATCCAAGTAATTTACCCCTAAAGGAGTGGAGGATTACGCCCTTCAATTCTGGAAAGTTCTAGATGATGATACCGGAATTCGTGTTTTAACTGCGCAGTCGCAATAACCTGACTAGAACAGAGGGAGAAGATTGTGTTCTGGCCGGCTGGCAGGAACTTCTGTCTGGCTGCAGTAAAAGGAAGAATTGGTGCCAGTGTTAACATACAGTTTGAAGACTGTAGACATAACGTCCCCAGATTGGACTAGGTTCCATACTTCTAACTGCATGTCAGAATGAAAGGTAAGAGTGCTACCAGTATTCAATTTATTTGGTCGAAAATCGCGACCAGCCGAGGTAGTTTGCAAGAAGCAAATAGTTGCACAGAGGTCAAGGTAGAGCATGTAACTGTCTCCACCAAACAGGCTTGTTGACCTGACCCCATTTTCATCAGGCCTGTTTTGAATAGTCTGTAACTGCTGTGAAAAGTGCAGGTGGTGATTGCATAGTGTGCCTGCCAAGAAAGTGGCTGGGAGAAAATAGGATTGGCTTGACGGTGTTAACATTGTAAGTGCACTACTGGGCCACCTTTGAACTCAGGCGTGGTGGACAAAACCGGAAGTTGGTGACGGCGTAACTAAAAGCTATCGTGTAGGATGTCCTCCGACTCGGTCGGTCAAGACGAATCTGATGGGAATGTCCGCGGTCGAATCGACTGGCATTTGAGCGATCCCGCGTGTGTCGAAGTTCACATCATTTGGCGGGGCGACTGCTGGTTTTTCTTTGGCTTCCTCATACACTTTATGTTCAAGGTCTCCTTAAGAAAATACCAACCTAATCTACAATGGGTTCCTGTGAGGAGAACAACGGGGAGGGGAAAGAGGGAGAAATGATGCTACAGACATGTCTGATGGTTGCAGGGGAGATGAATTGGGGAAAGCAGGGCCACCTCGGAAGAGCTGGAAGGGGGTTTTGCCAACGTCCCTCCTTCAGGGCCATCTTGACTATGGGTACTGTAGACCCTCTAACCCTGTATGTCATTAGAAGACTTCCACTGGGGAACTGGGGGGCAGACACTCATGATTAGTCACCGTGGGTTCACTCTTTCCCCTAGTCCAGGGAAAGAGATGATCTATTCCGCTACTTGTCAGACCCTAGACCGTATTCTTCCTCTGACCCTGAGGCATGGCCTGTAATTGAACCACCGCCCACCTTAGGGAGGTGATTCCCTATCTGAGTACATGGAGGCGGTGTATCTCCATGTGATGGGTCCTGGTCACGTGATTCTCACCGAAGGTTGCCTGTGTCATTTTTCCAGATTCTACCTTCCGGAGAGGAGTGATGGACAGTCAGTAAAACCATCATTCTGTGTCAACATCAGCAGTCTGGACAGACCAGCTAACGTGAGGTGATCCTACTACCCACCACCCGGTCAGTCATCTATGCCCTCAGAGCAGATCCAGGATAGGTCATCCACCATTCAGAACTACGGCTGTCGGGGCAAGTATGGATGTGTATGTAATCGTCAAGCTGTTCCACTCATCATCTATCCGACTGCTATTCAACTTGGTGTGAAATCAAACAACACTGGGTCCACTCAATTATGTTCTATTGTGTCTCAAGCCATGGACACTGTTCTGTTGAAAATATAACTAAAGGACATTGGACTACTATGAACATTAACTAACATTATAGATTAACGTCATACCTATGATGGAGGCATTTGCCTAATAGGATGTGGATAAGAACAATGAGTATCTTATAAACACATATTCTGGTGTTCCACTGTCATTATCCTGATCTGCTGTCAGCTCGGAAGAGGTGCTATCTGGTCGAAGATTGAGGACCTGCTACGAGAGACACGAGCTAAGTACCATTCGTTTGTTGTGTGAGGCGTTAGCATTGTACCATGAAGACATCCTTATAGTGGCAGCCTCCACTGAATCTGTCTTGTAGCAATTAGCACAAGAGACAGATCTGCACTACATCCGCATTATCTTCACTCTCCTTTGTACAATACACTTTTGTTATTGAATTTGTAGATGCCAGAGTTTGCGTCATTTGTTCAGGACGATGTGATTGATTGATTGATTGATCTAGGAACCGACTTCACATCATTCAGGACATTCCCATAAGCGCTCCGTCCCCATCCTCAGCAACCAGCGAAGAGTTCCAACACTAATAGTTCCAGTAGCAATCTGATTTATGTCCAGTCTCGCCTTTCCTCTGAGCGTCGAGCGTCAGCCAGATCCCCTCGTCACTCCTCGCTGCCTCATTCTAACCAGACTATGACCATTTGCTCCTCCGAGGTGTACACGTGTTCCCACAAGTCCGCAACCACATCTGCCTTGTCATGCATCACTACTCCACCAAGTTCTGCCGAGCCAGCCAATCTGTCCGCCTGTTCATTCCCCAGCACGATGTTTGAAAGGGTAACATCCCTTGGTCGGTTGTGAGAGAGATAGGTATCCGAAGACTGGTGGGGTCGTAGACTGAAAGTGTCCCAGTCCCAGATCTGAAGTCATCCCAATATATATATATTCACAGATAAGTGTGATAGCCTGTTCCCTTCACCCCAGGGAGGCTGTGACAATATGTAACATAATATACAACATCTGATGAGTACAGAGAGATGCACATATGTAACATAATATACAACATTTAATGAGTACAGAGAGATGCACATATGTAGCATAATATACAACATTTAATGAGTACAGAGAGAAGGACAGATGTAACATAATAGGCAACGTGTAAAGAGTACGGAGGCATTCACTTATGTAACATAATATACAACATCTAATGAGTACAGAGACATTCACATATGTAACATAATATACAACGTGTAATGAGTTCAGAGACATTCACATGTGTAACATAATAGACAACATCTAATGAGTACAATAATGAGTACAGAGACATATGTAATATAATATGCAACATCAAATGAGTACATATACATGCACATATGTAACATTGCAGACAACGTCCAATGAGTGCAGAGACATCTACATCTTTAACATAATATGAAACATCTAATGAGTGCATAGACATGCATCATCCAACAATGGCACCTTGCTGTCTTGACAGACGATAGTTTGTGCTTTAAAAAGGCATAATACCTTTTACCTATGGCGGTAGCGAATGTGACTGATAAGGCCAATTCTCGCTGTAAATGTCCGTACACACTGGGTGCATTTGAACACGTGGTCATTTCCACCATCATGCACCATCTTACGTCTCACACGCTCGGTGTGTGATTTATTTGCAATAATTTTCTCCTTTGTCTTTATTCCATTTCTGATGTTTGCCATCCATGCAACACGTTCAGCTGCGACTTGTTCCCACTGTGCATTATGCTTGCTTGCTTGCTTGTGTTCGTTGGCTAGAGCTCCAACGCGAAGTCCTGTATGTCGGATGAAGGCATCCTGTTGTCTAACATCAGTGTGATGTCATACAGGACCTGAGTTTTGCGTGAGTATCCGTTGTCCCATGTCTGGCTTATTGGTGTGCAGATTGGTGGTTCCTCGCCGTGCAGGCAGACACTCTCCGATTTCGGAGGAATCGGCGATCCTATTGACTTTAGCCAGGACCCCGAAGGGACCTGTTGCCCAGGACGCTCGACGAGGACGCGTCAATAGGTCTTGGCCAGTATATAACCCGGCCCTGGTGCCTTGGAAACACCCCTGCGTCCCACTGTGCATTATCAATGCCTGTATCAATCTTGTCCCGCTTACACATATCTTTGTGTCGTAGTAGAGGCCGACCCTGAGATCTCTTACCCATCTGTAATTCACCAAAAAAGATGTCCTTTGGTATTCTACCATCATCCATCCTCCTAAGATGTCCTATCTATCTAAGTCTACGAAGACTGAGCATGGAATAAACCGTCACACATCAGTATTTGTGATTTTGTCTTGCCACTTAATACCAAGAATTCTTCGCAGACACCGGCATATGAAAGCCGTTTAAACGTTTCTCTTGGTATGAGTAAGTTTTCCAGGATTCACTGCCATAAAGAAGAGTACTAAGGACACAGGCTTGATAGACAAGGACTTTTGTTTTGGCAGTAAGCTTCATGTTCTCCCAGACTCTTTTTCTTAACTCTGTTCATTGTTGTTGCTGCCTTACCAATCCGGATGTTGATTTCCTGATCTAGGGATAATTTTCTATTTACCACTGATCTTAGATATGTAAAATTGTCTACCATCTCTAGTTCGGCATCGTCAATAAAGATTGATAGACATGCACATATGTAACATAATAGACAAATTGTAATGAGTGCAGATCGGCTCCGTGGCTAAATGGAATACGGACGAAGTTCGTAATCCCGCATACAAACATTCGAAACACAGCTGTGGGCGATTTGGCAGCAGACCGCCTTACTTGGTTTTTTTAAAATTAAAATGGTATGGGTGCCGGTCGTTCAGAAAGCAATGGCCAACCACTGAACGTAAACTTGCCCAAGAATCACGAACATGAAAAAATGCTACGTTCTGTAAAGAATATGCAACAGCTTTATGTTAATGAGTGCAGAGACAAGCCATACAGCAGAATAAGTATCGGAATCAGTACAGGACCGCAACTCATTTTTAAGACTTGGTCATTGGTATTTCTGCCTGTCCATGGTATTCTTCTCAGAAACCACATTTCCACAGCCATCAGATGTTTTTCAGCTTGACTGCTCGTTGTCCACGCTTCACATCCATACAAAAGTACAGGCTGTATGTAGCACGTCAACACTCTTTTTCTCGTAGCAATAGACATCTTTTTATTGGTCAGTATGTTTTTCATCTTGCAAAAGACTGCCTTCGCCATTGTTCTAATCTAATCTCTTCAGGGCATCTCCTATCAGATGTTATGACTGTTCCAAGATAATTGTACCGATTCACATTGTTTACGAATATTCCGATTTACTTGTATATTACATTGTGATATTTCTTTCTTCTTAGTGACGACCATAATCTGTGTCTTCTTGCGATTTAATTCTAACCCAAGTTCTTCACTGTGTGCAACAATCGCATCTACTACATATTGCAAATCCTGCTCATTGTCTGCAATCAATACTATATAATGTGCATATCTAATATTATTGATGTTATGTCCCTCAATGATGATTCTTTTCATATTGTCAACATTTCTGAAAATACTTTCATTGTACAGGGAACAAAGATCTGGAGACGCAACTCATCCCTGTCTCACATCTCTCTAAATAGGCAACATGACCTACATCGTTATCAATTCTGATGGCAGCTTGTTGTTTCCAATATATGTTTTTATGAGTCCAAGGATCTTTCCCATCAATTTGCAGATCTGCAAGCATCTCCATCATGTTGACATGTCTTACTTTATCGAAAGCCTTTGTGTAGTCAATCAATCAATCAGGTGCTGTCTCCGCAATGAAGGATGGCTGCTATGGATCTCCAACACTGTCTGTCTCTCGCCTTGACTTTACATTCTATCAGGCTGATGCTTCGTCCATCTCTTGATGTTATCCTCCCACTTGTATCGTTGTCTACCTCTTGCTCGCTTGCCCTCAACCTTGCCTTCCTGTATGGTTTTTATGAGAGTATCATGACTTTTAACGTGGCCAAAATATTTCACTTGTCTCCTCTTTATTTCATCACACTGATGTTGGACAACAGGATGTCTTCATCCGACATATAGGACCTTGCGCTGGAGTTCATAGCCAGTGAACACAAGCAAGCAAGCAAGCATCGACTCTCTCTTCATTCCCAGTTTTTCTAGGACCTCTGCATTTGATTGTTTTTGTTTTCATGAAATACGACCTATTCGTATGTATATCCACATTTCCAGGGCTTGTCAATAAAGCAAAGATGTAAGTCATTGTTTACTTCTATAGAACTAATTAACTAATTAATGTTCTCAGCATATGCACAGCATTTACTGTACCCGTGCCTTCTACAAACCCATATTGTTCTTCTCCTATTTCGGGTTGTATTTTCTTCCTGACTCTTTGCATGATAATTCTTAGCAAAATCTTCGTCATGTAGCTCATTATACTAATTATAACTTCAATAACGAAGAAAATCGAACTCTTGTCGCAACACGCTCACAGAGTCACGTGCTATCCGTGACACCGACATGTCTACGATTCTCTTCACCTGTATATCAACATACATGTACATTGTTGCGCACGTAAAAAAATCCCTTGGCAGTTGGAAATCAAAAAAGAGTAGCCTAACAGCACAGCCCGTGCAAAATTTTGAGTTAAAAATCTATCCAAAGTATTTCAGGATCCTCGCCGGTGCTACGGAGTTCGTGCACTGAACTGAGATTCTCCGGATTTAGGCCTGAGTTAGGAGTAGAACAGAGCACTTATGGGTTACACCTGTGTGCTGTGATGTTGATCCGTCGACTAGACTAAACTAAACTAAATAAACATCCGAAAGTTCTTGCAGTTCTGTAAGGTTTAGTTGCTTTTTTGTTTGTGTGTTAAATTGGGAATAATGTTTTCTTTTACCCGCCAATATTGTCAACAGTTCTCATAGTGTGAACAAGGCAAGAGATACCCTTCATTTTACTACATTCCATGTCAACAGATCTCTCCACTTCAGCCTGTAGTTAAACATTTCATCAACATGTCTCACTTATTCATTTCTTGATTTCTTTGTTCTTGATCTCATGATCAGACATACATTCAGAACTATGTATAATACCAATGCGCCTGTGGCTTAGGGGTTAATGAAACGCAGTTTCACAATTCACCAATACGGAATGGATGGATTCGAAATCAGCTGCGGGCGACTTAGATGCATACCGCTTAGCGTTGATTTCGTTTGTATGAGTGTCGGCCGTTCAGAAAGCAAAGACAAACTACTGAACGTGTAATTGCCTAGTAAATCACTGCCAATACATGCAAGAAGTTAGGGTAGCTGGGTAGGCGTACACTCTATCAAAGGAGAAGTAAGGCGCCTCCATCCCTCCGTTAGCCTATGGTACACCCTTGGGCAAGGTGGAGTATCCGTTTAGCCTCTCCCCCACCCCCAAATAGGGTAACGTGAAGCCACGGTGAGCAGGTTGTGGATCGGACTTGAGAGCAGCCGACAGATAGCTGTTGGTTTTGGCTTAAAGTCAGCGACGGCGGGCAGAGGATCTCTCAATAAAGACAATGGCTACGGTAATATGATCAGTAAGATCACTGCCAGGAAGGAAGAATGGTAGACTTTCCTCCTTATTGATTCCCGGGCACAGGAGGATCGTGAGCCTTGGTTGGTATCTCCTCTAAGAGAGGAAACTTTAAATATCAAACCGGAGACGAAGTTCCCAAGGCGGTTCCATTTTGTAAACGTCATAGTTCTGGCAACTCCTGCGATGATACCGATGCCAAGTTGCATTGGCAACTGCCTTTCCCTTGGTCAACATTGGTGTCATTGAGAGGGAGAACTTGCTACTGGGCAACGGCTGGTTCTTCGCATTTAATTGCCCAGGCTTGTGCCCCGGAGAGGACACTTCAGCACCGCGTAACAGCGGCGACTTTTCCCCCCCTGATGGAACAAGATGCTGGTGCGCCACTATCAATCAGAATTTCTTATTACGAATTGAAGGTTGTCCGTCGAGTTTGCGTATTTAGGGTCGACAATATCGGATAATCTTTCTTTAGAGACATAAATCGACAGATGCATTGGAAAGGCAGCCACAACACTTTCCAGGCTAAGAGAGTTTGGGAGAATAATTGACTAACAGAGCGTACAAAAGTTCAAGTATATAAAGCTTGTGTTGTTAGCACACTACTCTATGGGTCTGAATCTTGGACTTTGTACTCACGACAGGAAAGAAAGTTGCATTCCTTCCATATGAGATATCTGAGAGGTATCCTGGGCATATCGTGGGAAGACCACATAACAAACACGTGCTTGAAAGAGCGAATATTACCACAGTGCACTCCGTCCTCAAGCAGAGACGCCTCCGGTGGCTGGGCCATGTATCTCGAATAGAGGATGAATGTATTCCCAAAGATCTCCTGTACGGAGAACTAGCCACAGGGAAAAGGCCAACCGGAAGACCGCAAATGCGACATAGGGATGTGTGCAAACAAGATATGAAAACCCTTGGCATAGACCCAGACACGTGGGAAAGAGTTGCAACAGACAGATGTTTCTGGAGAAGAGATGTTCGAAACGGACTGGTGCTCTTTGGGTACAATCAGATCCAACAAACTGAGGATAGGAGGCACAGTCATAAAATGCAGTTACTTACTGCGGGACCAGCCTCGTCTTACAGATGCGGAAACTGTGACAGAGATTGTCTCGTACTGGACTATACAGTCACCAACGGTGCTGTCAGGTACCTCCCCAGCGGCACAACTCTTTAGTCTTACAGGACTGAAAGAGATCTACTACTAAATGCGAGAGTTGATTGCCACGTCCTGTAAAGAACATGCAACAGTGTTCTTTAATACCAGTAAAAGATCCAGGTAGTCCCATACTCGACACTGGTGTGTAGTGTGCTGGGCCTTAACACAATCTAGGTCACTACACATGCGACAGGGTGGCCAGTGTCCTTCCTCGGTGTCCTTTCTTCGCACACAATGTCTGGACCATTCTTACACGTGTCTATTGCCCATTTCTTATCAGGCTGGGTCGACCCTAACCTGTCTGTGCTGGGGATGGGCACGGGACCACTGTCCTGGTATGTAAACGTACTAATCACTACACCATCAAGGTTGTAACATGTCAGTATTTACTTAGCTGCATATCCTTTACAGAACGTTGCAGTCAACCCCAGCATTTTTTATCTGTTCGTGATTACTTGGCAAGTTTACGTTCAGTAGTTTGCCGTTGCTTTCAGAACGACCGGCACTCATACCATTCTATAAAATAATCAACGCCAGACGGTCTGCTGCCAAATCGCCTGCAGCTGTGTGTCGAACGCGGTATGCGGAATTACGAACTGCGTTCTTAAACCCTTCGCCATAGAGCCGAGGGGCCATGAAAAAACAAAAACGTATGGCCATAAATGTCTAGTCATCTTTAACAATTAAGTAGACATCAAACTATAGAAGGAAATAATGCACGAAATGGGAAAATCCATAACTTGTTTAACAAGGTAATCTAAAAACACACCCTATCCAAGTCAGTAACAATACAATCAACCTTTACAACGAGCCGAAGACGCCGGGATGAAAACTCCATCAGTCCCAAGAGGATCAACACATTCACAATTCTCTCAAACAGTTATTTTGCAAAATGCGGCTTTCCTTGACTGCGATCCGTTTTCTCAATGAGTTTTTTTCCCCCCAGTTTCCTTCTTCCTCCCGGGTTACATGTTTTTGTTTTTCTTCTTAAGTGTTTGTTTACTTCTCGGAGTTGAGATTCAGCCCAGGTAGCCAACAGGTGCGAGGGGGCGCACATCGTGGTAGGAGGGATTTGCGCTGAGTTTTTACAGTTGTACCACTGGCTGGAACAACTCCATCGCCGACCCCCTACTTTCTCCCTCTCCCACATTCTGTGTAAGGAGAAAGAAAAATTCACCGGTTCCCATGTTGCAACTTTCCCTGTTGCTCTTAGACGTGTTACTGTAGAGGTAGCCATTTCACAGAGAAAGCAAACAATGTTGCCGCTACACTTGTACCGGGGTCTGACACATAAACTGAAGACATTCGACCCATCCCGGTTTGCTTGTCTTCAAATAAGAACCTGGGAAACACTGCCACAGTAACAGACACAAACGTATTCAAACATAAAATCTTTTAAAACATAGATGAAATGTCTAGGCTTTAATAAAAACTTTAATAAAAACCAAAGCCAATTAATTAAGCCTTCTGATGTCCCATTACAGAACATTATGGATGTGGTTGTAAGTTCATATTATCAATTGTTGGCCTACATGAATCCATGACTGATAGCACGAGTGATATAAGGGTAATATTTGACCGGCCAATGTTATATGATAATAGGTTAATTTTTAGACAAGTCTATCTTATGTGATATACGGTTAACATTAGATCAGCCAATGATATGTGATATAAGGTTAATATTTGAACAGCCCGTGTTTCGTGTTTCGTGGTATAAGATTAATATGAGTATTAGACAAGCCTATCTTATGTAATGTGAGGTTAACATTAGACCAGCCAGTGTTATGTGATATTTTAAAAAAAAAAGTTACTTGCGTGTCCTTTACGGGACGTAGAAGTCAACCCCAGCAATTGCTTTCTGAACGACCGGCATCATCATCATCAAGTGCCGTGCCGGCTGGCGTAGGAGTTCATGGCTCTCCACAGCTCTCGGTCTTTGGTGTTCTGCATCAACTCTGCTCATGGTATTCCTCCATGCCACCGTCTCAATCCGTCCAGCATAATTTCTCTTGGTCTGCCTCTTCCTCTCTTCCCCTCGATCTTTCCAGTTGTCACGATGTTCTCCAATACCTCTCTTCCTATCACATGACCAAAGAAAGCTGTTGAACAACCGGGACCCACATCATTTCACAAACAATCCAATGCAAGGCGATCTGCTGCCCAATCGCCCGCAGCCGTGTTTCGAACGCGGCTATGTGGGACTACGAACTTCGTCTGCAACTCCTTTGTCACGGAGCGGGCTATGTGATATAGGTTAATATTAGACCGGCCTATACTATGTGATACAAGGTTAATGTTAGACACACCTATGTCATGTTATATATGGTTAAATTAGATCGAACAATGTCACTATTCTAGATAAATTCACGTTTGATAGACACACGAGTTAGTCGCGGTTCCAACTTCATGGAAACGGGTCGACCGACGCCATTATGCCGCGTTCCTGTGCCAGCGAATATCACACGAAATGCTCCTCACTACCCTATGTGAAAAGTGGAATAGACAAGATTCTCGACAAACCAACAGCCCTCACAGGTACACTGTGCAGAATGCCGCCACCAGAATGCCAACACAAAAGTCCTCGGCGGAAAATAAAGTTCATAGTCGATGGAAATGGCAGTCACAAGAAAACCAGCAGCCACACATTTCTGCATTAAAAGTCGAGAGGATCGACTTCATTGCCCATGGATTATGAGGGATTATATATCCCATATGGCTTGGTCCGTTTCAGCAGAGAGGTCCACTGAAACCATAGCACAAAGCACGAACACCGCAGCTCCAGCGAAGACCCACAGGAGACTCCGAGAAAAATGCACTCGTGAACTGAAAGGCAATCCAGTCAATTCCAAGCGACAGGCCGACCGCCATCGTTCCGGGCATGCAGTTCACGCTACAAAAACAACCGCGGAAAGATGTAACAACATTCCAAACGAAATTCACAGCTCACAGTGTCGCGCCACGCACTCAAGTTAGTGCAGGGCGACGGAAAAATACACTACCAGTCCAACATGAGGAAAATGCGACTGCAAACCGTAGCCAGAAGCATAAATACACCAAACGTTTAACAGTTCAAATGCCTATCCGCTATATTGGGGACCGGAACACGAGTGATATAAGGTAAATCAAATCAAATCAAATCAAATCAACTTTATTTTAAAAGGGTGACAAATTGGGCACGCAGGCCCGTCTTACATTCGGCCCTTCCAATCACTCGTCTTTCGTTCATCAACAGCATTATACATTTACATATTAAGAAAAATAAACATTGTGAGATGAATGTTGTAAACATAAACAAGGCAAATTACCATGTTATGAGACCCATCTCCCACCTACCCATACATAACCTCACCTACCCCCCCCCCCCCCACACACACACACAGACACACACACACACACACACCCAGGGACACATACATACCCCACCAACCGACCCATCCCCCTCCCGCACATCTCCCACCCACACACACACTGCCCCCACCTGTTCCCTCAACCAAAACTCACTCGCCACCCACAAACATCCCCCACCAACCCAGACATCCCACGCCCACCCACATACACATCTTAACCCATACATCCTCTCTCCACCCACACCTCCAACCACCCATCTCCCAGCCACACTTCCATCGACCACATATTCCCCATCCACGCACACACATCCCCCACCAACCCACTCATCGCACATCCACTCACACATCCCTAAACCATACACATACATCACCACCAACTGACATCTCCCTACCAACACACACACACACACACACACACACACACACACACATCTCCCTAACCACCTATACATCCCAATCCACTCACACACACCCCACCACCCACATATACATCCTCCACCCACCCACACTAACCCATCCCCCACCACACACATCCCCCACACGCACATCACATACATCCCTTGCCACGCAATATTCCCAACCCACGCACCGCACACACTATATATAAATCATGGTCATATATATTGTAAATATTTGACTTGCCAATTTTATTGTCCTGGATAATTCCAAGACACTCGCCTGCTACCTACTGGTCATGGGTTCGATCCGCAGCTTGGCGAATTCGAATTTTTTTTTAAATTGACCTAGGCTGTCAGGTCCACCCAGCTTATAAATGAGGACCAATAATGCTTTAGGCAGTAAAGATGTCCGGGTGACAACACCACCCACCGAATGCCGTTTGGTCTATACAAATATTGGTCTAGCACAATACGTTTTATGCGCTTGAAAAGGTTCTTTACTTTCACAGACCGTAAGTTCGATGCGCCTTAAGCTGTGTAAAGGGGTTCTAGACTTTAAAAAAAAATAATCTATAGTTGACAGAAGCAGAATGATATAACCTTAATATTAGACTAGCCAATGATATTAACAGAAACAAAAGGATGGCTTCCGGGGTGAGGGAGGTTAAGGCACGCTATCGACTTCATTGCACCAGGTTTTATTCCATTTAGTCTGGTCTTTTTCTACAGATCGCCCTGCCGAAAGCGTCACAGAGAGCACGCGATCTGTAGTTCCAACAACAAACCCCAGGAGTCTCCGAAAGAAGTACGTACCTGAAATGAAGGACATAGTCCGCGGAATAGACCTCACGGCCTTGCGAGGCTGGCAGCTTGACTACTTCCACACGGAGATCCTCAGCCAAACCCAATATTATTGTCTTAGACACATTCTTGAGTGATGCGAGGTTAATATTAGACTAGCTGATATTATTGTTCCAGATACATTCTTGACTGATGGATACACAAGTGATGTATGGCTAGTGTTATGTGATCAAGAGGAAAAAAAAGAGGAAGAAGAGAGAGAAGAGAGGGAGAAGAGAGAGAAGAGAAAGAAAAGAATGATGAGGGAAATGGTATAGATAGTGTGAAGCCTAAAAGTTCGTTCCTCAGTCGAACTCTGCCTACTACACACTACCTTTGATAGTAAAGAAAGAGGGAGAACAAGGGAGAGAGAGAGAAGGAGAAAAAGGATGAGAGTAAGGGATACGACAGATAAAGGTTCGTGTCTCCGCGTGAGAACAATAGTTAATTACTATTGCACCATCAATGTCTCGTGGTGTATGTTATCAGGTTATAGAAGAGAGGTACAGCCTCATAAGGTCTCTAAGCTACTCTAAATTATATTACTTCAGACTGACAAGTCGAAATAAAAGGCAACTCAAACATATTTATTTTCTTCTGAACAGTAACAGAGTGACAATCTACAGCATAATCACATAAAGTAACCAGTACATGCATTGAAGACACATCTACGTATAATCGACTCCAAAAAAAACAACACAATACTGCATGACGCCACAAGGGGGGGGGGGGTAGATAATGTAATAAACTATACAACCAGATGTTAGGGAATTATTACCTACTATCACCTCCTAACCGCATGAAGAAAAGGACTAAATCTAGGAATTACACCGGCCTTTGTTTCGTAACTATCTTCCCGTAGGCTTATTAGTGGTACATGTATTCAGCCCAAACACCCATTGATCCACAGATTGATCCATCAATCCATATACCCAGGGATCTAATTCGCTCCCATCCAACTTGTTCAGCGGGTAACTGTTTACCCAGACAATGTCTGAAACATTATAAAACAATACCCGTGAGTTTTATGTGAGAATAAACATTAGTCTTTCACTACTTACAAATTCCTTAACACCTATCGCTTCTTTATCTATACTAGTATTAGTATATCTTAGCCATAACATAAATTAAGAACCTTATTGTGAACACATATGTTTAACTAATATTATTATCGCCTATTTCCCGACGCGCCGCCTACAGCCAACATTAAGTATTTAACCATTCACCCGAAGATCTGAACTCGCTGCCTGTATCACGCCGGGCCAGCCTAACTACACCTTAGCTACACAACCGCAGAAGCGCGACCTCCTTTCACCTATGTCCAGCGAACAAAAGACAACATTCCTTCCTGTGTCCGTCCCGTCTCCGGCCGACGATCTCACCTATTGTCTGGTTGACCTAGTGATCGCGAGTGCCTTGCCATCTTCTTCTGCCGTCTGCTGGGTTTGGTCGTTGTGTTTATATCCTTGCAATACTGCCATCTCTGCGTATTTAAATGCCGTGTTGACCCGCCTAGTTATCATTAATCTTGTAGGCTAATGGCTCAGTTTACATGAACATATACAGTTTATCCACACTCTGCTTATCTCTCCGATTAATATGACTCCCAACACTATAGACCAGCCATTTATATATACGTAATTTGCAGGACGTCGCATCCAATCCTAATCCTTTGTCGACTGCTCATAATTATTCGGTAAACTTACCTACAGTAGTTTGCTATAGCTCTCTAAACTAAGATACTTGATTATAATATACAATTAAACTAAGTCTTATGTCAACTTACATTCTTCTTCTGTCGTCCCATTGATCATCTGGGTCCCATATTTGAAATGCGATTGCCCTCTTCAACCTCGTTTGCCGTGGATCCCACCACCGGTTTCCAGTTGTATTTGACATTAGTCTCCTGTGTGGTTCCAACCGCAGTGTCTCCCGTGTGATTCCGATCGCAGTCTGGCTAGTGGTTGTCCTATCTGACGTTAGCCATCATCCGCAACTACTGAGTGCTCTTTAGCCAACAGTCCTTCTCAAATGGCTTGCACGCCATTTTGTGATCCTCGGAATTTGCGTTCCACTCCATCAGATTTATCTATCTGGAATAAATGGTTCACAGATCCTTGACCATCCTACTTTACTTCGGCAGTCCAGACGAAACTGTGATATGTGCATCTCTTCCGTCTTTAATACTGCCCCTCCATCTTCTTAGACACTAAACAGCCTGGGATTTAGACATCACCATTGCTGAAGTTCCCAACTCACACTTCCTGCTGGGCTGGGCGGCCGCCCAGCCCTCGGATCTGTTGCTACCGTACCCTTGCTCGTTCCACACTGTCTAAACTGACTGGATCCAACGTATATATTACTTCTCGAGTTGGCGCCTTTCTAGAATCACGTGACGTCGCTGTCCCTTGTCATCCAATCAGTACTTCGCGTACCCTGCTTAATTTGCATACTACCATCATATCATTAACCCAAATCTACATTGTCTCTGAAGTTCATGGTCCTGAGTTTATCGTCCTTGTTTGAGTTCATGCTCTTTAAATTAGATTTCCCAGCTCAAGCACATTCCCACTGCTATAAATCTGCCCCTCCGTTGTATTTCTTGCCCAAACTGACAGTTCCCGACAAAGCCTATGCTAAGTTTGGCTTCATGTTTCCTGAATTTCTCATTTCACTAACAACGAAAGGTAAACTCTCGGTTAGGAGGCCGTGATCAAGTCAGCGCCCGGTCACTCACTAATTTTGAACTTATACTGGTTGGTGAACTTTCTGTCTCAAAATCATTCCAGTCATTGCCCTCTAGTAAACTGAGGCAGTATGTGAAAACCACTTTCCCTACTGTCTCATACCCACCTACCAAAAGTTGATGGGTCCCACCATCAATATACCGTCATAAAGCCCTGGCTCCGCATCTGACATCCCTCATAAACAATATTGGACGCCTAAGGTGAAAAACTCTTTTTGGAACTTCCACCCCAAATATTAATAATAATATAACAAATACTGGTTGCCTCCCCTGCTCTCCCAGTGCATAAGGCAGTTAAATCTTGTTCGTCTTCTGACGTGCATCATAACAAAATAGTAACCAACTAATATTATCGATAAAAACAGTTCAATACCTGGCATGCCGGGGATTCCCCAGAAAACAAAATCATCAATCAATGGGTGCAATACTTAGGGGCACCACAATCAATAAAACAACGTCAATATAGGCATTCACTTAATATGCCACTCCCCTGTAACAACAACAAAACCAACAATCAAATTCACATCGGTGCTACCCACTAGGACATGTGTAGTCATCCTTGAATCTGAAAAAAAAAACATTGTAACAATTCCTGTGACACGACAGGCAAATGCCTGGTCACCACACATAATAACACAACCAATTCCCCCCTATTCGCAAGGACACATCAGCCTGAAGCTGCAATCTTCACGATCACCACCGATGTACACAAAAACAAATCAGCCCCTACTGTAAGTACGCAATATTTAGTGGTCATAGAAACAAACCAAACATATATCATGAAACAGCTTTTAACATAAAAACAAATGTGCGCCCAGTCGTTGGACATCATGCTCAATTGTCTTGGCGCTGAAATAACTCTGGAAAAAAAATGGTATGCCCTATTCTCTTGTCGCTGAAATAACTCTGAAAAAAATGTGTGCCCAGTTCTTGGACACCCTGGCGCTGAAATAACTCTAAAAAAAACATTTGTTTGCCCAGTTCCCGGACATGGCGCTAACATGTATTCTTCGCCATGCCCCTTCACATTAAAAACAAACATGTACCCGCATTAACATCTACCCGGGCAATCTCAGATTATAAATGGACTTCTTGGCCTCCTGGCACGACGTTGAACTGTGTGTTGTCACTATGACACCCAATACTACAGTTGTGTCTGCCCAACACGATAGTGAGGCCCACACAAAAATAAAAGCATTCGCGTACCCGACTTGACAACTTCCGCTATGGAACTAACAAGGGAGCTAACTGCTCCACAACAGTTGATCCTATCAAGTAGTCATATTGATTTAAACAACAAATAACATGTTTCTAACTACATTCATGAACCTGTAAAACAAACAAAGGATGGCTAAACGCTACTACCCATATACACGTGACTACAACAAAATTGTCATTCAATTATGAAACCAACACTACACCACGAACGATTAACTAATTATTAAACTACTGTTCATTGCGTCATGCTGAAATAAATATATAAAGAATATGTTTCTGCTTGCGGGTGCTCTCTGGATTCCGTTTTCTTCTTCACTGAATTTCTACGATTGTTTTCTTTAAAGTGTCTATTCTATATGCACGGGCAGAAATATAGGGCGTCGCTTGTCATTCACTGCCCAACACTGTTAACATGTCTAATTCTGGTATCTTGAAACTTGAACACGCCGGTACGATGAATTCCACCTCTGTTCCCGCTTCTAAAATAAAGGGATTTTCTAACTACCACGAATTACACTGTCATTTGTCTCTTCACAACAGCCATAATTAACTCACTGCATAAAACACAAGGGAACAACCCCGCTTGGTGATGTAATTGTCAATTCGTGCATTTCTTGTATGCCACATGTGCCATTGATAACGTTTGGCACAGCCTGTCTCGCTCTGTTCTCTTCTGCAGAAGGAAAAAAGGGGGGGGGGGGAGTTGAAACATATTGTCCTGATGGTTTCAGAGGTTGCCACTGCCACCAGACGTATTGAGTTCAGCCAGGCAAACAGCTGCCTTCCCGACAAACTAACTGACATCCGTCCCACAGCCACAGGTTTGGATTGCTCTGCATGTCAGGTGTAGGAATTGTTCTTATACTTTGCATGGCTCTGGGTTTCACTTGCCATACCCTGTCGTCAATCATGACTCTACTTCCTGGACGAAGAGTGGGTGGCCTTGGTATAACGGTGGGGTATTTTATTGTGATACCCTTCAATCAGTGAGTTAGTCTTTAACGTGCACTGAAAAGAGGAACTTGTCCTTTAACGATAACAAGATAAGACCACCCTTACGTTGACTTGCTCTGCTCAGCTGTTGTCTGAGCTCATTTCGGACAGATTCCGCTGCGCTGACACTCCTTCTGAGTTGGCTATCCCTGGGTATTTTATTGTAGTGGGTTTTCCTGTATTCTTGTAGCAAGGTGGTTATGGCCGGTGTACTTTACACAAGAGTTTCTAACTGACCAGACTTAGTAGAACCCTCGCCGACAGATAGATCAGACAATTTACCAACCAGCTATGAGATAAGTAGCCTAGTAAAGGAACACTTACTGAGACAACTATCGAGCAGGCAATCACGAACTACTGACTATAAGCGACAAATCTATGTATACGATCTCACTATGTAGTAGAGCCTGACACCACCGAGACAAAGTTCACATGGAATATTCTGGGAACTCCTGGACTACAATAGGAACCCCAGATTATTCTGGAAACAATCCTGCCGACGACGCCATGTGTGATCAAGAGGAAAAAAAAAGAGGAAGAAGAGAGAGGAGGGAGGGAGAAGAGAGAGGAGAGAAAGAAAAGAATGATTTGAGGGAAATGATATAAGATAAGTGTGAAGCCTAAAAGTTCGTTCCTCAGTCGAACTCTGCCAACTACACACTACCTTTGATAGTAAAGAAAGAGGGAGAACAAGGGAGAGAGAGAAGGAGAACAAGAGGATGAGAGTAAGGGATACGACAGATAGAGGTTCGTGTCTCCGCGTGAGAACAATAGTTAATTACTATTGCACCATCAATGTCTCGTGGTGTATGTTATCAGGTTATAGAAGAGAGGTACAGCCTCATAAGGTCTCTAAGCTACTCTAAATTATATTACTTCAGACTGACAAGTCGAAATAAAAGGCAACTCAAACATATTTATTTTCTTCTGAACAGTAACAGAGTGACAATCTACAGCATAATCACATAAAGTAACCAGTACATGCATTGAAGACACATCTACGTATAATCGACTCCAAAAAAAAACAACACAATACTGCATGACGCCACAAGGGGGGGGGGGGGGGTAGATAATGTAATAAACTATACAACCAGATGTTAGGGAATTATTACCTACTATCACCTCCTAACCGCATGAAGAAAAGGACTAAATCTAGGAATTACACCGGCCTTTGTTTCGTAACTATCTTCCCGTAGGCTTATTAGTGGTACATGTATTCAGCCCAAACACCCATTGATCCACAGATTGATCCATCAATCCATATACCCAGGGATCTAATTCGCTCCCATCCAACTTGTTCAGCGGGTAACTGTTTACCCAGACAATGTCTGAAACATTATAAAACAATACCCGTGAGTTTTATGTGAGAATAAACATTAGTCTTTCACTACTTACAAATTCCTTAACACCTATCGCTTCTTTATCTATACTAGTATTAGTATATCTTAGCCATAACATAAATTAAGAACCTTATTGTGAACACATATGTTTAACTAATATTATTATCGCCTATTTCCCGACGCGCCGCCTACAGCCAACATTAAGTATTTAACCATTCACCCGAAGATCTGAACTCGCTGCCTGTATCACGCCGGGCCAGCCTAACTACACCTTAGCTACACAACCGCAGAAGCGCGACCTCCTTTCACCTATGTCCAGCGAACAAAAGACAACATTCCTTCCTGTGTCCGTCCCGTCTCCGGCCGACGATCTCACCTATTGTCTGGTTGACCTAGTGATCGCGAGTGCCTTGCCATCTTCTTCTGCCGTCTGCTGGGTTTGGTCGTTGTGTTTATATCCTTGCAATACTGCCATCTCTGCGTATTTAAATGCCGTGTTGACCCGCCTAGTTATCATTAATCTTGTAGGCTAATGGCTCAGTTTACATGAACATATACAGTTTATCCACACTCTGCTTATCTCTCCGATTAATATGACTCCCAACACTATAGACCAGCCATTTATATATACGTAATTTGCAGGACGTCGCATCCAATCCTAATCCTTTGTCGACTGCTCATAATTATTCGGTAAACTTACCTACAGTAGTTTGCTATAGCTCTCTAAACTAAGATACTTGATTATAATATACAATTAAACTAAGTCTTATGTCAACTTACATTCTTCTTCTGTCGTCCCATTGATCATCTGGGTCCCATATTTGAAATGCGATTGCCCTCTTCAACCTCGTTTGCCGTGGATCCCACCACCGGTTTCCAGTTGTATTTGACATTAGTCTCCTGTGTGGTTCCAACCGCAGTGTCTCCCGTGTGATTCCGATCGCAGTCTGGCTAGTGGTTGTCCTATCTGACGTTAGCCATCATCCGCAACTACTGAGTGCTCTTTAGCCAACAGTCCTTCTCAAATGGCTTGCACGCCATTTTGTGATCCTCGGAATTTGCGTTCCACTCCATCAGATTTATCTATCTGGAATAAATGGTTCACAGATCCTTGACCATCCTACTTTACTTCGGCAGTCCAGACGAAACTGTGATATGTGCATCTCTTCCGTCTTTAATACTGCCCCTCCATCTTCTTAGACACTAAACAGCCTGGGATTTAGACATCACCATTGCTGAAGTTCCCAACTCACACTTCCTGCTGGGCTGGGCGGCCGCCCAGCCCTCGGATCTGTTGCTACCGTACCCTTGCTCGTTCCACACTGTCTAAACTGACTGGATCCAACGTATATATTACTTCTCGAGTTGGCGCCTTTCTAGAATCACGTGACGTCGCTGTCCCTTGTCATCCAATCAGTACTTCGCGTACCCTGCTTAATTTGCATACTACCATCATATCATTAACCCAAATCTACATTGTCTCTGAAGTTCATGGTCCTGAGTTTATCGTCCTTGTTTGAGTTCATGCTCTTTAAATTAGATTTCCCAGCTCAAGCACATTCCCACTGCTATAAATCTGCCCCTCCGTTGTATTTCTTGCCCAAACTGACAGTTCCCGACAAAGCCTATGCTAAGTTTGGCTTCATGTTTCCTGAATTTCTCATTTCACTAACAACGAAAGGTAAACTCTCGGTTAGGAGGCCGTGATCAAGTCAGCGCCCGGTCACTCACTAATTTTGAACTTATACTGGTTGGTGAACTTTCTGTCTCAAAATCATTCCAGTCATTGCCCTCTAGTAAACTGAGGCAGTATGTGAAAACCACTTTCCCTACTGTCTCAGTTAGATCAGTCGGTATTATTGTTCTGGATAAATTCTGGATAACTGTAAAGCTAGATCGACCTCATAACCGTATTCATGGGTCTTCTAGCACTGCGGATTATTAAAGCTGACATTAAAGATGACATCGATATTGATTACTGCATTTTATATTTTCCTGGTCATATGTCGTCACGTGATAATAGTTTTATTTATTTACTACTGTTCAAATACATTCATGCCAAAGGGAACCTTTCTTATAGTTGTCATAGAGGTAACAGTAGCACAGCATCAGCAGTAGCATTATTATTATTATTATTATTATTATTATTAGTAGTAGTAGTAGTAGTAGTAGTAGTAGTAGTAGTAGTAGTAGTAGTAGCCTAGTAGTAGTAGTAGTAGTAGTAGTAGTAGTAGTAGTAGTAGTAGTAGTAGTAGTAGTAGTAGCAGTAGTAGCAGTAGTAGTACTAGTAGTAGTAGTAGTAGTAGTAGTAGTAGTAGTAGTAGTAGTAGTAGCCTAGTAGTAGTAGTAGTAGTAGTAGTAGTAGTAGTAGTAGTAGTAGTAGTAGTAGTAGTAGTAGTAGTAGCCTAGTAGTAGTAGTAGTAGTAGTAGTAGTAGTAGTACTAGTAGTAGTAGTAGTAGTAGTAGTAGTAGTAGTAGTAGTAGTAGTAGTAGTAGTAGTAGTAGCCTAGTAGTAGTAGTAGTAGTAGTAGTAGTAGTAGTAGTAGTAGTAGTAGTAGCCTAGTAGTAGTAGTAGTAGTAGTAGTAGTAGTAGTAGTAGTAGTAGTAGTAGTAGTAGTAGCCTAGTAGTAGTAGTAGTACTAGTAGTAGTAGTAGTAGTAGTAGTAGTAGTAGTAGTAGTAGTAGTAGTAGTAGTAGTAGTAGCCTAGTAGTAGTAGTAGTAGTAGTAGTAGTAGTAGTAGTAGTAGTAGTAGCCTAGTAGTAGTAGTAGTAGTAGTAGTAGTAGTAGTAGTAGTAGTACTAGTAGTAGTAGTAGTAGTAGTAGTAGTAGTAGTAGTAGTAGTAGTAGTAGTAGTAGTAGTAGTAGTAGTAGTAGTAGTAGTAGTAGTAGTAGTAGTAGTAGTAGTAGTAGTAGTAGTAGTAGTAGTAGTAGTAGTAGTAGTAGTAGTAGTAGTAGTAGTAGTAGTAATAGTAGTAGTAGTAGTAGTAGTAGTAGTAGTAGTAGTAGTAGTAGTAGTAGTAGTAGTAGTAGTAGTAGTAGTAGTAGTAGTAGTAGTAGTAGTATGACCATATTTAAAACTCCCATCTACTGCCTATAGTACCTTGCGGTAGTAGCAGTAGTAGCTGCAGTAATAGTACTGGCATTAGTAGTAATAGTAGTTCTGTCAGCAGTAAAAGTGTTGATGCTGGTGGTAGAAGTAGCTGAGGTAATAGCAGCAGTAACCATTACTTTATTTTACTGTAATAAATATAACAGTTCACGAACCCCGTTTCCGCGTTGACAAATTGAGTCACATGATGGTAATGTAATACTCTTTAAACCAAACAGCACTCAGTGGCTGATGTTGTCAGTATCAGGATGACCGATTGACCAAACTTAATATGTACTTATTATGTGAGGCCAATCTCCACAAGCATGTAGTTACGACAAATCTCGCCTCTAGTGGACTCGAACCCGGCGTCATTGGACTGTAGACGGATGTCTAACTCGGCTTCTGCAGCACATTATAATAACCATGCCGGGACACGACGACAGCAGCGACACAAGAATACTAGTGAACATTGCATGCTGTGGTAAGTTGGTGTTAGTCATCAGGACAGATCCATCTCTCTTTCAAAACAGGAAGTACTTTGATGGCCTTCGGTGCAATCCTCTCTTCTGTTAAGTGGTCTCAGTTTGAAACCTGGAAGTTTTTTTTAGTTCTCTTTCGCGAGATCTCACCGGAGTGTGAAAATACAACAAGGTTTAAGTTGGAAGCGGTGGTAAACAGCTGTGTATTTCCTTAGTTCCTTAAAAAAAAATAAAAGTAAAAAGTGGTGTATGTCCCTGTTTCTTCTTAAGTAAATAACAGTGATTTCTCTTGGTTCTTTAGTTAGTAAACAGCGGTATATTTCTTTTGTTTCCTCTTTAGTAAACTACTTTAGTATACTACTTTTTCTCTTTCTTTCTTAAATAGTTGCATGTACCCTTAGGGTAAAATGCAGAGTATTCACTTTGTTCCTTCTTTAGTGAACAGTATTCCCTTGAATCTTTCTTTAGTAAACAGTATACCCTTGGTTCTTCCTTTAGTTGTTGCCGTTGTCTTCCACTTATGCTGTTAAGCGACGTGAGGATGGGTTATTGAAGTTACGATGCCTGTGCTTTTACCACCACCACATTTTCTCCAGTTTCCTCCGTAATTCATGAGCACGTTTCTAGGTTAAAGTAAATTCCCTATGGTTTGCTAGATCTGTCCGGTCATAGGTTCCTTACCTACTTCACCATTCTTTCTTTAGTAAACAGCAATGTATTCCCTTGGATTTGTCTTTAGCAAAAGGTAGTATATTTCTTTATTTCCCTTCTATGTAATAAACAGCGATGTATTCCCTCCCTGCGTTCTTTCTTTAATTAACATTAATGCATTTGTTTGTTTGTTTTTTTCCTTAAGTTAACAGCAGTGCATTATTGGTTCTTTCTTTAATAAATAGTAGGGTATTTATTGTCTTGACCCTTTCTTTAGCAAAAAATTTTATATTTCCTTATACTTTCTTTAGAAAACATCAGTGCATTCCCTAGGTTCTTTCCTTAGAAAATATCTGCGCATTCCTTTGGTTTCATTCCTTAGAAAACATCAGTTTATTCTCTTGGTTCTTTCTTTAGAAAACAGTAGTGCACTCTCTCGGTTATTTCTTTTTAAAACATCAGTGCATTCGCTCGGCTATGTCTTTAGAAAAGATCAGTGCATTCTCTTGATTCTTTCTTTAGAAAACAGTAGTGTACTCTCTCTGTTATTTCTTTTTAAAACATCAGTGCATTCGCTTGGCTATGTCTTTAGAAAAGATCAGTGCATTCTCTTGGTTCTTTCTTTAGAAAACATCAGAACATTCTCTTGGGTCTTTCCTTAGACAACATCAGTGCATTCTCTTGGTTCTTTCTTTAGAAAACATCAGTGCATTTTTTTTTGGTTATTTCTTTAGAAAACACCAGTTCTTTCTCGGTTTTTTTCTTTAGAAAACATCAAAGCATTATCTTGTTTATATCTTTAGAAAACATCAGTGAATTCTCTTGGTTATTTCTTTAGAAAACATCAGTGAATTCTCTTGGTTATTTCTTTAGAAAACATCAGTGAATTCTCTTGGTTATTTCGGCAGTACAGATTTGTGTATTCCCTCGGTTCTTTCTTTTATAAAAATGAGTGTATTCATTTTCTTCTTGATAATGTAAAAAAAATAGTGTATTCCTTAGGTTTATGTTTCACTAAACAGCAGTATACTCATTTTGTTTTTTCTTTAGTAAACAGCAGTTTGTTCCCTTTGTTT
The DNA here is from genome assembly GCA_014155875.1 of Cepaea nemoralis. NCBI lineage: Eukaryota > Metazoa > Mollusca > Gastropoda > Stylommatophora > Helicidae > Cepaea > Cepaea nemoralis. The sequence goes on from JACEFZ010027731.1 coordinate 112,378, forward strand.
TATTTCTGTAGTGAACAATGTATTCTTGAGGTTCTTTCTTTAGTAAAAAACATAAAATTCTTTACTAAATAGTAGTGTAGTCCCTTTGATGTTTCTTGAGTAAAAAGCAGTGTATTTGTTTGATTGTGTTTATTTTTTTTGTCAGTAAACAGGGATAAATACGCTGAGTTATTTCTTTAGTAAACAACAGTGTATAAGCTCAGTTGTTTCTTTAGTCAACAGTTGTGTGTAATTTCAGTTGTGTCTTTAGTCATCAACAGTGGTGTATTTGCTCAGTTGTTTCTTTAGTCAACTGTGGTGTATTTGTTCAGTTGTTTCTTTAGTCAACAGTGGTGTATTTGCTCAGTTGTTTCTTTAGTCAAGAGTGGTGTGTAATTTCAGTTGTGTCTTTAGTCGTCAACAGTGATGTATTTGCTCATATGTTTCTTTAGTAAACAGCAGTGTATACCTTAAGTTGTTTCGTTAGTAAACAGTGGTGTTTTTGCTCAGTTTAAAAAAAAAATAGTAAACAGCAGTGTATTTGCTATGTTGTATGTTTAATAAACAGCGGGTATTCGCTGGTTTGTTCATACGGGTCTGCTTGTAGAAAGGATCACTTTCCCTGCGGACAGATACCGACTTAAGTCCTAACCCATAGATAATACACGGGGAATCTCAACTTAGCGCACCAACTCCGTATCACTGACACTGACACAAATGTGTTAAGCACAACTTTTCGGTTTTTAAAGTAAAGGAATATTTCCTTGAAGTATAGTTGGTATATGGTGTTATGCCCATATTTGTATTGAGCAATCGGCACTGCTTGGGTGATGTGGCCACCTTACCTTCCCGGAACATGTCAAGTTATCTTCTTTAGGCTGGATTGTTCTGAGACTTCGGCCAATTTAAAAACAATATCCCCATTTCAATTAGGATTTGAACACATAACCACAGGGCGGCCATGCACGTTCTTCTTGCATTATAGTTTTACTCATTCATTGTTGGTGGGAATCCAATTCATGAACACAGTGAGCCGGAGGATAAGCTATCCTCTCAAACAGTGCTAAGGCAGTAGGAGAATTTATCTCGTCTGTCAAAAGACAGTGAAAAACAAAATAGTTGTTTCAGTCAACAACAAACATGCCATCCAAAGATCACAATCAACAATGGAGAAATTGAAATTGTCACAAATGTATCATGGCTGCAAAATCGCCAGCAGTTGTCACAAATGTATCATGGCTGCATAATTTCCAGCAATTGTCACAAACTGTATCAGGGCTAGATAATTTCCAGCAATTGTCACAAACTGTATCATGACTGAATAATCTCCAGCAATTGTCACAAACGGTATCATGGCTATATAATCTCCAGCATTTATCACAAACTATCATGGCTCTCGGTTCTACCCCCGCTGGTGACTTGCGGGATAACTGAGCCGGCCGCTCAGAATGCAATGGCAAACTACTGAGCGTAATCTTGCCAAGAAATCAACAGACAGCTGAAAGATGCTGCTGTTGACAGCGATGTCCTGTAAAGGATATGCGAATTTAACAAAAAAATCATGGCTCTATAATCTCCAGCATTTATCACAAACTATCATGGCTATACAATCTCCAGCAACTGGCATTGTTCCAAAGAAGTCAGACTGAGACTGGCCACCTGAATGCGGAAGCTAAAGAGTGTCAAGAGGACAGAAATGAAAGTTCACGTAATGAGAACATGCATCTTTCCCGTGGCAGTATCACAGTGTGAGTCATGACGCATTTCGCGAGCACTTAGAAAGTGAGCGCTGATGAACTTAATGTTACAGAACAGGTGCTAGAATACCGGGGACCAGGGAGAAGGAAACAGAAACGGTCATTCTGCGGGATCTGAACATGTAAGAAAGCTGGCCGGCAAACATCACCAAATCTTGGAAGCAGAAATACCGCGGTTCTATTAAACACCACCATAGTTTGGAACCAACAGGGATGGGAGGCATGATTGCCGGAAGTAGAGGCTGGGCTGAACAGCGCGAAGATGAACACCTGACATAGAGGACATGATGGGCAGTCACATGTCTGGGATAGAGGAACTGGCACAGGATCGAGACTCTTTCTGGCGGGCCGTGATTTTTGAGGGACCTTCTGCACGTGACCCGCTAGGTGACAAGGTGGGTCGCGTTTGTATGTGTGTGTGTTTGTGTGTGTGGTTGTGTGTGTAAGTGTGTGTGTGTGTGTGTAAGTGTGTGTGTGTGTGTGTGTGTGTGTGTGTGTGTGTGACGCTGGCTATGAAACTACTGATAAGATTGAGATGACATATTCACTAATGTGTTATCCGTAGTCTCTGTTCAGCCTCATGTTTTCAGCCATGTTGACGAATGCCTTCGAGAACAACGACATTGGAATAGACATCAACTACCGCATGGATGGAAAGTTATTCAATCGCAGAAGGCTGAAAGCTAAAAACAAAATTGACAGCGACACCGTCAGAGAGCTCCTGTTTGCTGATGATTGCGCTCTATATGCCAACTCAGAGGCGGACATGCAACATAATGTTTCAGCTTTCTCACATGCCTGTGCCAACTTTGGACTCAATATCAACCTGGAGAAGACTGTAGTTATGTACCAGCCAGCTCCAGGGAATAATCACACTGTGCCGAATATCAAAGTGAATGGTCATAGACTAAGTGTTGTGGACAAATTCACCTATCTTCGCAGCACTGTGTCACAAGCTGCCACAACTGATGACGAAGTGAATGCAAGAATCTCTAAGGCCAGCGCGGCCTTTGGCAGACTGTACAAGAATGTATGGGACAGAAATGGAATAAGCCTGCAAACAAAGCTGAAAGTCTACAAAGCAGTTGTATTATCCACACTGCTATATGCATGTGAAACGTGGACTGTTTATCAGCGACACGCTGGGAAATTAAACCACTTCCACACAGTCTGCCTTAGGAAGTTACTGAAGATTAAATGGAAGACAAGATCCCAGACACTGAAGTCCTAGAAAGGGTGTCCATGCCCAGCATCCACACTCTATTAATGAAGAATTAGATTCGCTGGACTGGTCACTTAACTCGTATGCCAGATCTCAAGCTCCCTAAACAAATTTTTTACGGCGCGTTGCGTTGTGGTAAACGCTCCAAAGACGGCCAGAGGAACGCTTTAAAGACACTGAAAATCTCACTGAATACTTTTGGAATTCATCATGACACCTGGGAGACTGCAGCCAGAGACCGAAATTCATGGCGTGCACCATTACGCAAGGGTGCAGTCACACGTGAGGCAATCAGGATTGCAAGAGCTGTGAATAAAAGGCAGGACAGAAAAACCACTGCAGGAAATCCTCCTCCAGAAACGTCCACATTCTTTGTCCACATTGTCAAAGAACATTTCGAGCCAAAATAGGCCTTATCAGTCATCTTAGAACTCACGGCTCCATACTTTCAACCCCACTGGATCAAATGAATGGTCATCATCATTCTTGATGGACAAACAACAACATCCGTAGTCTCCCAAGTAACACTGACTGTGTATCGTGATTGATCAAACAGGGACTGAGAAACTGAGCAGTGATGGGAACAATGAAGTCTGTCAGAGAAAAACGACCGTTCGCATCTTTTATTACGTTGACACTTCATACTTCTTCTTCTTTTCGTTCATCCGGAGTGTTTTTTCAGATGTGATTGCGGTGTGTCTGTTATGCGCCCTTGGGCCGAAACCCGTAGGCCAACACATCCGACAATAGCGTGCTTTTTTGACCAGGTAGCATTCCTGGGAGACTCTCACTTTTGTGGAGCCATCTACAACCCAGCTGGCCAAGGTTGAACGGTCGAAGACAACGGTCATCCCTCAAAGGAAGGCAGGGACAGTCCATAGCATTTTCCGCCATCCAAGGTTGCTTCCATAGTTGCAGGGCCGACACATAGCGCCCAGGATCTGGGCTCACCGAGGGAAATCGTCACGTCCTGCTCATGGCTGCTTTAAATCCTCACTTCAATATATTGGTCATTTCGTTTGCCCCGGGCCATTCCCGCACAAACCAGACAGGTTTGCAGACGGCATCCACTCAGCGAGTTTTCGGACATGTGCTTGTCGTTGCGCCCGTCAGAGCTGTTCCAGGCACGACAGACATTCGGAGAACTACCTAGTCAGAGCTGTTCCGAACAAGAGCGGCATTCGGAAACTAGGTAGTCAGAGCTGTTCCTAGCACGAGAGACATTCGGACGAGACATTTCACTCGGACGTAATTGCGTAGTGTCAATTTTTAGTTTGCCACCCGTAGGACGACACTTCCGGCTTCCGGCGGGCATTTTTTAATGAGGTTAGCCTTCCTCTGGTTTCGAGGCACGTTAGACTGTTGTGATGTCGCCAACATCTCAGCTGGTCAAGATAGAACGATCAACGACATCGCGGTCGGCCCTCAAGAGAAGGCAGGGGCAGACCATGGGCATTCCCTCGCTATCCAAGGAGGCTTCCATAATTGCAGAGCCGGCACATATTGCTCTGAGCCCGGGCTCACCCGAGGAGTTGCCACGTCCTGCTCATGGCTGCTTTAGTTCCTCCCTTCCCTGTGTTGGGCATCTCGCTTGCCACCGATCGCTCAAGCACACACCAGGAGCGGTCAGACTGCGAGCGACATCCACTCGGTACGCTTTTGCTTTTGACTTCAGACCACGCAATAGGTTCGCTCGCCGTGCGTTCCATTTCGCGTCATTGAGACGTTCTTCCACTTTTGTCTACACTCTCTATGAGTTAGATACAGACAGTTTTCGTAACCATTTCCTTCGACTGGAGCACTTTTCTGACTTTTTGTACTCGCTCACGAGGTAGGCTACATGTGCTGCCGGCTCAGCACCTTACCTTCGTGCAGCAGTGAACGAGAAACGGCCTGGCCCTCTCATCCGGGAATCTCTCATATCCCCCAGCTGAGAGCCTTCGAACATGTATCAGACCTGAGCATGTAGCTTGCTCAGTATCACGCCTCTATTTTTCGGTAGGTGGGTATCGGCCCGGCTCTCAGATCCGAGGGTTTGTGGCTTAGAGGCGTTCAGCCACAGCCCTCGACAGGGAGCCTTAAGAGTTTTGTCCGGACCAAGAACTTCTGCCTTCGTGCACCTGATTTAAATTTTTGACTGCTATCCTCAGTCTACCTGCAGAGCAGCAGGTTGTGTCTCTCTTAGTCTGGTCCCTATCCCATAAGCTGTCCGATATGTAGTTTTTCATCCATCGGCAAGCAAATGGGGTCGATGGGACACGCAAGCTCCCCCACCACGTCAAGGTGGAGACACATCGGGGGAGCCATCGACATTTGATAGGGCAGACATTTGAAAGATGCGTCGCCGGCACGTAAGGCCATGCGATCAGCACAAAGTTATCCAGAGTCACCAGTGGGAACGCCGCGCCCCGCGAAGGGCAACGACGATTGGTTTTGAACTAATAAAAGCGCTCTTTCCGCGAGGGTCGGAGCTTGGTAAGCATGTATTAGCTCTAGAATTGCCACAGTTATCCAAGTAGGATCGTGTCATCTAAGGAACCTCGACTGATTTAATGAGCCATTCGCGGTTTCACCGTGAGACAGTGTGAACTTAGACATGCATGGCTTAATCTTTGAGACAAGCATATGACTACTGGCAGGATCAACCAGATATCTATCGGACAGACGGACTATTCACGCACACGCAAGCCAAGAGTAGCATCGCTAAAGCGCGCCCTCCCGGTACAAGGTGATACATTCAAAACCACTGGACGCCTACCGACGAGCTTTCAAGCTACGCCGGCAGGACTGACCGAAAAAAAAGCTATACCAGCTTACTGACTGCAGGCCCACTACTCATCGAGAGAGAGTGGGCGCTTATCGAGACTTTGTCGAACGGTCGTACAAATTTTGCTCTTTTGCCCGCTCAAACCACGACCCTGGCTGCACGATGCGGTTACATTCTCGAAACGCCTGCCTCGCTAACTTACGTTGGCTGGGAAGATCCCATTTTGGTGCACCTCACACAGCCATCCGAGACAACGAACGCTAGACGCGGAACTGATCTAGCGAACCAGACCAGCCCCACATTTCCCCATTTGATACGATATATATATATATATATATATATATATATATATATATATATATATATATATATATATATATATATATATATGATACACAACATGATATAATGTGATATGATATATTAAAATGATATGATATATGGTACGATATATGATACAATATATGCTATGATATATATATGATATGATATATATGATATGATACACGATATGATACATTGTATGATATATGATACTATATACGATATATGGTATGATATGATACGATATATGATATTATATATGATACGATATATGATATGATATTAAAATGATATGATATATATGATATATGCTACGATATATATGTATGATATGATACATGATACAATACATTTTATGATATATGATACTATATATGATATATGATATGATGTCACACCCTACTGCAATATCGTTTATCGTGTTACCCTTACTTCACCACCATCACACACACATCACACCCACACACACAGAGGAAATGTCATGAGGGCTGTAGCAGACGACACCATGTGTGTACAGCTCTCTGGCAATTCTCTCTGCGACACATCCACCATGTCAACACGACTCCACATTGGTGTTTTTTTTTTTATCTAACCTGCCCTTTTTTTTTCTAACCCCTGATCATTCTTGTACACATTTTCCGAAATACTACACACGTTTTCATTATCGCCCGCGGCAAGCATGCTCAATACATGGCTCTTTGATTCTTAATTGGTGAGGGATATGTGTGTGTGTGGTGCGTGGGTTGAGAATAGTGCGTGGTAGGGGGTGTATGTGATGTGCGGGTGGGGGATTGGGTTAAGGCATGTGTGGGTGGGTGGAAGTTGTGTGTGTGTGAGTGGATTGGGGATGTATGGGTGGTTAGGGAGATGTGTGTGTGGTGGTGGGGGGGGGGGGTAGGGACATGTCAGTTGGTGGGGATGTGTGTGTATGGTTTGGGGATGTGTGAGTGGATGTGCGATGTGTGGGTTGGTGGGGGGTTGTGTGCGTGGGTGGGGAATATATGGTCGATGGAGATGTGGCTGGGGATGGGTGGTTTGAGGTGTGGGTGGGGAGAGGATGTGTATGTGGATGGGTGTGGGTTGGTGGGGGAATGTTTGTGGGTGGCGAGTGTGTTTTGGTTGGGGGATCAGATGAGGGCAGTGTGTGTGGGTGGGGGATGTGCGGGAGGGGGATGGGTCAGTTGGTGGGGTATGTATGTGTCCCTTGGCGTGTGTGTGTGTGGGTAGGTGGGAGTGTGTGTGGGTAGGTGGGGGTGTGTGTGTGGGTGGGGTGATGTATGGATAGGTGGGAGATGGGCCTCATAACATGGTAATTAGCTTTGTTTATGTTTACAACATTCATTTCACAATGTTTATTTTTCTTCCTATGTAAATGTATAATGCTCTTGATGAACGAAAGACGAGTGATTGGAAGGGCCGAATGTAAGACGGGCCTGCGCGCCCAATTTGTGACCCTAATAAAGTTGATTTGATTTGATTTGATGTCTGTCTGTCTGTCTGTCTGTCTGTCTGTCTGTCTGTCTGTCTGTCTGTCTGTCTGTCTGTCTGTCTGTCTGTCTGTCTGTCTGTCTGTCTGTCTGTCTGTCTGTCTGTCTGTCTGTCTGTCTGTCTGTCTGTCTGTCTGTCTGTCTGTCTGTCTGTCTGTCTGTCTGTCTGCCTGCCTGCCTGCCTGCCTGCCTGCCTGCCTGCCTGCCTGCCTGCCTGCCTGCCTGCCTGCCTGCCTGCCTGCCTGCCTGCCTGCCTGCCTGCCTGCCTGCCTGCCTGCCTGCCTGCCTGCCTGCCTGCCTGCCTGCCTGCCTGCCTGCCTGCCTATCTATCTATCTATCTATCTATCTATCTATCTATCTATCTATCTATCTATCTATCTATCTATCTATCTATCTATCTATCTATCTATCTATCTATCTATCTATCTATCTATCTATCTATCTATCTATCTATCTATCTATCTATCTATCTATCTATCTATCTGTTTAACATTTTTATGAGACTTCTCACGACAATTGTCAGTGTATGTGTGTGAGTAAAGTGTGGGAGTTTGTTCATACTAGTTTCAATGCTCACGTGAGGCATTTTGTATGTGTCTAGATGTGAGGATATATGAGTATGTGTGGAGGATGTGTGTGAGTGTGGGGATATGTGTGGGTGGGAATGTGTGGGTGGGGGAATATGGGTGGGGTGTGTGTTTTGGATGGGTTGGGGTGTGTGGGTGTTGGTGGGTAGTGATATTTGTGGGTGTTGGTGGGATGTGTGGATGGATGTGTGGGGGTGAAAGTAGGGGTGTGGGAATGGGTGTGGGGGATGTGTGTATGGGTGGAGGATATGTGTGGGTGGGTGGAGATGTGTGGATGGTTTGGGGAAGTATGTGCGGGTGGCGGGGTGTGGGTGGGTAGGGGATTGTGTCGGTGGATTGGGGATGTAAGGGCGGGTGGGAAGAAGTGTATGGTGTGTGGGTTTGGGGATATGTGTGCGTTGTGTTGGTGGGGGATGTGTGCATGGTGTGTGGAGGGGGGGGGGGTTTGTTTGTGGTGGTATGGGTGAGGATATGTGTGTGGGTGGGTGATAGTGTGTGGTGTAGGGGATGTGAGTGATGGGTGCGAGGAATGTGTGTATGGGTGGGGGATATGTGTGGGTGAGTAGGGGATGTGTGGTGGTTGGGAGAAGTATGTGTGGGTGGTGGAGTGTATGGGTGGGAGATGTATGCGTGGATGGGGAATGTGTGGGTGGAGGTGTGTAATATGTAGGTGGGTGATGGATGTGTATGTGTCGGGGTGGGATGCGTGAGTGGGTGGATGGTGTGTGTGGGTAGAGGTATTGTGATCGAGAGATGTTTGTTTGGGGGTGGGTGGGTGTGGGTACATAGTGGAGGATGTTTGCGTGAGTGAGTGTGTGTTGGTGGATGGGTGGGGAATGCATGTGTGGGTGGGGAGAGGTGTGTGGTGTGTTGGTTGGGGATATTGTGTGGGTGGAGGATGTATGTGTGGGTGGTGGGATGTGGGTGTGGGATGTGTTGGTGAGGGATATGTGTGCGGTGTGTGGGTTGGGAATATTGCATGGTAGATGATGTATGTATTGTGCGGGATGTGTGTGGTGGGGGATTGGGTTAGGGCATGTGTGGGTGGGTGGAGGATGTATGTTTGGGTGGTGGGGTGTGCGTGAGTGGATTGGGGATGTATAGGTGGTTAGGGAGATGTATGTGTGTGTCGGGGTAGGGAGATGTCAATTGGTGGGGATGTGTGTGTACGGTTTGGGGATGTGTGAGTGGATGTGCGATGTGTGTGTTGGTGGAGGATGTGTGTGCATGGGTGGGGAATATGTGATCGATGGAGATGTGGCTGTGGGATGGGTGGTTGGAGGTGTGGGTGGGGAGAGGATGTGTGGGTTAGGATGTGTATGTGGGTGGGTGTGGGATGTGTGGGTTGTTGGGGGATGTTTGTGGGGAGTGAGTGTGTTTTGGTTGGGGAAACAGGTGAGGGCAGTGTGTGTGGGTGGGGGATGTGCGGGAGGGGGATGGGTTGGCTGGTGGGGTATGTATGTGACACTTCATACTTCACGCGCGCAATCAGTGCTCCACAGCTCTTCGGAAATCGAGATTCAACGAATGCTATGTCTCTGTCTAGTACCTCCACTCTTCTAGTTTTCAGTAGTCGATTTAGACAGGCAGTTTGTTATTTGACAGAATGTCAAGAAATAATTTAATTATCCCTGTTTTTATTATGTTTCATTTAATTTCATGTGTTGACAACTTCTGTATGTTACCCAGAAGCTTTGGCGATATAGTTTTATAGAAAAATACTGAAAATTCCTTGGACAGCTAACATAAGTAATCCAAACGTTTTGAGGGAGTCTAATCTACAAAAACAACTTCTCACAAACAACAAAAACAGGCAACCATCATTTTTTTGCCGCATTATGGCAAGACAAATGCTAGAACATATTGTGACAGCTTATTTGGAAAGAGAGACAGAGGAAGACAACAAGAGAACACTCTTGACAGTCTTGTGTCATAGCACGGAAGGGTGTAAGCACACGAATTAATCATGCCGTTGGAGATAGTCAGACGTAAGAGAAGTAAGAGGAGCCTGCTGAAAGTGTTACCTCAGGTCAGCCTAAGGATGACGATGTTGGCAATCCAATTGGAGAACTTCAGGAGTTCACACAGACAAAAATTGCTGAAACCTCCTGTTTACGAATTTGTTACAGAGCAGGGACCTCCTTATGTCAGAGAATTTATATGTAACTTAAAAGAGCGTGATTTTTTTTTTCTGAAGATTAAAAAACAATTTTAAAAAATACATAGTGTCCATAGACAAATCCAAATGTTACCCAAAACATCACATTCAATAATGAAGTAATATATCACACACTTTGAATACCTTGGCTTAATAATGTTTAGGGTATTTCCTGGCAGCCTATTTTAACCTGAGAGCCAAGGTCAGTGAACACATTCCTGCCTCTAAACTGAATTTTAGCACATGGCCACCGTCAAACCAACTCATTGGACAAATGGCACCAATACTAAAGAACAAACATGTATCAACAGCCACTAAGAAAGCGCTTTACAACACAATCTTTCTACCAACTCTATGTTACCAATGCCAAACCAATGACAGAAAAAGAGAAAAGAATAATCACAAAACTAAGATTCTTGAGAAGAATACACAATGTATCAAGAATAGAGAAAATCAGAAGTGAAGAAACTAGGACTAAAGTTGGGGTTATAGCAGAGCTAAGGTTTATCAGAAAACAGTAAACTAAATGGTTTGGCCATATAACTAGATTACCAACTAACAGTATGCCACAACAAGCAATGACGTACAGACCAGACGGAAGCAGAGGAAGAGGCCGGCCACGTAAACGATGGGTAGAGGGAATTATGGAGACCATGGGAACCTCGATATGAAGCCGATAAATGGGCACTCTCACGCTGTTTATGCTTCACCTCGACACAGCAAAGTACAAGAGGAACCTGATGGGATGAGATTATGAGACCACTGTCTGCAGCAACTCTGATGTATGCCTTCGCCTGCATCACATTGAGCCTACCAGCAATAGTCGGCAGATCAAGGATGTAACGCATATACACTACTAGGGTGTCTCTGGTGCATCCCAGAATGATCCGCATAGATTCATTCTGTATGCACTCTAATTTCACCAGCTGACTCTTTGAAACAGTGAGCAGTCCTAGTCCATAATCAATCGCTGAGAGGATCAAGTGCTGGTATAGTGTGAAAAGAATTCTCTGCTCTGTGTCCATTGCAGCCATAGTTTTAAGTGCATTGAGTCCCTTTTGAGATCGTGTCACAACCGACTCCACATGGCCCTTGATGGACAGGCTCCTGTCAAATGTGATTCCCAGATACTTCAGTTTGTTCTCTCTGTTGACGCTTCTACCATCTATCGTGAGGCTTGGAACATTAGCTCTCACAACCCTGTTGTCCAGAGAACACCACAAAACAGCCGTCTTTTCCGGGTGGATGACAGCACTCATTTCAGTGCACCAGTCAATCACTTTGTCTACTGTCGCCTGTAGCTCCTGGGTTGTTTTCTCCCTATCTCTCCCCAGCCTATATGCAAGAATATCATCTGCAAATGTTAGTATCTTTCCAACTCCTGGTGCTTCTAGGTTTGCAATCTTGCTCGTATATACGTTAAAGAGCACCGGTGAGATCGCGGATCCTTGTGGCAGTCCCGGGGTTAAAATATGTGGCTCTGAGGTCCATGCACCCAGACGGAGAGCAACCCGACGAGAATGCAGGACGGCCGCTATTCAGTTCACCAACCTGGGATTGACCCCCTTCTCCATCAGTGCGGTCATCAAAATATCATATCGAACTCTACTGTACGCATCCTCGAGATCAAGCGCTGCCGCCATCGTTTCCTGTCTACTTTGGAACCCTTCATGAACCTCAAAGGCAAAAGTGGCTGCATTTGACCAGGTATCTTTCCCAGGCCTGTAGCTCCCCAGGCCTCTTGGAAGATGCTTCCCCCCTTTCAAAAACTCTTGCAGCTTGACAACGACTATCTTTTCTAGAGCCCTTCCAAATGTATTTTAAAGGGTGATGATCATAAAGCCGCTAAGCTTTGAATGATCCTTGAATGGTTTTGGGAGAGGGATGAGATAGCTGTGCACCCAATCCTGCGGTACTGACGCTGTCCTAATGCTCTGGTTAAAGCAGTCGGTCATCTCCTTCAGGTCTGCATCGCTCAAAGCCTTCATGTGGCCATACCTAACCCCATCGGGCCCTGGTACCGTGTCTTTTGCCTTTTTAAAAATATGTTTAACATCTTCAACCCGTATGATGTATTCATAATGTATATTCTTCATGGTTCCAGACAATTCCTCTCTAACTGCATCCCTGGTGTCCGCATCATTATGATTGGTCTGCTCTAAAAATCTCTGGAGAAACGCCTCCCCTTTCTCTTTATCTGTTGTCACGCGCACACCATCATCTCTATAAATTGTTCCCACTGTCATAGGCCGATCTTTTCTTTGTATTCGTCTGTGCAGTTTCCAGAATTTTCGCAGTGTTTTATCACCTCCAATCTCCTTCATGAAACCTTCCCATTTTCCGTTCTCATTAGTCATTAGTCGCGGTTCCAACTTCAAGGCCACGGATCGTCCCCATTATGCTCTGTTCCTGTGCCAGTGAATATCACACAGAATGCTTCTCACTGCCTCATGAGAAACGTGGAACAAACAGTAATCTCGACAAACCAACATCCCGCAAAGGTACACTGTGCATAATGCCGCCGCCAGAATACCAACACAAAAATCCTCCACGAAAAATACAGTTCATCGTCGATGGAAGCGGCACTCACTAGAAAACCAGCGGCAACACATTATTGCATAAGGCAAACCGATCAGTTGTCGGCCGCCATTATTCACGCTACAAACAACAGTGGACAGATAGATGTAAAAGTATTACACACGAAACTCACAACTCACAGTGTCGCGCCACTCAGTAGCAGGGCGACGGAACCATGTACTTCCAGTCCATTATGAGGGAAATGCGAATGCAAACGGTAACCACAAGCATAAACACCCCAGAGGCCTTAACCATTTAAATGCTTATCCTCCATATTGGGAACCGGAAGTATCTCTTATGTCTGTATATAATTCGTATCTCATAGAGCATACGTCTCGTCATCACTTGTATTATTATATACATGCTCTGCCTTCTATATGTGATAGACACAAAGTACTCCCGGTAAAAATGTACCTTATGGTCACAGCGAATTTGGAGCAACCACTTGATGCGTTGTTGGGAGACGCGTTGAGGACACAGTTATTGGACGGCAAAGGCTGAAGACATGATCAGACAGGTTTGTGAAAGTGATAAAATTAGTGCGGGTTAAAGGACTTGGTATTACAGATGTGGCCAGGTATTAATTAACTAAACAAGGCACATATGGACCGGCTAGGATTTTTCTTTATTTTCGTTCTCTTTGAAATCAAGCGCAGCCCATACAGGCGCTAGTACTTCTAGTGCACGGGACTGATGTATGTGCGCTTATTAGATTTCCCTACTACCAGTGTCCCTGGCCATCAGGCGAACCCATTCAGACGTCAGAAGTACTTATAATTTACGTCCCCAAGTCAAGGACGAGAAGTCTACATTTTAGTCCTACTGTGAGTATATGTCGAACCAGCTTCCACCGCATAAACACACTGGAAGTTAAAGAAGAAGCGCTCTTATCCATTCGGTGTTCTGCATATGATTTGCCAACCAGTCATGCTAACTTATATAAGTGAATTCTTCACTTAAGCTCACATTTGACGTGTAGGACATGTACCTGCCGGAAACTTCGAACGTGTGATGTTTTATACACACGGCGGGGCGTACACCAGGGTTAAAGAATGAGTGACAGGCAGGTGTTGTCAGGGAACTTTGCTATTATGTACGAAGGGACTTAAAATTAAAACCTTAAAAGTGTGATAGAAATTACAATAACCATGCAATCGTCTTGTAATCTGTCATTATTGTTTTTAACAATGTCAAGAGGGTTAAGCACATAACATCACAGTGCAGACGAACACGGTGACGTCATAAGGACCGTTTAAAATGCCCCCCCCCCCCGTTTTTGACATGCACCTAAGAGGAGCGGTGTTCGGTTACCGTTTATTTTTATCGGTGAAGGGGTGAAACCTGTAGAAATTCATCGGTGAATGAAGGTCCAGTATGGCACTACATGCTGTCAGTCCAGCAAGTGTATGAGTGGAGTAGGAAGTTTCAAAACGGCGAGACGTCTGTGACAGACTGTTCACGACCCGGTCGAACACACAGAGTAGTGACCCCAGGGTCGTTTTTTCGACAGGAATCCACGCACTTTATCGTCGCTAGAGGACCTGCATTGAACGCAGTGGTGACTACATCGAAAAATGATACATTTGTTCTTTATCTTTTCAAAATATACTCACACACACATACGCACGCACGCACACACGCACATACACGCATGCACACACACACGCACACACACACACACGCATACATAGACACGCACACAGACTCGCGCACAGACACACGCACAGACACACGCGCGCGCGCACACAAAACAAATGAAGGATTTCATTTGAAGCCTCTCGTATATAGCTTAAAAGAACAGATAAACCATCATGACATAGAAAGAATTGTGCAGGAGAGAGTAACCAGAGGATCTCGTATTCTGAGGAAAGGCCACACAGACACAACAATCATTGCAACTGGTTCCATTATCATTGGGACTCTTCGCTGGCTGGACACACGGGCAACAGTCTCTTCTACAAAGTCGTAATTCTCTACGACGTTTTGGATGTGTACGTGTGTCGAGTAAGACCATAGTCTATTCTTGCAAAAGATAGGTGCTGAAGACGGAGGCAGCCAGCCAGGAGGCGCACCACAGAAATCAGGCTGCCACGCAATAACGCCGTGAATTATGTCGACAACTGCTACATGTTATGGTGCTCGCCCTGCTCTGGACCCCCAGGCACGTGCAGTGCCGGGCCTTAAGCCTCGTAAGGGTCTAACTACAACTATTGGAGGTCCTTCTCAGAATGGTTTAATTCTATGGACCGCTGAGTGAACTAAAAAAAAAAACTGTTAGATTCATACAAGAGACAACATTGCAGTTATAGACATATTTCAAGCGAAAGAAAGAAGAAGAAGAACAATGGACACGTTTGACAAGTGACAATGGACACGCCTAACAAAAGACAATGGACACGTTTGAAAAGTGACTATGGACACGTATGACAAGTGACAATGGATACGTCTGACAAGTGACAATGGACACGATTGACAAGTGACAATGGACACGTCTGACAAGTGACAATGGACACGATTGACAAGTTACAATGGACACGTCTGACAAGTGACAATGGACACGATTGACAAGTGACAATGGACACGTCTGACAAGTGACAATGGACACGATTGACAAGTTACAATGGACACGTCTGACAAGTGACAATGGACACGATTGACAAGTGACAATGGACACGTCTGACAAGTGACAATGGACACGTCTGGCAAGTGACAATGGACACGATTGACAAGTGACAATGGACACGATTGACGAGTGACAATGGACACGTCTGACAAGAGACAATGGACACGTCTGGCAAGTGACAATGGACACGTCTGGCAAGTGACAATGGACACGATTGACAAGTGACAATGGACACGATTGACGAGTGACAATGGACATGTTTGACAAGTGATAATGGACACGCCTGACAAGTGATAATGGACACGTCTGACAAGTGACAATGGACACGATTGAAAAGTGACAAGCATCAAGACCACTTCTTGCATCAAGAAAATACAGGCTGATAATGCCGTAGGGATGTGAATTAGCAAACACAACACACATTTGGGACAAGGACAAGGAAAAATAAGGAAGCTGCCTATAGGTTGAAATCAATACGGACACAACTGAAGATGCTTTCACTACAAAGACACAGAGTAAAAACAGTTAATAAACAGACTTCTAGATGTACATGCTAAAGATGCTCATTTCACGGTGAATGATATTTCAGAAGTAATAATTGGCAATTCTCTTTATAATGAAAACAAATCAAGCAAGTGATAACCCCATCTGCCTTTATGTATCTTTACGTAAAGAGGTAGAATCAAGCATATCTTTAAGTAGCAATGTAGACACATGAGACGAAACAGAGAGCTATATTAAAATAAGAATATAAGGGCAATCAGAAATTTATGAAAGTCAAAAGAAACTAAGTTTGATTCAAAACTTAGAATATTCAATTCAAGCGTAAAATCATTACTGATGTATGGATGAGGAGCACAAAAATATTAAAACGAATATTAACAAACTACAAATATTCATTACGCATACCTACACTGATATGGCGGGGTCATTAATAAAGAGCTTATTGAGAGCAGCTTGCAATGTGATGAAGGGGTTACGAATGCCCAAAAAATCACAAACAGCCAAAACAATACTGGGGTTAACTGCTACGTCCTGTAAGGGATCTGTAACTTTTTTCTATGGACAGCACTAAAGAAATTCCAGGGAATCTAGAGATGAGGAAAAGATGCTGGCGCTGGATGGTCGAGAAAAACCATTTAATAATACAGGGAGTTTGTAAAATTTCACTATACTTTGTTTATAGAACAATTATGAAACATTAAGTACTCCTCCTCCTCCCTCTCCCTCCCCTCCCCATCCCCTTCTTCTTCTTCTTCTTCTTCTTCTTCTTCTTCTTCTTCTTCTTCTTCTTCTTCTTCTTCTTCTTCTTCTTCCATCCGGAGATATTTTTTCGGACGTGATTGCGTTGTGCCTGTTTACAGCAGAGCTCTGATACTTGCGCCTTTCGGCCGACACATCCGACTTCTACGGAAACTTCTTCTTAAACCCACAGAGTAAAAGAAACAGAGGGAGACAAAGACATGCATGAAGAACAGAAAGAGCCAGAGATTAAAAATATGTGGCGGGTATGGCAGAAGCAGGGAGTACGTAGCGTGAGTATGTTGAGTGTCTATGCTCCACAGTGGGGAATGAAAGACAGAAGGGCAGAATTCGTCATTCTTCCACATGTGTGTACTCCCAGTTGTTAGTGCGCATGACGTATTCACAGCTGCCACACTCTTAATCAGCACAGGTGTTAAGAGTGGGCAGAATATCCTTGATGTGAGCAGTAGGCAATAGAATTTATCTTGACTGCACAGCTCATGCCAATATTAGATTATCAGGTGTGACGTGAGGTATTCACATATGACATCACTGATTAGCTACTCTTTTCCCCATGTTGGCGGCAATTCATCAACATCATCAAAGCATCAAAACATGGCTTTTCATCACCATTTTCATCATTAATATGATCAGCATCATCAATAGAATGCATCTTCGTCATCATCTTTTGCACTATCGTCATCAAAATATGATTATGAGTATTTCATTGTTATTATAATCAGAAACCATTATTATTTTCGTTTTTTAAATTCACTTCTTCTCTATCTTCTTGTTCAGAAAAGAGTCTCAAATCGCTCTAGTATCTAGTATTCTTTCCCGGTAATATTTTGTCAAAGTAATATCTTATCAAAGTTAGTTAGTTAGTGACAGGCTTCACCACAATGGAGACTGTAAACCTCAGTCATCTAGTGATCTTAGTCAGCCAGTTGTTAGTTAGTTTAGGATAAATTATCTGTCCCTAAAGCCGTTCGTCATCTACTTGTTAGTTAGTTTAGGATAAATTATCTGTCCCTAAAGCCATTAGTCATCTAATTGTTAGTTAGTTTAGGATAAATTATCTGTCCCTAAAGCCGTTCGTCATCTACTTGCTAATTAGTTTAGGATAAATTATCTGTCCCTAAAGCCGTAAGCCATCTACTTGTTAGTTAGTTTAGGATAAATTATCTGTCCATAAAGCCGTTAGTCATCTTCTTGTTAGTTAGATTAGGATAAATTATCTGTCCATAAAGCCGTTAGTCGTCTTCTTGTTAGTTAGTTTAGGATAAATTATCTGTCCATAAAGCCGTTAGTCATCTTCTTGTTAGTTAGTTTAGGATAAATTATCTGTCCCTAAAGCCGTAAGCCATCTACTTGTTAGTTAGTTTAGGATAAATTATCTGTTCCTAAAGCTGTTAGTCATCTACTTGTTAGTTAGTTTAGGATAAATTATCTGTCCATAAAGCCGTTAGTCATCTACTTGTTAGTTAGTTTAGGATAAATTATCTGTCCATAAAGCCGTTAGTCATCTTCTTGTTAGTTAGTTTATGATAAATTATCTGTCCATAAAGCCGTTAGTCATTTACTTGTTAGTTAGTTTAGGATAAATTATCTGTCCATAAAGCCGTTAGTCATCTTCTTGTTAGTTAGTTTAGGATAAATTATCTGTCCATAAAGCCGTTAGTCATCTACTTGTTAGTTAGTTTAGGATAAATTATCTGTCCCTGAAGCCGTTAGTCATCTTCTTGTTAGTTAAACTAACAACTAGATGAATGCCGGCTTTAGGGACATAAAATGTATTCTCACCACCCTGAGGTTCACAGTCTCCATTGTGGTGAAGTCTGCCAAGGATTGAACCGGTTGGAGACTGAAAGTGAGCCAGCTCAAACCATGATGATTGACATTTGTCACCCAAGCCCTGTGCTCACGCTTGAAGACAGCACGAGCATGGAGGAAAATACTGTGCTATATGACCACCTGGATATAAGCAAGGTCATCAGCACAATGGTATTTTGTATTTTCATGGAAGATTACCTCGTAGTGATCAAAGCAAGAATCACCATGACAAACATAGCCTTTTGCAAGATGGAAAAATAATCACCAATCAAAAGCTTTAGTTGAAATATGATTTCTGTGGAAAATGCAAACGATATAATGAACAGACGGAAAAACGGGCGAGACATTCCTTCATAGTAGTAGTTGTAGAGTAGTAGTTGTTGTTGTTGTAGTTGTTTGTAGTAGTACTAGTACTAGTAGTACTAGTACTAAAGTACTAGTACTAGTAGTAGTAGCAGTAGCAGTAGCAGCAGCAGCAGGGTTAGTGATAGTGATAGTGGTAGTGGTAGTTATAGTGATAGTGGTGGTGGTAGTGGTGGCGGTGGTAGTGGTGGCGGTGGCGGTGGTAGTGGTGGCGGTGGTAGTGGTGGCGATGGTAGTGGTGGCGATGGTAGTGGTGGCGGTGGTAGTGGTGGTGGTGGTTGTGGTGGTGGTAGTGGTGGTGGTGGTTGTGGTGGCGGTGGTGGTATTGGTGGTGGTGGTGGTAGTGGTGGTGGTGGTAGTGGTAGTAATGGTGGTGGCGGTGATGATGGTGGTGGTAGTGGTGGTGGTGGTGGTAGTGGTGGTGGTGGTGGTAGTGGTGGTGGTATTGGTGGTAGTTGTGGCGGTGGTAGCGGTGGTGGTTGTAGTGGTAGTAATGGTGGTGGTGGTGGTGGTAGTGGTGGCGGTGGTAGTGGTGGCGGTGGTAGTGGTGGCGGTGGCGGTGATGGTGGTGGTAGTGATGGCGGTGGTAGTGGTTTCTGTGGTAGTAGTGGCGGTGGGGATGTGGGGGCGGTGGCAGTGGTGGTGGTGGTGGTAGTAGTAGTAGTAGTAGTAGTAGTAGTTGTTGTTGTAGTAATAGTAGTAGTAGTAGTAGTAGTGTAGTAGTAGTAGTAGTAGTAGTAGTAGTAGTAGTAGTAGTAGTAGTAGTAGTAGTAGTAGTTGAGTAGTAGTAGTAGTAGTAGTAGTAGTAGTACGATCATAGCAATGGTTCGCCACATTGTAGCCCTGTTCCTGAGGCAGTGAAAACCACACGAAATGCTCATCATCGTTTATTATGAACTCGTGAAGTAAACAGTAGCTTCGACAGGACGAAATCGCCAAAGCAAGTCGTCCTTCACTTGAACACACAAGCATGCACGGACGGACGCACGCACGCACGCGCGCGCGCACACACACACACACACACACACACACACACACGATCTTGGGAAATGTTATCTGTGCGTAAGATATTTTACGCAGTTAAAAGTTTCTAATTTCAGAGCTACCCAGGTTAAAATGATTGGAAAACGATTCGGGTCAGGTGTAATACAAAAATAAAAAGATGAAAAACAGGACGATTCGGATATAATACACATATATGAGCCAGCTGCATAACAAGACGATTCAGAAATAATACAATTTTACGAAGATCTAGACAAAGCTATGAGGCAATTAATTGCACAAGAAATACATATCATAACAGGGGGTTGTCAATGGTCACGCGAAAATATAAAAACATTGTCGGTCTTTTTGGACTGGGAGAACTAACTAAAAGTAAGAAAAAAATTGACGGAATTGTTCAAGGAAACTAACTTTTATATTACTATTAAATAGTTCCTGAATCAACCGTCGAGTTGCTGGACTTGGAAAAGTCCGGACAAATCAGGTTGATTATATATTTATGATTTATTTTAAATTTCATAATGTTTTAAGAACTCCTAGAAACACAGGCGTAATATCACATTACGTGAGATGGGATGAATAAGAAATGTAGCTGGAAAAGCAAGAAGTGATATAAGGACAAATATATCCCGGGGCTGAGTGGTCACTAGGTATGGTGTCCGCCTCGAGTGCTGGGGGTCCCGGGTTGAAGCCTCGGTTAGGGCCGGGATGTTTTCATGTGGACTTCTAGTAACCTAATTTCCCCTAGTCTCTAGGTAGTGAGATCAGACGCCCGTGTGTACTGAATCCCTTGGCAGTTGGAAATCGAAAACACCAAACGGCGCTGCCTGGGCAAAATTTCGAGTCAAACATCTACCCAAAGTATTTCAGGACCCTCGCCGGTGCTACGGGATTCGTGCACTGAGCTGAGGTTCTCCAGACTCAGACTGAAGTTAGGAGTAGAACGGAGCACTTATGGGTTACACACGTGTGCCGTGATGTTGATTCGTCGACTAAACTAAACTAAACTAAACTAAACTATAAAGACAAATGATAAACTAAGAATAAGTGCAGGGATAACATGCATTACTGACTTTATATAACAACAAAGAAGTTAATGATTCGGACATTTAGCTAGAATGGAAACAGACCAACCAGCGGTTGGAGCGTTCAACGTGAGAACATCGGGATACAAGGTAAGAGGAAGGCCCTGGAAATGATGGCTAGATGGAGCAAAAGAGACGCTATAGAAATCAGAAATGACATTAACACAGATTAAAACAACAAGCGAATAACAGAACATCACATCAGCCTTCTCCCTGTGACGCATCAAGACAAAAATAGTAGGAGAAAAGTAGAAGAGAGAAGAAGTAAGTCCATCAAAATAAATGCCGGGGACAGACGGTTGTGGTGATCAAATTCTTCTCGTGTGCAGAAACCGAAAGCAAACTAACAATCTCTCTTCTTCTTCAGCATTCCGAGCCATTGAGGTTCTTTGCTGCAAATACAATCTGTCTCCATTCGTCTCTCTGGTGGACCTTCTCTTGCCAGTCGTTGATTCCAAGTGCTTGTAGGTCTGTATGTATATTATCTCTCCACCACCTTCTTGGTCTACCTCGGGGTCTACGGTAAACTAACAATAACAACAATAATAAATAAAATAAAAACAACACAAGATCCAAAACAGGTGTGTAGCAATACTGGGATTTTATCTTATAAAGACCTGAAGAGAATCACCTAGAACAGAAGAAGATGTTAGCGCCACACCAGCGATCTATTTTATTACCAGGTTTTGAACCCACTAACTTGACGACGACGACGACGACGACGATGATGATGATGATGATGATGATGATGATGATGATGATTACAGTAAAATCTCGGGTTTTGTCGATAATCCGTCCGAAAACCATCGGCAAAATCCGAAACCTACAAAAACCGAGGCAACTATTTTAATATGAATCAATGTAAATCCAGTTATTTTGTTCTAGAAGCTCGAAAATACATATCAAAAAGGCATGTTATAGAGAATAAATATAGTGTTTAATATCATTTTCAGCCCAAGATTTGTCCGAACACGCACCTTCGCCGCGCATAGTAACACCGTGTATGCCAATGCGCCTCTTGAATTTTCAAACCATCCTCTGCTGGCCTTAAGATCACTAAGTACACTAGCACACGCCCCAGATTGGCATACAACAGTCTGGCCTTTTCACATACGATTGCCTCCCAAACATAATCGCCTTCTAACTGGTTTTGATTTGTCCATTTTAAAAATAACTGTTCAACAACTTCAATTGTTTGCGACGTCTGTTTCGTTAGCACATTCATGACTTTCGTTACATTAGTCTCCTTTATTGCTTCCTTTGTCGCCACAATGAAACTTATCGCGGATGCCGACTTCTCGTACATGAGGCCAATTTCAGCAATATTAATGCTGCTCTCGTATTTTATCATAGCAAGTGATGCTCACACAACGAAAAACAACGCCACACTGAGCAGAAGAACGCGTGGGTCCCTTTGTTTTTGCAAAATTAGGCGCGAGGTCATGTGGACACGCCGATGAAATCCGAAGCAGATGACGAAAACCAAGACAAATCGTTCGCGAAAAACATCGACGAAAACCGAAACCGACGACAACCGAAGGCAACGAAAACCGAGGTTTTACTGTATTATTATTATTATTATTATTATTATTATTATTATTATTACCATCATCAGTATAGTGATGATGAGTTAGATAAATCACAACATTCGAGAAAATGAGTCAAACTACCAACAACGCAAGATATAAGCATACATGATCGTCAGGCCCTGTGCAGGACAGAACGAATACCCTCTCATGTACAGGAGCCACAATGGTCCGGGGTTGTATCTGTGCTTGCTTACAGCTACATGGTCAGGGAGCAATCCCCAGTAATTCCAGGTTCCAGGGTTGCTCTTCACGATCAGCACGGTGCTGGAATCGACCTAGCCATATAAAATGGATAGGGGACACATTTCTGGATTTGCTGG
Organism: Cepaea nemoralis; assembly: GCA_014155875.1. Lineage (NCBI taxonomy): Eukaryota > Metazoa > Mollusca > Gastropoda > Stylommatophora > Helicidae > Cepaea > Cepaea nemoralis. The sequence goes on from JACEFZ010027731.1 coordinate 135,296, forward strand.
CAATTGTCCAGAAAGGAAAGACGGCGAGAAAGTAACCTGATCACCTTACCTAACAGTAACCTAGAATATGCGAATGTGGTGGGATAAGGGTATCCTCTATCAAAGAAGAAGTAAGGCGCCCAACCCTTCTTTGGCCTACGGTACTCCATTGAAAGCGGTGGAGTACCCGCATAGCCACACGACTAAGGTAACATGAAACTAAGAGAGCAGGTGGCGGGTGGCGCTGAAAGCAGCCAACGTGTAACTGATGGTTATGGTCTCAAGTTTCGCGACGGTAGGCAGAGGATCTCTTTATGGAGGCAATGGCCGCGGTCATGTAACAGTATGGTTTCAACCAAGAAGGAAAACAATGGCAGGCTACCTTCTTTACAGATGCCTAGAAAGTTGCCAATCTTCATTTCATAGAAAATCAGATAATTAAGTGCAGACAGTCAAGATTGTCTGCGCGCATGTTACGAGAAGAAATACAATGGAAAACTTAGTGACGACTGGCAAGAATGATGGGAAAAGAACAAGAGATGGCAGAGAGATAAATATCTGGATGCCTTAACCAGATGCTATGATCGTGACAGGAACGCAGATATCAACCAAGACTGTTGATCGTATGAGATAGTGGATTATGACAGATCTCATCCAAAAGTTTATCGTGTGAGATAGTGGATTATGACAGATCTCATGCAAGAGTTGATCGTGTGAGATAGTGGATCTTGATAGATCTCATCCAAGACTGTTGATCGTGTGAGATAGTGGATTATGACAGATCTCATCCAAGAGTTAATCGTGTGAGATAGTGGATCATGACAGATATCATCCAAGAGTTGATCGTGTGGGATAGTGGATCTTGACAGATCTCATCCAAGAGTTGATCGTGTGAGATAGTGGATCTTGACAGATCTCATCCAAGACTGTTAATCGTGTGAGATAGTGGATCATGTCAGATCTCATCCAAGAGTTAATCGTGTGAGATAGTGGATCATGACAGATCTCATCCCAGAGTTGATCGTGTAAGATAGTGGATCATGACAGATCTCATCCAAGACTGTCAATCGTGTGAGATAGTGGATCATGACAGATCTCATCCAAGAGTTAATCGTGTGAGATAGTGGATCATGACAGATCTCATCCAAGAGTTGATCGTGTAAGATAGTGGATCATGACAGATCTCATCCAAGAGTTAATCGTGTGAGATAGTGGATCATGACAGATCTCATCCAAGAGTTGATCGTGTGAGATAGTGGATCTTGACAGATCTCATCCAAGACTGTTAATCGTGTGAGATAGTGGATCATGACAGATCTCATCCAAGAGTTGATCGTGTGAGATAGTGGGTCATGACAGATCTCATCCAAGAGTTGATAGTGTGAGATAGTGGATCATGACAGATCTCATCCAAGAATTGATCATGTGAGATAGTGGATCTTGACAGATCTCACCCAAGACTGTTGATCGTGTGAGATAGTGGATCTTGACAGATCTCACCCAAGACTGTTGATCGTGTGAGATAGTGGATATTGACAGACCTCATCCAAGACTGTTAATCGTGTGAGATAGTGGATCATGACAGATCTCATCGAAGACTGTTAATCGTGTGAGATAGTGGATATTGACCGCCAACGCTTCTCGGCAAGGTACAAGATGATAATGAGCATACGCGAAGGCCTAACACTGCAGACATGAACATCAGTCTCTCTCCTGGAACTATCTCTACCGGCACCTCAATTGTAACTGATTAAGTGCCGAAAGCCAATATATCGCCAAATATGAACCCCCATTTATCCCCATACATTTATCCCCATATTTTGTTTCGTGGTATCTGCCGAAACTGCAATGCTCAGTTAACGGAAATGTACATGATCATACTTGTTCATTCGATTGTGTGAAGTGAAGAACCGTTTTGGGATCTTAAAGGCTAAACAGGAGGAAATGATACCTGGTGTAATAGCAATACAAGCTAGATATATATTTGATGACAGCAGCCGAAAATCTAATTCTGACAAAAAATAAGCAACCTAGCCATGGATTACATCAGACACGTTAGAATTAATAAAATAACGAAAGAAACTGAAACAAAAAGGAGGAGAAACCGATAACAGGAGGATGAGGTAAACATCTTTAACACGAGAAATAAGAAAGAACACAAGAAAGGACAAATATATACAAGATTGTTGTGCTAGAATAGAGCACTATCATAAGAATGGAAGAGATTACGAAACATTAAAAGAAATGAAGTTATTGACAAGAAATGTTCAACCTAAATTAAATTTTATTTGTGACAAGTTGGGAAATACCCTATCAAAATCTAGACAAATTCTGGACAGATGGCAGGAATACTGCAGTGGAATGTATGATATGAATGACTGTGAGGATATGAATGAGATACATGAACAATTGACAGCAAAGACAGAACCTGAACCCTCATTATAATAAATTGTTTGGGCAATAAAGAACCTGAAGAATGGTAAATCACCAGGATGTGATGAGATACCAGGCGAACTAATTAAAGCGGGAGCAGAAGAAAGCATACAAATCTATCACGCATTATGTAAAAAGATATGGAACATGGTATATGATCAATAGATTGGAATAAGACTATCTTCATCCCATTACCATAAAAGGGCAACCTGAAATTATGCACCAACTATAGAATTGTTGCCCTGGTCCGCCATGCAAGTAAAATTCTACTAAAATCATAATGAGAAGACTTCATAAGAAAATTAAGAAGAGATTAACGTGGCTCACGCTGGATTTAGACAAGGAAGAGCAACAAGATAATCACATACTCAACATGCCTTTAATAACAGAGAAGTGTAGAGAATTTAATGTAAACCTATTTTCATGTTTTGTGGATTATTCAAAGGCATTTGACTGTGCACAACATCAGAAACTTTGGGAAATCATGGGGAAAATTGGCTTCCAGAAAATGTAGTAAAGCTCATAAACATGCTCTATCTAGACCACATATTAAACTCAAGGCCCGCGGGCCACATCCGGAACGCCGTACAATCATATCAGCCCCGAGAGGTCTCAACCGACGTACACATATATTCGGCCCAAGAGAGAATGTTAGGCAAAAATATTTTTTTTTATGGTCACGATATAAAGTGCAAATCAAAATTCCCTAATTAGCAGCCTTCCGAATAGAGAAAAATTAGCTATCTGAGAGCGTTCTCCCTTCGATCAGAATAGGCGAAAATAAAAGTTGTGTAGTGAGTTAGTGTTCGTAGTTATAGTTACCTAGCAACGTTCATGATGCTCGTTTTGGATTGGCGCATAAAAAATTAAAGTAGTGTAATGCCCGGATATTACTTCACCTTTTCCCACTACAGCTAACCTGATATCAATCAAGCGTCTGTCGATAGAAGCACAATCTTTTAAAATCAAAGCTAGCCTTTAAAATGGCCAAGAGAAAAGTTGATTCTGAAAACAGAGCCTTTCAAAGCCGCTGGGAGGCTGAATCTATGTTTACTGATATTGGCGGTAAACCTGTGTCTAATTTGTGGCGATAATGTGGTTGTGGTCAAAGAATATAATCTGAGACGGCACTACGAGACAAAACAGCAAGACAAGTTAAACAGCCTGAATGCAGCGCAGAAGCTATAGAATGTAGAAGAATTGAAGGGCATCTAACTTCACAGCAGAAGTTTTTCACCAAAGCAAAACCACAAACTGATGCTGCAGTCAAAGCAAGTTTTATTGTGTCAGAGGAGATCGCAAAATCAGGCCGACCATTTACAGAAGGAGAGTTTCTGAAGCGCTGCATGATGAAAGTGTGTGGCGTCTTGTGTTCAGATAAAAAGCAGATGTTTGCAAAGATAAGTCTTAGCATAAATACAGTTGTTGATCGGGTTTGTGAGATGGCTACTGATGTGAAAACACAGCTGGTCGAAAAAGGCAAAGACTTTGTTGCATTCTCCCTTGCTGTCGATGAAAGTAATAACACGACTGACACTGCACAGCTCGCTTTCTTCATCCGTGGAGTGGACTCCAGTTTGAAAGTTACAGAAGAAATATTGGACATGAAATCCATGCATGGGACAACGACAGGAAAAGACATTTTTTGACAACGTATGTCAAAGTTTAACCAACATGAACCTGCCTTGGGACAAACTCGTTGAACTGACAACAGATGGAGCACCGGCGATGTGTGGCGAAAAAAGTGGACTAGTTGGAAGGATGCGGTTAAAGATGCAGGAGAACTGTACTGGTGAATTGATAGCATATCACTGCATCATACACCAAGGATCGCTGTGTGGTAAAGTCCTCAACATGGAAGATGTAATGATCATTGTAACACAAACCGTTAACTTTATCAGAGCCAAAGATTTAAATCTCCGTCAATTTCAGTCTTTTCTGCAGGAAATACAGTCGGCGTTTAGTGACATGCCTTATGATACAGAGGTGCGGTGGCTAAGTCGGGGAAAAGTTCTCAGTAGATTTTTCCAGCTGATCGAGGAAATCTGTCAATTCATGGACAGTAAAGGAAAAGATTCCACAGTTTTTCGGGATAAAAAGTGGAAATGTGAGTTGGCGTTTCTGTCTGATATAACCACTCATCTCAACGACTTGAACCTGCAGCTCCAGGGACGGGATCACATTATCACTGATATGCATGATGCAGTGAAGGCATTTCAAGTGAAGCTGCGCTTATGGGAGACACAAATGCACCAATGCAACCTGTCTCACTTTTCTTGTTGCCAGGCAATGTTAAACCAAGTCAACGCTATGGTGTTTCCCAATGCACACTTTGCTGAAAAACTTAGCTTACTTCGCGCCGAGTTCGCACGGCGCTTTAGTGACTTTGAAGCACAGAAAAGTAATTTCGAGCTGTTTCGTAATCCATTTGCCATAGATGTGGAAACTGCACCTGTAAATTTGCAGATGGAGTTAATAGAGCTGCAGTGTAATGGGACACTAAAGGCAAAGTACGACACTGTGGGGCCTGCACAGTTCACTCGTTTCATTCCTGAAGAGATGCCCCGGCTTCGTCTACATGCGGCTCGAACCTTGAGCATGTTTGGTAGCACATATCTGTGTGAGCAGCTGTTTTCTGTGATGAAGATTAACAAAACATCACACAGGAGTCGTCTCACTGATGAACACTTGCAGTCCATCATGAGAATCTCAATGACACAAAACATTACTCCCAACATAAACGAACTTGTAGCCAAGAAAAGATGTCAAACATCGTGCTCTGACAAATTGACATAAGAGTGAAAATGTGTATACCAATATGATGGTTTATTATTGAAACTTTTTTTCTGTTTTAATTTATATTAATGTTTGAAAAAGGTTTAATTTTCGGCTTATTGAATGTTTATCCTGTCCGCAACCTTACGTGTGATTTGAGTTTTGGCCCGCTGAGTGATTGAGATTGACACCCCTGATCTAGACCGACAGGCAGCGGTTAGAATAGATGGCCAGACATCAGATTGGCTTGACATAAAGCATGGAGTAGATCAGGGCTGTATGCTGTCCCCTATGAGTTTAACCTGTACGCCGAAAATATAATGACAAATGTCAGAGATGATATAACCAAGGAGCAATGTGATTCTCTAAATATCGGTGGTCATGAAATACCAGAGATTCGACATGCTGATGATACAGTATTACTATCCACATCACAGAATTGTATAGAAAATCTAATAACCTCCGCCCAAAAGAATAGTGAAAACCACAACACATATCTTAACATAGCAAAAGGAAAGATAATGAATACAGATGGAACTATATGTTAATGAGGAAAAATTGGAGGTGGTGGAAAATTTCGAATATCTTGGGTCATTTTTTACCAACAATGGTAACACAATGAAAGAAGTTAAAAGACGAATATTTATTGCTCTTCAAAAAACTAAAACCACTGAATAAATTATGGAATGGGACAGATAGAACTAAAAAAATTAGATCTTTAAGAGCATGCATCTTTCCCATTGCAACATATGCTTGTGAAGCCTAAACACTTACTAAACAAGCTGAACAGCGCAAAAATGCCTTGGAATATAAATGTTATAGACGAGTTCTAATAATATCTTGGATACAGAAAAGAACAAATGCATCCATGCGACAAGATCTGAATACTGAAGAAGGATGGCTACTAAAGACGATAATCCAAAGAAAATTGAAATATTTTGATCACTTGAAATGTCATGAAAGTTTGGAGAGAACAATAATAGAGGGGTATATGCCACGGAAGAGAGGAAGAGGATGACCAAAGAGAAGATGGGTGCAGGATGTGGTAGATGATCTCCAGATGGGTATATCGTAAGCAGGACATCTTGCTTTTGACAGAGAAGTTTTCCGGAATGTTGTTATGCGAGCGAGGTTCTGCAAAGGACAAGCTACTGAATGAATGAATGAACGAATGAATGAATGAATGAATGAATGAATGAATGAATGAATGAATGAATGAATGAATTCGAGTGTGTACCACGTTTCATCCAAATCTACCTTTTATTTGGCACTACATCCGTTAAAATGTAACTCTACACCAATTAAAACTAATTCCACTACAACCACAGCCGCTGCTGTAATCTGTGCATTTAAAATACATCATAAATGCGTCATCAAAATGAAAACGATTATTTAATCAGTAAATTATGACTCCCCCACAAAACGGAAATTGTTGTCGCTTTTACAGCCTGCCTATTTCGACGTTGCGAAAAAAAAAAAAAAAACCGGGAATCTGAGCTGAACAGAGCAGAGGTTACCGAGTATGAAATAACATGTAAAATCCGGACCACGTGGCTTCGAATTTCCGCACTACTTTCAATCAAACTGAAATATGAAAATAGAAGGCATGTTTTTGCTGGCTTTTCACATTGCTGCCGATGGCGTTTGAAGACAATGGACTATAGTTAGACAGCTAATATTATTCCGCGGAAATCGCTTGCCTACATGGACTTCCAATAGGCCAGCGGGGATATTATAAACCTGGATTGTTCCCTCAGAGTGCGTGTGAGTATGCGGTGATCTCATGTAATGCCATAGAGAGTACTCACGGTCAATATTTTCCGCCTACACTTACGCCCACTTAAGCCCGACTGAAACCGGTAGAAGTCAACCCGGGGTCTGCCTGTTTCGCCATGGTAACAGTGCATGCGAATTGAGTGTGCGTTCCAGACTTTACTCGCTGCTCAAATGAAAGGTAACTAATAGAATAACTGGTTTATTAATTGGCTTTAGTTAAGATAATCATAGTGTTGAGACTATATTTAGTATCAAGGAATGTCAACCATGAGAAACAAATCCCAAGTACTCATCGGCTCTCAATGAAGCATAGACACTGTAAAGGGATCAAAGACACACTAAACAATGTAAACATTCAAAGCAATAATCTATGTTGGGAGGTAAACCTATCCCCTCCACATGACAACAGGAGCGCGGTGAATGAATACGTATTTTGACGCACGCACAACTAGATAGTTGGTCTTTGATGAAGAAACTAATGTACTTCGACGCTCGGCCATTTAGACAGTGCCTTGCTAAGGGACGAGTGGATTTCGTCTTCCGACAAACTGGAGAGTGCATTGCTGTAGGAACATAATTATTCGACACAAGGCCAACTAATTAGTGCATTTCTGAAGAAGCGATTGCATTCCTACAAAACGCCAAACAGAAAGTGCCTTACTGAAGAACAAATGTGATTGGACGGTCAGCCAATTAGACAGCGCATCACAAAAAGCCAACAGTACCTCGACGCTCGACCAACTTGACAACCTATCTGGTCAACGTGTCGACTAGGCAAGCTTGGCCGTTAAGACCTGGAGGGTTGTCTATTTCCGGGAACGGCTTTGCTGGTGCAAATCACATCAAGTTTGCATTTGCACGACCTGGATTGAGCTGAGTGCTTGGTTTGGTACTGTGAGCTGTGGATGTCTTTCGGAATGCATTTTGTTTATGCTCACGTTTGCTGGGCTGTGAAGTATAAAATTCAGAAAATAGCGGATGGTTATCTGCCGACAAACCGACGACTGGCCTTATGCCTTATAAACAGATAGCTAGGGTTTTGCTCGGAGGGCCATCTCCTCCGACAATGAACTGAATGTTTCCCTCCAGAGTTCACTTGGGACAATGGCGTGCTCTTTGTGTGGTTGCCGCTGGCACAGAAAAGGAGCAATTATTGGTGACCCATAAGTTGAACAGTACGACTACTGACTACCATTGTCTATCTGATAAAATAATTTATTATTCGGTCTCGGATATTTAAGTTGGCAGCTTTTCTCACACATCTCATCTCACAGGTGTTGATTTTGCGTAAGTGCTATTTCTCTGTCTATTCCTCATCTTCATGTGATTATAATTACAAAATATTTGAAATTTGTAAATGTTTCAGAAATGTGCTATTTACAGTATATAGACGAGGAGATCTGCTATCTTGTATTACTTCAGCTGTGGCTGTATTTATATTAAAGTAAATACACATATTCGCCGGCTCTGTGACGAAGGGGTTACGAACGAAATTCGTAATCCCACATACCGCATTCCAAACAGCTGCGAGTTATTTGGCAGCAGACTCCCTTGCGTTGGTTTTCATACAATGGTATGATCTCCAGTTGTTCAGAAAGCAACGGCAAACTACTGAACGTAAAATTCCCAAGAAATCAAACAACCAGAAATGCTGATGTTGACTGCAACGTCCTGTAAATGATATGCAACAAATTTTTATATTCATATTGTATCTGTTGCATGTTGAACTCAGCTTATTTATATGATTGCTATAAAACAGGCATTGGTGTATCTGCAAATAAAAGCTAAAGTGAATCTTATTTTTATCTCAAGTAGAGTTCAAAATTTTCTGAATCTGTTCTGTCAGTGCTTAATTATTTGGATATTCTGTATATGTATGTATTAAATACATGACAAGGCAGACGTGGTTGCTGCCTTGAGGGAGCACGTGCACACCTCGGAGGAGCAAATGGATTACCATGGTCTGGCAAGAATGAGGCAGCGAGGAGTAACGAGGGGATCTGGCCGACGCTCGACGCTCAGAGGAAAGGCGAGATGGACATATAATCAGATTGCTACTGGTACTATTGGTTTGGAACTCTTCGCTGGCTACTGAGGATGGGGACGGAGCGCTTATTGGAATGCCCCGAATGCTGTGATGTCGATTCCTCAATCATTCATTCAATCAATCAATCAATCAATCAATCAATCAATCAATCAATAAAACAATCCATCAATCCATCAATCAATCAATCAATCAAATAGTAGGTGAGAGAGCATACACCCTTGTCTCAGTCCTGTAATGACTGTGAACATTTCTGATATACCTTCTTGTGCTCTTTCTGCACTTCGGCTCGAGTGGTACATGGCTATAATGTTTTCTAACAATTGTCCTTTTATCCCGTAGTCTTCAAGGATGGTCTATAATTGGTATCACGGCCACGTTAACTACTACTGCAAATGCACCATATGAAACATTGTATAATGCTGAAATAATGCTAAATATTGAAGAACAAAAAATTTACAGCATAATTGTAACTGCTGTGATAAATCACAAACAGCCATTAAATACTGGGGTTGACTGCTACATAGGGTAAAGGACCTGCAACTAAATTACACCGAGAGCACTCTGGGTGTGCTATTTCCTGGATATCATCATGTTTTAAATTTTATTAACATTTCATACTCATCCATAGCTCTTCTTCACCGCCGTGTCCAGAAGTTTTTGCAGACCACTTTCAAATTCTGCTATTGAATGGCAATCTACGTTTAAATATCTCCAATCTGAATATATCTGAATATTTAAGTTTTGTCCAGCGATTTTAACTTCCTCCAGATGTTCCATGTTTGTGAGTGTAGTCTAGCTGTAAATGTTTACAAGATCAGGCAGATAAAGCACATCACTGTCTAACTGTTCTTTAGTTGTTCCCAATTCACTAAGTATTTAATATATTCTTGCCCTGAGTGTATATTCTGTTTATCCTGAGATGATCCCCAACTTATGTTGAGATCATATATATTCAGAGATTCTTGCCCTCAGAACATTGTGTTTATCCTGAGATGATCCCCCACCTATGTTGAAGTCGTATATATTGTGAGAGATTCTTGCTCTCAGTTCATATTCTGTTTATCCTGAGATCGTCATCACCTATGTTGAGCTCATGCAAAATTTCGACAATGTCATGATGTCTCGCCGTATCAGAAGCTTCTGAAATTGGGGAAACAATATCAATAACAGTCATTTTGCACCTAGATAAATATTTGTATGAGCATCTATAAATTATGGAATTTTGTGTTGCCTTATTTGTAGCAAAATAAGCGTTTAGCATTTCTGGTGACATTTACTTCTTGCCTTTTCATTATAATGCGAAAAAATAATTAGGTGACGCTGAGCGACTTGCGATGATGTGGTCCATTAATCTGATTGCTTCGTGCCATCCGCAAGCCGTTATTGCTGACTTTTTAGGTTTGCGAAGAAAGCATTGCCAGATCACTGTTCCAAGGCACCAGAAATGATTGGCAGTACATGAGATTGATGGCTGTGGACAGACATGATCACCAACGCCAAACAGCTTGAATTATAAGAAGAAGATGAAAACTGATCTACAGATATTTGAGGGATGCTCTCTTGTGTCATATATTTGATCGAAGGTATCTTTTATATCCTTCATCCCAAGTTATCGCAGTGCATCATTTGTCTGATTGGTATATATATATATATATATATATAGTTTGACTCTTAAGGTGTACCATATTTTATCTTTCGATGTGTGTGTCATGGCTTTCACATTCTATTTTATATTTCATTTGTCGACACTGTCATCTTTAAACCATGTTTCGACAAATGCTGACTATTTACAAAAGATATTCAATTTGTCCATTAGAATATTTCACCCTTTTGACTTCATATAACCGTCAGTATGCAGCTGCACTTTACTGATGTGTCCCTTATTGATAGCAATGTAGACTAAGATGGAGAAACATACAGAGACATTACAATAATAACAAACCAGACAAGAGTAGCTTTTGATTTTGTTGCTTGCTTGCTTTTGTTCGTTGGCTTGAGCTCCAACGTGAAGTCCTGTATGTCGGATGAAGGCATCCTGTTGTCCAACATCAGTGTGATGTCATACAGGACCTGAGGTTTGCGTGAGTATCCGTTGTCCCATGTCTGGCTTATTGGTGTGCAGACTGGTGGTTCCTTGCCGTGCAGGCAGACACTCTCCGACTTCGGAGGAATCCACGATCCTACTGACTTTAGCCAGGACCCCGAAGGGACGTGTTGCCCAGGACGCTCGGCGAGGACGCGTCAATAGGTCTTGTCCAGTATAGACCCCAGCCCTGGTGCCTTAGAAACACCTCTGCGTCCCTAGGAAACATATAAACTATACCTATGTAAAAAGAAATATTCACATCAACCCTACGCTAGCACATTCACATCAACCCTTAACAATGATTTAACAATGTCAAACTTGGACATTAAATCACACTAAACAAAACCAACACTCACGAGATTAGATGCTTGAAAAGAGCTTCCAACTTAGCTTTCCGAGACCGACTAAAAAATGATGTTATCAAACAGACAGTGGGATCAACACATTGTGTCACTTAGAAGATCAAATGATTCGGCCATCTCGTTAGAAAGCAACGACATCAGTCATTAGCACTAGAGCTACATCAAAGAAAATCTGATACGAGAGCAAGAGAAAGCCTGAGAAAATAAAAGAATTGACGACATCAAAGACACTGTACACTCACACGGAATGACACTATCCAGTGCCACCCACCGGGCGCTTGAACGTCAACTAATCCTCCCCATACTCCTGACGGCAAAAGTGGAAGACAATACCGATGATGATGATTTTATTTCTCCTTAGCTTCTTTACATTCCTTCTCGAATTATTGCTTGAATGTTTGACACTTCATGTCATCATTCCTTGCTACAAGTTTTGATCCCATGCGATCTTAAATGTCTGGTGTCATCAATTGACTAGTTCCTGCCTTCGTTGTTATTTCTTCGATGGGTATCTCAACACTTTGATTGAGTCTTCACCTGTTCCTTTCTATTGAACTGGTGCGTACGATTACGTTCCATAAGGACACGATAACTTTCCTTAATGTGTTCATTCTTCATCCTATATTGTATTTTCCTCTTTTTTTCGTTTTTTCCTTCTTCATTCTTCTTCTTCCTTCTTCTTTCTTTCTTCTCCTTCCTTCTTCTTCTTCTTCTTCTTCTTCTTCTTCTTCTTCTTCTTCTTCTTCTTCTTCTTCTTCTTCCTTCTTCCTTCTTCCTCTTCTTCTTCTTCTTCTTCTTCTTCTTCTTCTTCTTCTTCTTCTTCTTCTTCTTCTTCTTCTTCTTCTTCTTCTTCTTCCATCTTCCTTCCTCCTCCTCCTCTTCTTCTTCTTCTTCTTCTTCTTCTTCTTCTTCTTCTTCTTCTTCCATCTTCCTTCTCTCCTCTCCCCCTCCCCCTCTTCTTCTTCTTCTTTTCTTCTTCTTCTTCTTTCTTTCTTCTTCTTCTCTTCTTCCTTCTTCTTCTTCTTCTTCTTCTTCTTCTTCATTCCTCCTTCCTCCTTCTTTCTTCTTCTTCTTCTTCTTCTTCTTCTTGCTTCTTCTTCTTCTTCTTTCTTCTTCCATTCTTCCTTCCTCTCCTCCTCTCTTCTTCTTCTTCTTCCTCCTCTCTTCTCTCTTCTTCTCTTCTTCTTCTTCTTCTTCTTTCTTTCTTGTCCTTCTTCTTCTTCCTTTCTTCTTCTTCTTCTTCTTCATCTTCCTCCTCCTCCTCTCTCTCTTCCTCTTCTCTTCTTCTTCTTCTTCTTTCTTCTTCTTCTTCTTCTTCTTTCTTCTTCTTCTTCTTCTTCTTCTTCTTCTTCTTCTTCTTCTTCTTCCTTCTTCTTTTTCTTCTTCTTCTAGCTTTTTCCTTGTTGTTCCTCTTCATCTTCCTCTCCTCCCTTCTCATCCTCTTCTTCTTTGTCTACAATGTATACTGCATGTATACTCACTTTTCTATATTTTTCCACGTCAACCATGATCGTGTGGTATGTCTACATGTATATTTTTTTTCTTTGCATATCCCTTACAGGACGTTGCAGTCAACACCAGCATTTCCAGCTGCTGATTGATTGATTTATTGATTTAGGAACCGAAATCACAGCATTCGGGACATTCCCATAAGCGCCCCTCCCCATCCTCAGCAGCCAGCGAAGAGTTCCAACACTAATAGTTCCAGTAGCAATCTGATTATATGTCCGTCTCGCATTTCCTCTTTTTATCCTCTTTTCAGCTGCTTGTTGATGTACTAGGCAAGATAACGCTCAGTAGTTTGCGATCGCTTTCTGAGCGACCGGCTCCGTAAGTAACCAACACGACGCGATCCGCTACCGAATCTCGCACAGCTGCGTTACCCTACGTGGATATACGGGATTACGGAAAAAGTAAAAAAAGTAAACACTTTCGCCAGGGAGACCGGCGTATTATTTCTAATAAGTATATAATCATATATTATTTCGACTGCATGCATGATATTGTCTTTTGTTTTATCTACAGCATGTATATAATCTATTCATACAGTGGCGAAGTGGCATTCTGGATAATGTGGTTGTTAAAATATTCCTTTCACTGAGGTTAAGAGAGCATTCGTTGTCCTGAATGCACTTGAGTCTTGGACTGGGTAAAAGTGGAAATTTATTAACCTGAATGCACTGGAGTCTTGGACTGGGTAAAAGTGGAAATGTATTGTCCTGAATGCACTTGTGTCTTGGACTGGGTAAAAGTGGAAATTTATTGTCCTGAATGCACTGGAGTCTTGGACAGGGTAAACGTGGCTATTGGTTATTTTTTTATTTTTGTATAGTTTAGTTTAGTTTTTATGTGGCTTGGAGTCTTGGACTGAGTTAAAGTGGGTATGTTTTGAGTTGAATACATGTAAATTGTGGACAGAATTCAAGTGGCTATTTGTTGTCCTGAATAAATGTGACTCCAGTTGAATTAAAATGGTCATTAGTTATCCTGAATATATGTGACTTTTGGACTATTGGACTAAGTTACAATGGGTATTTGTTGTCCTGAATGCATGTTCATTTTTTACTGAGTTAAAGTAGGTATTTGTTGTCCTGAATACATGTGACTCTTCGATTGAGTTAAAGTGGGTATGTGTTATCTTGAATACATGTGACTCCAGCTGAGTTCAAGTGGGGACCTGTTGTCCTGAATGAATGTGGCTGTAATTCCCAAGCCTCTGTCAGTGACTACCACCTAAACAATATGACAGAATTGCTACGAGGAAGGAATCTGATAAACTCGCCCCATATAATACTGGAACTAGTATGCGTTAGGCAACATGAAGCATAAGAACCTCGCAAGTTCTTATCATATTCCAACGAGAAAATAATAATCCTAAATGCAAGCAACGCACAATGAACGCATGATCATACGATTCATGAATAATTCATGAACCTCTTTGTATCTAAGAACAGCTGAAATCTATAGGTAGAGAAAGACAACTAAAATAAGTGTAATTCTGGAGAGATTTTTATCTCCATTGTACTCGGGGAGAGTTGTCTAAATTATTCAGCAGACAGCTAAGTAATGAAACAAAATAATTTAATTGCGTGGGCGGAATTAAAATGTCTGCTGTAGTCTGCGTTGCCCGGACTACTTGAGTTGGCAGGCAGAATTAAATGACCTACATGTTTAAATTTAGAGCCAAAAGTAATCGAAGATGTCGCATTGAAATGATAGCGGCGATGAAACTAAAGCATTGCTCTGAACAGGGAGTCTGAATTATTCATTGGTGACAGAATTAACGTCATCAACAATCAATGTGTGGCCTGGCCCTTTCAAGAGATGTCAGGGCGAGTACTGGCTGCTTGTATTACTAGTTCACTAGTTAGGAACAAGATGACGCCGTCCTTTCATCTAACGGTTCTGTCAACTATCTGCGTGACCTATTATCGATACGTTCTTAGCTCAGACTAGCAACTAGAGTTGTTAGATATCTGAATAACATGGCATTACTTAGAATGTTTAGATTCCTGGCATTTCCTTTGTTTCATCGCAATTATCGTGAACTTGTAGTGCCGGCAATTACACTGCAATAAAATGTATATTAAACACCAAATCCGCAGGTGCCATATTGACAGGCGTCAGCGGCCGTGGTTCGCCACCTTACACCATCACCAGATATATGTTCAGTGTCCCAATTATGTTAATGGTCAAGCCATCTAGGAATGTAAATCTTTGCCTTCTCCTTGCTCTTTTTCCATCACCATCATCATCATAATCATTATGTGCAATGCTGATGAGTGTGGGCAGCCACGGTCTACCATCTCACATCATCACCAGACTTGCAACAGGCCTGTGTTCTTGACGCCATCATGCCACGTGGCCAAACAATCCAGGTACGTATGTCTTTTCCTGGCCATTTTCCCATCAATGTTGCCAGTTGTCCCTGAGTTTTCAAGTTTATGTTACGTCATCATCATCATCACATGCCTTTGGACTGGCTTATTATCTCAAATAGCATGCATCAGTTCGTGTGTTAATTCTCTTCCGTGCCATAACACATTTTCATTAGTATAATCGTTTGTTGTTTTTGTTTTATTATTATTATTCAGTGAAAGTCATGTTTGCACTCTGTTACTAGAATGTCTAAAAGCTGAAGATCTTTTCCGTCATCTCTGTTATCTGCATGGCATAGATTGTTTATAACTTTCAAGTCGTATTCCTGGTCTCTTTTTTATCGTTCTCATTATTACTTCGCTTTAAAGAGAGAAGAGATCCACCGACAACACACACTCTTGTCTTATTCTTTGCTTTATATGTTCGCAATTGTCCTATTTATTTTCCATTTCCATTGGTGCTACTTGTTTCGAGGTAATTACCTTTATTATTCTGAAATCTATCCCATTAATGTTGACATCTTCCAACATTTTTATCATTTCATCATGTTTTACTTTATTAAATGCCTTGGTATAATCTATAAAACACAACTATAAAATGTCTTTCTATAACTCTAATAATCTCTCTCTCTCTCTCTCTCTCTCTCTCTCTCTCTCTCACACACACTCTCTCTCTCACTCTCTCTCTCTCTCTCTCTCTCTCTCTCTCTCTCTCTCTCTCTCTCTCTCTCTCTCAGCGTTCGCAATGTATATATTGCATCATTTGTACCTTTTCCTTCAACAAATCCATTCTGTTCTTCATCAATTTCCTCTACTCATTATTATTCTGAGTAGAAGTTTACTGGTATGGTTTATAAGTCCGATTGTACAAACATCTTTGCATTTTATAGCTTCTGGTCTTTTTGGTATAGCTATAAATACAGATTTCAGCATACACCCTAGGTATACATCCACTGCTGTAAATATTATTCAACGTTTTAGATAATACTTCTATTCCAAATTATCCCAATACTATTAATGTTTCTTTGTTAATGCCATCTGCCGGCTGTTTTTCCTTTTTTCATATGTCTGATAGCGTCATTGGCTTCTTCTTTTTTAATAGGAGGACCTTCAACGTTACTTTTTTTTTCTTTTAAACCTGCTCTTTCTCTATGATGCATACAAATCTCTTATATACTCATTTTATTATAGCACCTCCTTCCAATATCATTCCTATTTTTAATTTCAAACATTCTGTGAGCTCACTGATTTGTCTGCATGATGTTTATATCGTTAACATAATTTAATTCAAGTTTGTTGCACTACAGTTTAACCTATTTTCTTTTGACTTTACATATTCATCTCTTATTGCTTTATTTTTCTTATCATACACTTCTTTCTATGTATTCTTTGTTTTCTGTTGTCTATCCACTTTAAGGTGGCTTCAGTCAACCATGTTTTTATTTAGCTTTTTGTCGTCTCTCCGGTGAATGAGGTCCGTTAGCATTTCCCTTGTTCATTTATTCTCTGTATTTTAGCTAATGCGGGGTTCCTATTATTCAGAATCACTCTGTATCTTTATTGACTTTCTTTATCTGCTATTAGGCCATCTCTATTACGTCTCATACTCTTAACATTGTCTTTTCTTTAATGTTACTTTTATTCGTCCACATAGTGATACGGGGTCACTTTTACAGTCAGCACCAGGCATTTTCTTGACATTTATTAATGCATTTCTAAAGCTTTTATTAATAAATATGTAGTCAATTTGGTTGAAAATGTTCTTATCGGTGGATTTACCATGTGTAAAGTCGTCTCACATGGTATTTACACCAGGTGTTTTCAATCATTATATCATATATATTTTCCCACTCTATCAGTTTTTATCCTCTTTTATTTCTTGCTTTTAAACAATAGTCCCCCTCTAGATCCCCCATTCTTTCCTTTCCTACATTAAAATCTCCAAGTATTATAATTAGTTTCTTGTGCTTGGGTTTGCGTGCTCGCCATTTCTACGTCATCATAAAATTGTTCACATTCCTTCATCACTACTGCTTGTTGCTGATGCATAGACTTATATATCCTTGGTTTACCTTTAATTTTGATCATAATCATCATCATCATGTGTCATGCCCATAATCGTGGGCGGTTATGTCTCGCCATCTGAGTCGATCACCAGAGTCTGGATCAGCTCAGTGTTCTTGTCTCGCCCATGCCACGTGGTCAAGCCATCCAGGTATTTACGTTTCTGTCTTCCTCGTTTTCTTTTCCCCTCAATCTTGCCAATTATCACTACGTTCACCAATTTATTTATTTTTTCTCATAAGTGACCAAAGAATGTTAACTGTCTACGTGTAATTTATCTAATTAGTTACGATTTTCATTTGATTCTTCTTTTTTTTCCACGTGTATCCCCTCCTGAACAATTTATTGTGTGTTTGTCAGTTTACTTAGCCAGATCCCTTCCAACTCATGTCACTCATCCCTAGGATATTCATTTGTCATATTTGTCATTTCTCTTATTGTATTATCCAAGTTTCCTAATTCAGCTAGTGCCTGACACCCCACGTATCCATTTTAAACGCATTCATTTTAGACTTACTTAGTCGGTTTAGTATTGCCACCAGTAGCTTGTGTCACCCGTGGCCCGCGATAGTGTCACCGCGACATGGCTGTCCTAAGACAGCCATCAACGCCCTCCTCTGACTCAGATCTCCATCTGAAATAATGCACTTTTGGGAAGATAATGTTGTGGTTTCCCCTTTTCTTCTACATCTACACGGCGGTAGTTTACCTCTGCCTTTAACAGTCATGTCCGACTGTCAGAACAAGTGAGTACCATGCTCTGCTCAGCTGCAAAGTTGGCCAATAATCCGGGTGTATATCCGGTCCCTCAGAGCTGCGTTTGCCACATCGAGGTATGTTTCCCATCAAGTACTACTTGAGGTGCAGCAGGGACTTTCCCATCCCTAGAGTTATGGGAGATTGATTGATTGATTGATTGATTTATGAACCGACATCACAGCACTCGGGACATTCCCATAAGCGCTCCGCCTCCATCCCCAGCAGCCAGCGAAGAGTTCCAACACTAATAGTTCCAGTAGCAATCTGATTATATGTCCGTCTCGCCTTTCCTCCGAGCGCCGAGCGTCGGCCAGATCCCCTCGTCACACCTCGTTGTCTCATTCTTACCAGACCATGGTGCTCCATCTGCTCCTCCGAGGTGTACACGTGCTCCCACAAGGCCGCAACCACGTCTGCCTTGTCATGCATCAATACTCCACCAAATTTTGCCGAGCCAGCCAATCTGTCCGCCTGTTCATTCCCCAGCACACCGGCATGCCCAGGAGAAAAGATCCAGGTGATGCTTACTACCCGGGAGATATGATGGCATGTCCAAATATTCTCCAGTACATATGAGCGCGCGCATAAGCGTGCGATTGCGTTTATGCGAGCACGCGTGCGCGCGCATGTGTATATGCGTGCATGCGTGTGTGTGCGTAGAGGTTGAGAATGCATTGTTCTGAATGTATCTCCGATCTTTGACTGAATGGGATGTGTGAATGTGTGGATTGTGTTCTAACCTCTGATGTTATTTTGTCGGTGTAGGTGTTGTACAGTAATGGCGGTAGCACACATCCTTGTCTTACTCCAACAGTTATTTAAAATAGATTCGAGAAGCCTGCGTTAGTTCTTACTGCGCTTTGTCATGTTCTGTATGGAGTTCTTATGCTGCCTAGTTATAGTTAGTTGTCTGTCCTTTAAAGGACGTTGCAGTCAATACCAGCATTCATTGTCTGTTTGTGATTTACTATGCAATTTTAAGTTCAGTAGTTTGTCAATGCTTTCTGAATGGTCGCCGCCTCATACCATCGAAATCAACGAAAAACAATATACTTCCAAATCACCCGCTGCTAATTTCGAATCGTCGACTCCGTATGTCGAGGAATTGAATTGAAAAATTCCGTTTCACTATCCCCTAACTAGCTAGTAGATGCGATTTCCCCCTTTTTGTTCTAAAATGGACCACATGTTATTTTTGACAACTCTTTTGAAGGTTTTTCACCTGGTCTATGAAGGCAATGTTGAGTTACTCGCCGTACTCAATAAACTCTTCAACTAGCATACTTCAAAAATTAACAACATAAATAAGGGAAGTACATAAAAAAATTCAAATGCGCCGTTAGTAAACGGTATTTATGAAATGTAGTTCCTGTCTGCATGAAGGGCGTCAATAAGCAACAGTCAATAAATGTAACATGATAACGATAACGAACATCCCTTGAAACAAGTAAAGAGTTTCAAGTACCTAGGAAGTATAATATCATCAAATGGCAGATCAGAAGACGAGATCGAAAATAGGTGCAATAAGGCAAATTAACTCATTGGACAAATGGTACCAATACTAAAGAACAAACATGTATCAATAACTACTAAGAAAGCACTTTACAACACAATCTTCCTACCAACTCTATGCTACCAATGCCAAACCTGGACAATGACAGAAAAAGAGAAAAGAAAAATCACAACAACAGAAATGAGGTTCCAGAGAACAATACTCAACGTATCAAGAAGAGATAAGATCAGAAATGAAGAAATCAGGACTAAAGTGGGGGTTAAAGCAGCACTAGAGTTTATTAGAAAGCAGCAAGTCACATGGTTTGGCCATTCAAGTAGGTTACCAGTTAACAGCATACCACAACAAGCAATGATGTACAAACCAGCTGGAAATAGAGGAAGAGGCCGACCACGTAAACGTTGGGCGGAGGGAATAGTCCATGGGAATATCGATATATGAAGCCCATAATCGGGCACTCTCACGATGTTTATACTTCACCTCGACACCGCAAGGTTCAAGGGGAACATAATGAGATGAGATAACAGTCTGGTGACCCAGCCATGTGTATATGTGATTTGGCGTCGCAGACAGCAGAGCACATACTCCAGGATTGTCCAGACTTCAACATATCCAGGCGAATCTTCTAGCCTAGAGAGACAGCAGTGGAAGATAAACTCTATGGACCGCTGAGTGAACTAACAAAAGACTCTTATATTCATACAAGAGACAACAATGCAGTTATAAACATATTTCAGGCGAACGAAAGAAGAAGTAGAAGTCACTAAATATCACATGTATAATCAAAAAAGCAGAATAGGTTACGGCATGTTTGTTTAAAATTAAAACCGGAATGATTAACATAAATGGTGTTTGCTTGCTCGACGACCCCGCCCGATGTTTTTATTGTGTGCACTACAGGGAACTTAACACAGTTCAAAAAACTTGGAGTCATTCATACATTTTGACATATATTGTGAATGGCGTGAGATCACCAACTCACGTGCCGAAGACTGAAAATGGGTTCAAGGAACACAATGCGTTCATTCAGAACGACAAATGGAAATAACTCGATAAACCAATAAGTAATCGTATACAGATTGAAAACAGGTCGCTATAACCGTAAGAGTCACCAGCAATGTCACATAGGAACTAATCGTCATTCAGTTTATATGCAAATTATCGCATTTGACAGCAGGACATTTTTACAGTAATGTGAATTACACTAGTAGTAGGAGTATCCGTGGCGAAGTGGTCAAGCCGTTTGACTCGGGCTCCGAAGGTTGTGGGTTCGATTCCGGGCCGCGTCATTCGGTTCACGAGTGAAATTGTTTCGAAGCTATTGCTACGGACGACGACTTCCTGAAAGAGGTTAATGAAACTAGAATATTATATACAACAATAAGAAAGAGACAGACAGCTTTCTTTGGTCATGTCATGAGAAGAGAGGCATGGAGAACATTGTGACGACTGGGATGATCAAGGGGAAGAAAGCCAGAGGCCGATCAAAAGAAACGATCCTGGGTGGATTGAGACGGTGGCATGGAGGAATATCAGCAGCAGAGTTGAACCAAAACACCAAAGATCGAGATCTGTGGAGAGACATGAACGCCTAGCCAGCTGGCATTGCACTTGCTGTTGGTGTTGTTGTTGTTGTTGTTGTTGTTAGACAACATAGCATAGTAAAGTATACACAACTAGCATATATGGGAGTTCTGAAGTTAACAGGAGACAAGGCATTTACCGTGTGTCCGTCTATGTGCGTTTTGTCTGCCTGTTTGCTTGTCCGTTTGCTGGCCGTTCGGTTAATTAGTCTGTCGATCTGTCTGTCTGCATGCATACGGTATGCGAGTGTATGTGCGTGTGTGCTTTTGTGCATGTGCGTATAAGTATAATTCTGAAACATGTAACTACTCTCTCTCTCTCTCTCTCTCTCTCTCTCTCTCTCTCTCTCTCTCTCTCTCTCTCTCTCTCTCTCTCTCTCTCCTCTCTCTCTCTCTTCTGAAACACATTTCCAAACAACAACACTACCGAACATTTCACAGGTCAACCCCAGTGACAAGATCAGAAACGACATGTTTCCCAGCTTGGGTAGCCGCCTTGCCTTTGTCCTAGGGATCAAGCTGGCACACACACGTTTGGTGACGCTGGCAGTCTGAGGACAACGTGGCATAGGCTACGTTGTCAGTTTACTCACTCTGGCTGAATAGGAAGTCACTTTGCGTGAATATGAAGTCGCCTTGGGTGAATATGAAGTCGTCTTGGGTGAATATGAAGTCCCCTTGGGTAAATATAAATGGGCTTTGAATATGAAGTCGCCTTTGGTGAATATGAGGTCGCCTTGGGTGAATTTAAAGCCGCCCTGGTTGAATATGATGCCTCGGCTAAATATAGATTTAATGTAATTATAATTGCTTGATGATATGTTCATCTGCTTTGCATGGCTGTACTGCAATCAAGCTCAGTTAATTTATGCGGTTATTACCAACTGTCATTTGCATAGACTTTGAGTGTTCTTTCAGAGAGAGAGAGAGAGAGAGAGAGAGAGAGAGAGGAGAGAGAGGAGGGAGAGAGAGAGAGGGGGGGGGGAAAGAGAGAGAGAGAGAGACAGAGAGAGAGGAGGGGGGGGAAGAGAGAGAGAGAGAGAGAGGAGGGGAGAGAGAGAGAGGAGGGGGGGGGAAGAGAGAGAGAGACAGAGAGAGAGAGAGGAGGGGAGAGAGAGAGGAGGGGGGGGAAAGAGAGAGAGAGAGGAGGGGAGAGAGAGAGAGGAGGGGGGAAGAGAGAGAGAGAGAGGAGGGGAGAGAGAGAGAGGAGGGGGGGAAAGAGAGAGAGAGAGAGAGGAGGGGAGAGAGAGAGAGAGGGAGGGGGGAAGAGAGAGAGAGAGAGAGAGGAGGGGGGAAGAGAGAGAGAGAGAGAGGGGAGAGAGAGAGGAGGGGGGAAGAGAGAGAGAGGAGGGGAGAGAGAGAGGAGGGGGGAAGAGAGAGAGAGAGGAGGGGAGAGAGAGAGAGGAGGGGGGGAAGAGAGAGAGAGAGAGAGAGGAGGGGAGAGAGAGAGGAGGGGGGAAGAGAGAGAGAGAGAGAGAGAGAGGAGGGAGAGAGAGAGGAGGGGGGGGGAAGAGAGAGAGAGAGAGGAGGGGAGAGAGAGAGAGGAGGGGGGGGAAGAGAGAGAGAGAGAGAGAGGAGGAGAGAGAGGAGGGGGGGGGGAAAGAGAGAGAGAGAGAGAGAGAGAGAGAGAGAGAGAGAGAGAGAGAGAGAGAGAGAGAGAGAGAGAGATCGTTTCTCAAAGGTTTCAGTATTTTAAAGGACCGCAAGTCGTTAAGGAGTTAAAAGTTTCTCCGCCAACAACATGGGCGAATGTGTTGTGAAATAACTCGTCATATTGTCTAACGTTTCAGTTCGAGCCAAAACCCAATTGATCAGTTAACTTGTGTATTTCGCAAACGGTGAATCTTGTATACAATGTTACGTCACGCATGCCCCTGATCAAACATTGATAAAAACGCATGTACACTCGTCTAAACAAACCGTTAACAAAAACGTGTAATTACTACTACCTGAAATAGATATCTAGATAGGGTAACAAAAACTTTATTTGGTTTATATTCCTCATTACTTATTATTTACTTGTTTATTTTTAGCAAATACTTGCCGTCAGCAGTATTAAAACAAGGCATAAGTTTTGAAAGGCGCGATTGTGATACACTGGCCAAGCGTTGATTATAGATAAGCAAAGTATTTGTCTTCACGGGAGAAATGCTATGATCGCTTGAATTCAATGAATGTTTAGAAGTCTAACGGGCGATGCGATGATGCAGTTCATGGCGTAGGTCGACAAGCGTAATTTTATTATTGAATCATTTGATAATATATCTATCTGTCAGAGACGTAGGTACTTGAGAATTTGTGGCCAGTGATGTCTTCGGTGATGAGTATACAATCTTCGTTATCATCAACATCATCAGTGTTATCAAAACATCATCACTGACATCATTAGCGTCATCATTAACATCACGTTGTGACGGACACACAGTAGGCACTGTCAGGTTTGGTCCTTCTTTCCTTCGATTACACAAGAAACTATACAGGTAGACTGGGGGATCTACGGGAGTGCGCGAAATCAAGACTGTATATTCACACTTAATTCCTTTTTCTTCTGCGATCAACGTTTGCTGTGTACCTATTCTAACATTATTCACAAACAGGATGTTACATAGCAAGCATCCATTGTAGTGCGCTGATGTACGTTTTCTAGTCCCTTGCCACCTAGGGCAAGACATTCCGACGGTTGAGGTTCCTTTCCTGGATTCCTCCTCAAATTTTTTTTTTTTTTTTTTGGTAGGCATATCCTTTACAGGACATCGCTGTCACCATCAGCATCTTTCAGCTGATTGTTGATTTTTTGGCAAGATTACGCCCAGTAGTTTGCCATTACTTTCTGAGCGGCCGGCTCACATATTCCGTAAGTCACCAACGCGGCGAAAACCGCTACCGATTCTCGTGCAGTACTGACGAGAATATACGGGATTACGGAAAAAGTCGCTAACTCCTCGGCCAGGGAGACCGGCCCTGCTCCCATATGATATACGTAATGATTTAGAATGCTCATTACATCAGTATTATTTTTGATTCCCTGTGCTGTTGACTTCAGGCAGACAATTATTCCCAGTGACAGAGACGTCTCTCGTATGCCTACACAGTTAGCATAACCCTCACTTTCCGTACCGATGGGCTTCGGTTCGGTCCGCATCGGAGCGGTTTCGATTTCGACTCGGGAAGCCAATAATTAAGTCAGAAATGGCTGTAGAAAAATATTAAATATGATAACTTTAAACCAGTTTATTTTTATACATACGTTGTCCCTTTATTTCTCAACATAATTTCCACCAGCAACGTTTTATCAGTCCTCCCAAACCGGCTGCATAGAACTGCGTGCTCTGTTTTCTAAACCAAGTTTTCACTTCACATTCAACTTCAACAAAAGACTCTATTTGA
The DNA here is from genome assembly GCA_014155875.1 of Cepaea nemoralis. NCBI lineage: Eukaryota > Metazoa > Mollusca > Gastropoda > Stylommatophora > Helicidae > Cepaea > Cepaea nemoralis. The sequence goes on from JACEFZ010027731.1 coordinate 159,938, forward strand.
TTATCAAGAAAACAGTTACAATGGTAATATTTTATTTTTTAAATAGTGACACCGAACTGTGAAATGAGAATAGAAGGGAAAATCCCTTCACCAAATGGACATTGTTAAATACTTAGGAGCAATTATAACATCAGATGGAAGATGGACAACAGATATTAAGAACAGAACAGGGCAGACAAAAGCTGCATTTCAGGAAATGAAAGTTATCTTATGCAATTAGCCACTATCGTTGAAAATAAGTAAGAGAGTGCCGAAATGGTGGTTTAAAAAAAAAAAAAACTTGTTTTGCTGTGTGGCAGTAAATGTTGGAATGTAAATGAACAAATTGGGAATAATTTAGAGGCAACAGAGTTGTGATTACTGAGAAGAATGTTGCGAATTCCTTGGACTGCAAGAGTAACTAACGATGATTACCTGAAAGAAACTAATGAAACTCTACATTATATTCAACAATAAGAATGAGACAAACAGCTTTCTTTGGTCATGTGATGAGAAGATAGGCAGGGGTAGACCAAGAGAAATTATGCTGGCTGGACCGAGAAGGTGGCATGGAAAAAATATCATCAGTAGATTTGATCAAGAACACCAAAGACCGAGATCTGTGGACAGATATGAACACCTACGCCAGCTGTCGAGGTACTTGATGATGATGATAAATGAGACTTTAAAAAGCTTATTATGTTCAGCTGCTTTTTTTTTTTAACCAGTTGTCTAAAGGTGAATATTGAGTCTATGCTGCTTCTGTTTGGTCTAAACCCCATCTGGGCTTCCGATATTTGTTCTTCCAGAAATGGTCTCAATACTCCAACGAAGGTCATTTGGACCAAAATGCTGACTTCTAGTCCGTAATTTAGGGACGTCATTAAAAAAAAAAAAAAAAACTTGGACTGGCAATATTTTCAAACATTGCAGTCATTAAAAGTACAACCAGTATAAAAAGGTACAGTACAAAAATATACCAGGAAGAAAATGACAATTCCCGAAGCAGGAATCTGCTGTGTGTCTATGAAGTATATGTATATATAATGTGAAGTATATGTATATATAATGTGAAGTATGTGTATATATAATGTGAAGTATATGTATATATAATGTGAAGTATATGTATATATAATGTGAAGTATATGTATATATAATGTGAAGTATATGTATATATAATGTGAAGTGTATTGCCAAGGAGCGACGGGACGTGACGGGTCGACTAGGGGTTTTACAATAAATACATATTTATCTATACCTTCCAGTCCTCCTTGTTTAAGTGAAAACCAAAAACGGCCACTGCAACCAAACCTTCCACAAGATGACACTGGGTATTTTCTTCTCGCAGTCCAGTTTAATACGACGGTTCTGACAATGTCGGAAACAACCGTAGTCGGCTCACAGAAACGTACCTGACAACACACACACTAGTCTAAAAGAGCGGCATAATATTAGCCATGTTCTAGTGACAAGAGACCACGTCCGACATTGACGCCAGGTCAAGTCTAACTCCCTTTATCGTGACGTTTTCGTGCTTGCAACAAAACGTCTTGCAAATTTTTCATTCTTCTTTAACTAATGCCGTGCAAATTGTGTCTTACAATCCATAGCCTGATCCAGGTATATGGCATGTATGTATATATAATGTGAAGTATATGTATATATAATGTGAAGTATATGTATATATAAAGTGAAATATATGTGTATATATAAAGTGAAATATATGTATATATAATGTGAAGTATATGTATATATAAAGTGAAATATATGCATATATAATGTGAAGTATATGTATATATAATGTGAAGTATATGTACATATAAAGTGAAATATATGTATATATAATGTGAAGTATATGTATATATAATGTGCAGTATATGTATATATAAAGTGAAATATATGTATATATAATGTGAAGTATATGTATATATAATGTGAAGTATATGTATATATAATGTGAAGTATATGTATATACAATGTGAAGTTTATGTATATATAATGTGAAGTATATGTGTATATATAATGTGAAGAATGTGCTGGCTCTGTGGCGAAGGTATTAGGGACTCAACACGTAATCCCGCTTACCGCGTTTGAAACACATCTGCGGGAGATTTGGCAACATACCGCCTTGTGTTGTTTCCTATACAAAGGTTTGAGTGTTGGTTATTCAGAAAGCAATGGCAAATTACTGAACGTAAACTTGCCAAGAAATCACAATCAGCCAAAAAAACGCTGAGGTTGACTGCTACGCCTGTAACGGATTTGCAACTAACTAACTGTGAAGTTTTAGGATCATCGCACTGTGTAGGCCTGAATGCGCGGGGAATAGATGGCAAGTCATCCCTCACTTAGCAGACGATGAGCACAGCCGTGGAATTCTCACCCGACCACGCTCATGTCGTTACCCACGCAATCTCCTAATGATTCCGCCAACGCGCTCGCTAAAAAGGCATAAACAGACAACAAAAATCAGCCACAAGAAATGACAGTCAAATGAGATTGTTTTAACACATCAATAAAGCAGAAATAAACCCAGGTGGCTGGAGTGTATGCAGTCACCCGATCTGCTCAATTTATAGAGAGAAATAGCTGTGAGGTATATACCACAGATGCCTGGAATATCAACTGGGCAGAAGCAGGTTGTAAACAATCTGCAATGCGCCGGTGACAGTTGTGATCGCGAAAATGGCGGTTGCAACAAACGGTGGATATAATTGCCAGGTAAAGCCACAACAACCATATCAGCTTCTTTTAGCGTATGCGCCTTAAAACGGCCTTTTTACCTGCTTCTTTTGGGAGCAAATTTCCGGTCTCGATTGGTAATAGTAATTTGAAGCTCATCGTTTCAGATCAGCTTGCAAATGGATATTGCATCTCTTATCAACACGTATTTACTAGAAGTTACTTGTAGAAATACTGCAGTGGAATACGTGCTGGATAATTTGCTTCATCTGAAATTCTACAGTATCAATTTCTAGAGCCGCTCTTGGTGCATTTTGATAAATTGGGGGTATTTTTGAGCTACTTCAAGAGGGGCGCAGTGTACTGAAAGTTAAATAACGAAAACGTTAAGAAACTTATGCACACACAAGATAGAAAATAAGAGAAACAGCACGTTGCATTAACGAACGAACTTTATTTTCAAAGAATTAAGAACTAAGCACACGGGCGTGTTTGTCATTCTGCTCTTCTGATCTCTCTGTTGTCAGAGAAGAAAGTTAAATTAGATCAAGCACACAACGAAATAAGTTGAAGGATATCACAAATAAAATAAAACTAAAACAACAAAAATAAATAAATAAAAAATAAAGATCACAATCATGAATGGAAGAAAAGTTCACACACAAAAGAGGGGAAGAAATGTAAGGGAAATCACACGTAACACGAAAAAAAAGGTAAGATGAAATCACACACTTCACAACCAAAAACGGAATGTAGTGAAATCGAACAGAACAAGAAGTCTTTGTTTTTTTTGTTCGCATATCCTTTACAGGACATCGCTGTCAACATCATCATCTTTCAGCTGATTGTTGATTTCTTGGCAAGATTACGCTCAGTAGTTTGCCATTGCTTTCTGAGCGACCGACTCACATACCCCGTTAGTTACCAAACGCGACGAGAACCGATACCGATTCTCGCGCAGGTTATGTTCCTCACGTAGATACACGGGATTACGGAGAAAGACGTTAACGCCTAGGCCAAGGAGACCGGCACAAGAAGTCTACCAGAATGTATTTTGTCTGTTAGTTAGTTGCATATCCTTTACAGGACATTTAAGTCAAAATCAGCAAGTTTTTGCTGTTGTGATGTCTTGGCAAGTTTACGTTCAGTAGTTTGTCATTGATTTCTGAGCGACAGGCACCAATACCATTTCGGAAAAAACCAACGCACGACAGTCTGCTGCCAAATTGCCCGCAGCTATGTTTCGAACGCGGGTATGCGGGATTACGAACAGCGTCCGCAGCGTCTTCGCCACGGAGCGGCCATATTCTGCAAGTAATCAGTGCAATTCTCCTGCAGGTTCATGACATGACATAACCAGTCACCATAACAGCGGCAGTTGGAAGGTGGATTACAGAGGCCAGATGTAGATGGATTACTTGAGGTCAAAGCAGTTCTCTGCAATATGGATATTATATGCATCATATCTTTGCATTAAAACACAATTTTTGTTTAAAAAGATCAAAGTGTATATTTATCTGCGTTTAATCTAACCAGGGTGCACAGACTGTTATGCAAATTCGAATCACCAAATCACTGTAGAGTAGCACTGATGGACCGGCCTTGGTGGACCACAGTAGGTCGAAAGGCATATAGTGGCACTAAGAGGCCCTTTATAAACAGTCTTTCGTGTAAAGTTAAACACACCAAATTCCATTACTTTACTTAATGGTTGACAATTCACACATCCAGTTCCGTTATTTCACTTAATGGATGACTATTCACACATCAAATACCTTTGTTTCACTTCATGGTTGACTATGCGCACATTAAATACCGTTGTTTCACTTAATGGTTGACTATTCACACATCAAATTCCGGTGTTTCACTTAAGAGTTGACTATTCACACACCACATTCCGTTATTTCACTTAATGGTTGACTATTCACAAATCAAATTCCGTTATTTTACTTAATGGTTGACTATTGACACATCACATTCCGTTATTTCACTTAATGGTTGACTATTCATAAATCAGGTTCCGTTATATTACTTAATGGTTGACTGTACACACATCAAATTCCGATATTCTCACTACAACAGTCTCCAGCAAGAAACACGAGATCTCACTAATGCACCGAGTGTTGGCGTCCATGACTTAGTGATTAGTGCTGGCAAGTTCATAATTCCCCATCTGTTCGATGTTGGGTACCAGTCGCCAAACTATAGCAGATCCTTTAATAACATGTTAAAAATAGTTAGTTGTTTATGTTTTACAGAAAGTCGCAGTCAACCCCAGCATTTCTGGCTGTTTATGATCTCTTGGCAAGTTTACGTTCAATAGTTTGCCATTGATTTCTGAACGACCGGCACCCATACCATTTTATTTTTAAAAAAACAACGCAAGGCGGTCTGCTGCCAAATCGCTCGCAGCTGTGTTTCAAACGCGGTATGCAGGATTACGAGCTGCGTCCGTGACCCTTCGCCACGAAGCTGGCAACATTTTAATACCACTCTAGTGATCGAGTGAGATGGCAGAACATGACCACCCACGCTTACCGGCATGGCACATGATGGATGGATGGATCTATGGTAAATTAAACTTTCATCTTCCTACCGGCCACTACTGGGGCGTAGCATAGTGTCTGTGTGGGTGGGTCGGAGATGTCAATATTACTCATAAAAGAAGCATGAGTAAAAACTAAATCTGTTGAGAATCTCCTGTTTAGAAAAAAGAGACGGTAAGGCAGTGAAGGTCAGGGTACTGGAAATAGGTGCATTCTCAGAATGTATTTTAAGTACAATGACACTAATTAGAGAGCGTCCAACGAGAGAGAATCGAGAGTCGTGGTGCCGGATGTAACTACTTGAGAACTGTCGAATTACATTTCACTTATTTGTCGGAAAGTGGAGCCTCGGAACATTGTGGCTACACGCTCACCTGCCGGCCGGGTGGTCTGAGGTTCAATACGCTTAGGTTTCGAATTTGTATTTTGTTAATTGACTTGGCCTTCCTAGCCGACACAGCCTAATTAAATAATACAAGGAAACAGAGATAGGGTAAGAAGGTACATAGCAAGGGTCACAGAAATAATAGGAATAATAGGAAATAATGAACAAAATAACAGAATAGTAATTGCCAACCAATATGATAAAATGACCACCAACCTTTACCCCTATCCCTCTTTCCTCGTTTTTTTTTTTAAACTGTTCTCCCTCCCCTACAGTATAAATGGCCTCTCTGCTGCGTGATAGTGTTATATGTTCCTGTTTTATTGTTCTACCTGTTCTGCTGCGTTCTATGCTGCCTTTTCTTGTTTGATTATTCTCCCTATTCTGCTGCTATTATCACGTTTTCTAGTATCAGCCCTGAGAAGGACTGGTCCCAAGGATGACCCGTCAAACTCGGTTATATTATCGTAAGTTTCGAGCTATTGTCTGTATATTTTCTTGTGTTGATCTTGATGGGACTCGACAATGAACCTGCCATTCTATCGTTTGAGTTAATTATTGTTTTTTTTTTAAATCTGTGGGATTTTTTTTTTTTTACTTTGAAATGATTTCTCAAATAAGATGGGAACCTTGATATATGAAACCCATACACGGGCACTCTCCAGCTGTTTATCCTAAGATAATAACAGCAACATTTAGAAGCAAAAACGTGAATGTGATCCAGTGTTACGCATCAACACATGATAAGGATGAATTAGTTAAGGAGGAGTTTTGCATCGAACTTCATAGGACCGTAGGTAATTTTATTTAAATAGGATTATTAACATTTTATCCTGAATGCCAGGAGAGGATCGAATAGCATGGGTTATGGTAAAACCATATGAAAATGCAGACTTCGGGTATTGAACGACAACGGAGAGTTCTTCAGCTTTTGATCAGTGAATCAATGTAGTGAATCAACAATGATTTCGTAGGAAGTATTCCTGGGCATCAGAGAATATCTGAAGCACCGAGGGTATCACCAGACCATAATGCAGAAAATCAAATTGATTATATTTGTATTAACAAGAAATTTAGAACATTTCTACATGATGCGAACGCTTTTAAGAGGTACGGATGTAGATTCAGATCGCCAAGTGGTGATAAGTTCAATTAAACTGACAGTTAAACAATTCATAAACTATATCCCATCTAAGGGTCATTGTATGGTCAGAGTCTCCAATAAAAGCCAAGTCCAGTTTCAGTTCGTAGACGAGACGAATACGGAAGACATCTGGCAGCAGGTTCAACAAAATATTTCGTGGATAATTTACAGGGCACTGGCGTATCAGGTTTATTAATTTACCAGGCAGTGGCGTGTTTCACTTGGGATTTACCGGGCAGTCTCTTGTCTCATGAGGGATGTACCGGGCAGTCTCTTGTCTCATAAGGGGTTGAACGCGACTGTCTCTTCTCTCGTGTGGGATTGTTACTTGGTAGTGTAGTGCCTTGCCTCGTGTGGAATTGAACAGCGCAAAATGTGCCTAGTGTAATATTGAAACAATTGACTAACTTGAGAGTTAAGAAGGTAGTTATCGTTGTTTTAGTTTTAACACTTCCCCCCCGCATCATCATCATTATCATTGTCTCCGACAACATAGAATACAACTCGCTACCCCTCTGCCTCTCCCTATCTTTTTCTGTCTGTCTCTCTTTCTACGCCTATCTCTTCCTCCCTCTCTTTTTCTGTCTCTCTTTTCCTATGCCTCTCTGGCTCTACCTCCCTCTCTGATTCTCTCTGTGTCTCTCCATCTCTCTGTCAGTCTCTGTCTCTCTCTTTTTCTCTCTGTCTCTCTCTCTCTCTCTTTCTGTCTCTCCTGCGCTTTCTCTTTCTCTCTCGCTCTCTCTCTCCCTCTCTCTATCTCTCTCTCTCTCTCTCTCTCTCTCTCTCTCTCTCGGAGTCTCTGTCTCTCATCTCATCGTATCTGTTCCTCCTCTCTCAATGTTACTCTATGTGTCGCTCTCATAGTCTCCATATTCTCCCCGTGGATGTTTCCATATATGCATGTGACAATGCTTCTGTCTGTCACTGTACTCGCCAAATCATACTATTATGTGTCACTGTACTCGCCACATCATACTATTACGTGTCACTGTACTCGCCAAATCATACTATTATGTGTCACTGTACTCGCCAAATCATACTTTTATGTGTCACTGTACTCGTCAAATCATACTATTATGTGTCACTGTACTCGCCAAATCATACTATTATGTGTCACTGTACTCGCCAAATCATACTATTATGTGTAACTGTACTCGTCAAATCATACTATTATGTGTCACTGTGCTCGTCAAATTATACTATTATGTGTCACTGTACTCGCCACATCATACTATTATGTGTCACTGTAGTCGTCAAATCATACTATTATGTGTCACTGTACTCACCAAATCATACTATTATGTGTCACTGTACTCGTCAAATCATACTATTATGTGTCACTGTACTCGCCAAATCATACTATTATGTGTCACTGTACGCGTCCAAGTCACACAATGTACAGACAGAGAGGCAAGCAGGCAGACAGGCCGGCAGTCAATCAGGCAGGGAGGCAGGCAGGCAGGAAGGCACCCAGGCATGCATCATCATTATTATTATTGTCTCCATCAACTTAGTATACACGCGCGCGCGCGCACGCACGCACGCACGCACACACACACACATACATACATACATACATACATACATACATACATACATACATACATACATACATACATACATACATACATACATACATACATACACACATACCGGCAGGCAAGCACAGACTGGCAACCGGCAGACACGGACAGACGGACAGACCGACTTACGTAGTACATATATACAAACAAAACTTGGGCAAAACAACACGGTAATCTATTTGGAAAGTGAATGCCAAATCGCGAGTATCTCGCCAACACCCGCACTATGTGCAAACAGCGAGAACAAACGAAGTTAACGAGGCGAAAAGTACATACAGGACGATCTAAAACACGTTATAATATATAGCGAAATTTTTCTATTCAAATTGCCGCTGGCTAATTATGAATTTGTGTACACAGCTACTGAATAGATAGCACAGAACAAGCTCGATAATTCATGCCACGTATCGAGGATTATTACCGCCCCTGTATGGAATGTTTACAAAAATATTAATGACAGAGCAAATAAGTCAACAGAAATAATGACTTCATATAAATATTACGTAACTTTCACAAGGAAGTGCACCACAGTGGAGAAGCACTGAGACGTGAGGAGTAGCAGGAAACATTACGGCGGAAGCGATAATTGGCAAGATTAGAAGACAACATGATAAGTGCAGACATTATCGGATTTATTTGACAACGGAAAATTGTAAGCTACAGGCACACGGGGCTCAAGTCAAACACCTGTACCAATGAAGAGAGACAGACAAGAGAGACAGACAGGAGAGACAGACAGGAGAGAGAATCAGGAGAGTCACACGAGGGTTCAAATCAAACACCTCTGCCAATGAAGAGAGATAGACAGGAGAGACAGACAGGAAAGACACACGGTGTTCAAATCAAACACCTCTACCAATGAAGAGAGATAGACAGGAGAGACAGACAGGAAAGACACACGGTGTTCAAATCAAACACCTCTACCAATGAAGAGAGATAGACAGGAGAGACAGACAGGAAAGACACACGGTGTTCAAATCAAACAACTCCACAAATGAAGAGAAACAAATCAAACACCTCCACTAATGAAGAGAGACAGACATGAGAGACAGACAGGAGAATTACACCCGACTTCCCAATATCCTGGAGAGACCCAAGAGGTTCAAATCTAACACCTCTACCAATGAAGAGAGATAGACAGGAGATGTAGACATGAGAGACAGACAAGAGAGACAGACAGGAGAGACACACGGGGTTCAAATAAAATACCTCCACCAATGAAGAGAGACAAAAACACCTCTACCAATGAAGAGAGACAGATAGTAGAGGTACACGCAAGCGGCTTTGATTGGTTTGCTTACGTTCGCTCGCTGTGAACTCCAGTGTGAAGTCCTGTATGTCGGATGAAGACATCCTGTTGTCCAACATCAGTGTGATGTCATACAGGACTGAGGTTTGGCTTTGATAGGAAAATCGGATGTGTGTGTGTGTATGTGTGTGTGTGTGTGTGTGTGTGTGTGTGTGCGCGTGCGCGCTTCGTATGTTTATGGCAGATATGCAAATCTGGAAACAGATTTATATAGAACACTTCCTCCGATATACGAAATGAGGGCATACACAGCAGCACCATAAACTTAATACGCCTCATAGCGTGGACATGGATAATTTACGTGTCTTTGGTTACATATACTCGTACACGAATATTTTGTGCCCATTAAGCTTTCTAGCTCTATCTTCAATCACCTATCGAAACAATTGGAGGCAATCAACTGGAAAAGTCACTTTAAACAACAAATAGGGATAGTAGCAGTCTGTGGCATACTACAATATCCACAGCATGTATACTGTACAACTTATAATCCCAGATATCACGAACAGAACTGTGGAAACTCCCAACATATGGAAATAAATGTATTCTATCACTTCAACAATGAAATCACCATATATTCATATGGAAACTCCCCATATATGGAAACAAGTATTACATCACTTCAACAACTAAAGCACGATATATGCATGTCATCACCGATACAATTTTAGAAGAGTTGGAACGGAAGTGGCTTGCAGCCATCCAAATACCAATGCCTAAGACTTACAAATTCAACAGTCAGTTCCTGCAGGAGAACTCTTGGATGCCCTGATCTTGTATAGTGTCAGCCATGTTTGTTCTTGGTCCACACTGTCCTAATTACTTTTCTTTTACGCTTAAAGTTAAAATAGGCATTACCTTCTTTGAACCCCGATCACTTTCAAATTAATATCCGAATTGCGGTTGATCGATCACAGGAATATTAACCTGAGGCTGAGATGGACTTTAATATAAATTCTAATTTGAATTTGAACGGGGGTATGGCTAATGGACAAAGAATAGGAATTATGTAGCTGGACATCGCATTTCACTCATACTTAATATATTAATATTCATATTAGAAACTAATTAAATCATTGTATTGCTATCCATTACATTTCTAACATTTCTGTCCATTTCATTATTAATTATTTCTATCCATTTCATTATTAATTATTTCTATCCATTTCATTATTAATTATTTCTATCCATTTCATTATTAATTATTTCTATCCATTTCATTATTAATTATTTCTATCCATTTCATTATTAATTATTTCTATCCATTTCATTTCTAACATTTCTATCCATTTCATTATTAATTATTTCTATCTATTTCATATTAATCAATAACACCCTCATGTCCAAGGTGTCAGCAATGCCCTGTGTCCATCTCTGTCCATTTCTCCCGCCTCATGCACCCTCCTGCACGCCCATGCCATATCTCCCGCCCACGCATCCTCATGCCCAAGGTGTCATCAATGTCTTATCTCCAGCTTCGTGCTGGTCGACCCCGCCTCTACTTCCTGTAACCATGGCTTCGATTACTGTTTTATTTGTCTCGCAATGTGACGTTTACTGTGGTGTTTCTTCGCAATGATCTTAACATCACTTTGACGTCTCCATTTTCCTAGTAAATATAACCGCGTCTTCAGATTCCCATAATTACACAGAAACCGTGTTTATTCATGTTTCTTTCACTAGAATAACCTCGACGATTCTTCTATCGTCTCTGTAATATACACCATGTAGTTTGTTTTCATAATTGAAAGTGGAAAGGAATCTCTTAGAATTATTTGTATAAACACCAGAATACAAGAAGTAAACACTGACTTCTGAAATACGTTTGTCATTGGTAGGTAATTATAATCCTCTAGTTGAGAAAACACCAATATTCGCTATGTCAAAAACATAAAACGTTTCAGTAAATCTGACGCACAACTAACGACATTGTTAAGATAATTCTGAATGAGAAAAGAAATAATTATCCACGATGAATAAGGAAGCTAGCTTATTAACCAGAGTCAAAAAAGATCAGCAATGATGAAAATTATAGCTACAAAAATTATACGTAATTACAAGATAAATATTACCCGAAGATTCCTCCTACAAGTGAAGAGAAATCACTTCCACCTATTAATTGTATCGTCAGTTTATTATAGGTATAATGGGTTAGGGTGTTGCCTGGTTGGCTACCGCTTGTCGAGCTGATGTAACGACAAGCAATTAAGCCAACGTTACCATTTAATAAAATAATAAACAGTTTTTGTATATACATGTCTTATTTTCCTTATGGCTGTTAATCCGCAGCCGGGTAAAGACATATAAAATTGAAATCACTTCAATTTGCACGTACCCACGCATACATTCACACAGTTTCTGATGATACAGTTGTGTAGTCAATCTGTATTTATCTGTATGTGTGCCGTATTGTTTACCACACTGTTGTGCGTGCGTGCGTGCGTGTGTGCGTGCGTGCGTGCGTGCGTGTGTGTGTGTGTGTGTGTGTGTGTGTGTGTGTGTGTGTGTGTGTGTGTGTGTGTAACGTGTATTGTTGATTTTCCAACCATGGACAACAGAACAAGGATGTGCCGTGCAAAACACCGAGTCAACGCTGAAATGCATGATACACTGCACAATGAGATGCGGTTGGGGGGGGGGGGGGAGGTTGCAGACTTAAAAGAGAACAAATCTTGAATGGGTTATTTAGACCTAAGATATTACACAACAGGTGCGCCCACTAGAGGATATAGAACATGGCACAGAATAAGTGCCAGTGTCATAAGGATGCGTTTGAGGGGTGGGGGTGTTCAGGGGACTATGTGTGGGTCTATCATCATCATCAAGTGCCGTGCCGGCTGGCGACGGCGATCATGCTTTTCCACAAATTGCGACCTCCGGCGGCATGAATCAATTCGTGTGTTGACTCCCTTCCGTGCCATAACACAAGACCCAAGAATTTTCTAATGCTATCTTCCGCTATCTCTCTTTCTACAAATCTTTCTGGTTGCCACAAAATGTTCCAGTTTGTATCTTCTAATAATGTGGCCCCCAAAAAATAAAGATGACAACATAACTATTTATAATGAGAATACATAGCCATGGGGTTGATCATTAACAGGCATTTTAAAGTTTATCTGCACAATTAACTCTCAGCAGGTCCGTCGGCCACTCCCATCATGGCAACATCAAGGTGGGATCTCTTGACTCAGTCAGCCTGTCAGTTAATAGTCGTTAATACTTTCCTCTTACCCACTCTATACTATTTTTACTTTAAATATAGCTATTCTTAGCTACAATTACTCTCCTTCAGCCTTTGACAGTTATTCATTTTGCCCACTATATTCTGTATGTTATTTTAAATATGGTTGTGCTTATTGATTGTTAAACTTGTTCACTCCAAGACATGTGATAAATTGCCAGTACCCACTCTATATTATTTGTTACTTTAAATGCTTTTGTAATGATTAATAGTTACACTCTTTCAGCGTATAGCATTTAGTGGTATTGTCCACTCTATCCTACTTTCAACGTATAACAGTTATTGCCTTTGACAATTCTTTTCTACAGGTTACTTTAAATATTGTTGTTATTAATTAAACTCCTTTAACACAAGAAATGGTTGCATTTTTGACTCTACCCATTTTGTTATGTGCCGGGGATGGCATAGCTGTTTAGGTGCGCCTTCGTGTAAAGACAGTGGTGCGGGATTCAATACTTAGCAACGAGAAGATTATTTTTTTTTTCAACCAATGGGGATTTGGGATTAACCCGGCGTCATAAAGATAATGGGTACCTTGGGAATTTTCTGTGAAGTGAAGTCGATAGCCATATCTGTAGGCCTAACACAACATAACCCAATGGCAGTATTCGCAGTGGGATAGCCTTCACCTTTTATAAACGACGGATATCTCCTTCAACAGTTAATTAACATAATCATTTAATTATTTCGCTTTACCATAATGATAGTTTTTTTATGTTGCATATCCCTTGCGGGACGTTGCAGTCAACAACAGCATTTCTCTGCTGCTGTTGATGTACTAGGCAAATTTAACGTTCAGTAGTTTGCCATTGCTTTCTGAACGACCGGCTCCCATACCAACACGTTATAACACAACGCGACACGGCGTGCTGCACAAATTTGGTCGCGGCTGTATTTCGAAAGCCTGGTAAGCGGCTCACGAACCGCGTTCGCAAGTCTTTGGCCACGGAGACCGGCATAATGATAATATAGTCGTAACATTCATTGCCTAAATATCACTTAGAGAGACCCTTGAGGCCACTACGACAGTTCATAAATAAACACACATGTATGTTTTGGCGATCATTTAAGTAGAGGAAAGAAGTAGAGACTAGAGGAGGGGGACTAGACAAGATAACAATCCAAAGCTATAGTTACCGATTAGGATTCGAACCTGTCACCTCCAAATGACACCACCTAGCTTCAGGAACACGTGCTACTTTGACGCGTGAACAACTAGACACCTGGTAGCGCTTACAGCCATATATAGATGTATTAATATATCTTTAACGTCATAGAGCATCATCTTTTCCATTACCGTTGTGATGTGGGTGTCTTATTTCGATATCTCAAATACGTAATCATGGTTGCCACTCCTCAAGAATACGCTTTTTCAGAGAAAACAATTTTTTTTTTCGATGCCGAGTAGGCAAGTGGGGGAAGAAGTCAAGTCAGAAGATTTCTACAGAACAGCAGAACTGAGGGGGCAACAGAAGAATGTGTGGGTGGTCACTCGAGGGATTTGTTCTCAGCTCGTGATGTAAATCGTGTAATTGTACATCTGATCAGTCGTGCGCACAGAATAAAGGAAGTTAACAGGAAAATAAATGTACAAGTATTTAATGGCACTCACAAAAATAAAGAAAAGAACAAGAGAATAGAGGACACGCCAGACTAGTGGTTCTCAACCGGTGAGGAATCCCCCCCCCCCCCCCCACCCGGGGGGAATTTTCGGATTTTTTTTTTTTGGGGGGGGGGGGGGGGGGCGGGATTAAGATTATATCAAGATCGCGTTAATACAAGAACCGATTACTTGATATTGTTTTTCCCTCCATATTATACGGTTCTGTACTTCTCGTCCTTATTTAATTCTTTTTATAACTAAGTAGACTCGCAAATCACGTTTTATGTAGACGTCTAGACTTGTCCTAATATATGTTATTAAATTTAGCTTCCATTGTTACGTATACTTTGTATGGGAAGTGGCGGGGGGGGGGGGGGGAAGGGTTATAGGGAGGAAATCAGAAAGGAAGGGGGGTGACATTCTGAACATATGGTGAAGGAGTAAATGGATCAAAAAGATTGAGAACCACTGCATTAAACCAAATGAAACATAAAACATTGGCACACCAGGATTCGAACCTGACTCCACAACAATGTCGTATCTAGGACAAGCCAAGTCTGTGTTATACCTGACTCCACAAGCAAGCCTGTGTTACACCTGACTCAACAACTATGTCATGTTTGAGATGAGCCAAGTCTGTGTTATACCTGACTCTTCAATTATGTCGTATCTAGGATGAACCAATTCTGTGTTACACCTGACTCCACAAACAAGTCTGTGTTACACCTGACTCCACAACCAAGTCTGTGTTACACCTGACTCCACAACTATGTCGTATCTAGGACAAGCCACGTCTGTGTTACACCTGACTCCACAACTATGTCGTATCTAGGACAAGCCAAGTCTGTGTTACACCTGACTCCACAACTATGTCGTATCTAGGACAAGCCAAGTCTGTGTTACACCTGACTCCACAACTATGTCGTATCTAGGACAAGCCAAGTCTGTGTTACACCCGACTCCACAACTATGTCGTATCTAGGACAAGCCAAGTCTGTGTTACACCTGACTCCACAACTGTGTCATATCTGAGGTGAGCCAAGTCTGTGTTACACCTGAATCCACAACTATGTCAAGTCTGGGATGAGCCAAATATGTGTTACACCTGACTCTACATCTGTGGCATGTCTGGGATGTGTCAAGTCTGTGTTACACCTGACTCCACAATCAAGTCTGTGTTACAGCTGACTCCACAACTAAGTCTGTGTTACAGCTGACTCCACAACCAAGTCTGTGTTACACCTGACTCCACAACCAAGTCTGTGTTACACGTGACTCCACAACCAAGTCTGTGTTACACCTGACTCCACAACCAAGTCTGTGTTACACCTGACTCCACAACCAAGTCTGTGTTACACCTGACTCCACAACCAAGTCTGTGTTACACCTGACTCCACAACCAAGTCTGTGTTACACGTGACTCCACAACCAAGTCTGTGTTACACGTGACTCCACAACCAAGTCTGTGTTACACGTGACTCCACAACCAAGTCTGTGTTACACCTGACTCCACAACCAAGTCTGTGTTACACCTGACTCCACAACCAAGTCTGTGTTACACCTCACTCCACAACCAAGTCTGTGTTACACGTGACTCCACAACCAAGTCTGTGTTACACCTGACTCCACAACCAAGTCTGTGTTACACCTGACTCCACAACCAAGTCTGTGTTACACCTGACTCCACAACTATGTCGTGTTTGCGTTCACTGGCTTGGAACTCAAGCGTAGTCCATACACGTGCTGCTACCTATAGTAATTGCCACTAGTGGGGAATGCTCTGGACTGATGTTTGCTTGTGGATACCAGTGTCCCTCGCCATCAGGCACATCCATTCCGACTTCTGAGGTACTTGTATTTTGCGTCCCCAATTCAAGTACGAGACGTCAACATTTTAGTCCAGATGACCGGTGCAGAGGTTGAACCCGCTACCTTCTATTCTTTTTATAGCACGCCCACACACTTCAACCCTGTTGCGGGTTCACGTGTGGTCATTGAGTTAAACTATCAACATTACTTCACAGATTCATTGCCAGACAAAAAGTAGGTTTGTACCAAACACAAATGGATAGAGAAGAATGAGAAGTAGGGGTGTGTCACAGTTATGACTTACAGCGTGTCTGCTACCATATTAACAACTTGTATTTTACAGTTAAATCTCGATTTTCGTTCCCTTCGTTTTTTTTTCTGTTTCGGTTTTCGTCGATTTTTTCCTGTGAAAAATATGTCTCGGTTTTCGTCTGTTGGCTCGGATTTTATTAACATGCCCACGTTACCTCGCTGTTAATTTTGCGAAAATAAAGACGATCGGCGCGTTCTTCTGCTCAATTTGCCGTTGGTTTTCGTTGTGTGAGCATCACTTGCTAGTAATAAAATGCAAGAGCGGCATTAAGATTGCTGAAATCGGCCACATGCACGGGAATTCGCCATCCACGATAAGTTCCATTGTTGTGAGGGGAAAAAAAGCAATAAATGAGACTAATGTAGCGAAATGCGTGAATGTGCTAACGAAACAGAGATTGCAAGCAAATGAAGACGTCGAATAGGTATTATTAATTTGGATAAATCAAAAACAGTTAGATGGCGATTCTGCTTCGGAGAATAGACCAGACTGTTGTACACGTGTTCTTGCAGCTAGGTGGTGTCATTTGGAGGTGACAGGTTCGAATCCCAGTCGGTAACTATAGCTTTGGATTTTTATCTTGTCTAGTCCGTCCTCTAGTCTCTACTTCTTTCCTCTACTTCAATGATCGCCAAACAATACTTATATGTACGTCGTTAGCGGCGATTGGGCAATCTTGAGCATAGCCTACGATGGGTAGCGTTGTGATGTTCTGTTGTGATAATTTGGTGTGTCCAGTGTGTGCCGCGTGGTTACACACCCGCTTCACACGCGTGATCCGGGACTGTTTCCGGATCCGGTCAGGGATATGCACTACTGACGAGCTCAAATGAGGGCGAAACTCGAGTATAGTGCTTCCATATTGACGTGGATAGGCCTTAGGTTCATACCAGAATGCGATCGGCGTTGCCAGTAGTGGGTTGTGCTCAATATTTAAATTTCAAATCCCGAAACAACCACATAATCAACTTATATGTTTATTTATTAACTGTCGTAGTGGCCTCAAGGGTCTCTCTAAGTGATATTTAGGCATTGAATATGACGACTTTCTCATGAAGAAAATGTCTGGGATGTGTGCTAGTGTACTTAGTGATCTTAAGGCCAGCAGAGGATGGTTTGAAAATTTCAAGAGGCGCACTGGCATACACAGTGTTACTAGGCACGGCGAAGGTGCGAGTTCGGACAAGTTTGGTGCCGAAAGACAGTATTAAACAATATATTTATTCTCTATAAAATGTGTTTTGCTATGTATTTTGGAATGTCTAGAACGAATTAATTGGATTTACATTGATTCACATGGAAATAATCGCCTCAGGTTTCATCGGTTTCGGATTTCGCCGATTGTTTTCGGGCGGATTATCGACGAAAACCGAGGTTTGACTGTATATCAAATTAAAGGGTTTTGCATAGGGAAAGTTACTGTATGTAAACCATTAATAGATGTGGAAAGTTGCTTAAGACGTTTAATTATCCCATGGCACTTAAACAGTTAACTTTACCTTGCAGTACCTTACTTCCAGCAAGCTCAGCTTTCTTATCATGTTTGTACAATCTACATCGACATCCCACGGCTGGCTGCCGACCCGGTCATCATATATTTTATCATGTTTGCACAATCCCAATCAACACCCCACGGCTGGCTGCCGACCCGGTCATCATATATTTTATCATGTTTACACAATCCCAATCAACACCCCACGGCTGGCTGCCGACCCGGTCATCATATATTTTATCATGTTTGTACAATCTACATCGACATCCCACGGCTGGCTGCCGACCCGGTCATCATATATTTTATCATGTTTGTACAATCTACATCGACATCCCACGGCTGGCTGCCGACCCGGTCATCATATATTTTATCATGTTTGCACAATCTACATCAACATCCCACGGCTGGCTGCCGACCCGGTCATCATATATTTTATCATGTTTGCACAATAAAACATCAACACCCCACGGCTGGCTGCCGACCCGGTCATCATATATTTTATCATGTTTGCACAATCTACATCATCACCCCACGGCTGGCTGCCGACCCGGTCATCATATATTTTATCATGTTTGCACAATCTACATCAACATCCCACGGCTGGCTGCCGACCCGGTCATCATATATTTTATCATGTTTGCACAATCTATATGACATCCCACGGCTGGCTGCCGACCCGGTCATCATATATTTTATCATGTTTGTACAATCTATATGACATCCCACGGCTGGCTGCCGACCCGGTCATCATATATTTTATCATGTTTGTACAATCTATACGACATCCCACGGCTGGCTGCCGACCCGGTCATCATATATTTTATCATGTTTGTACAATCTATACGACATCCCACGGCTGGGTGCCGACCCGGTCATCATATATTTTATCATGTTTGTACAATCTATATGACATCCCACGGCTGGCTGCCGATCCGGTCATCATATATTTTATCATGTTTGCACAATCTACATCAACACCCCACGGCTGGCTGCCGACCCGGTCATCATATATTTTATCATGTTTGCACAATCTACATCGACACCCCACGGCTGGCTGCCGACCCGGTCATCATATATTTTATCATGTTTGCACAATCTATATGACATCCCACGGCTGGCTGCCGACCCGGTCATCATATATTTTATCATGTTTGCACAATCTATATGACATCCCACGGCTGGCTGCCGACCCGGTCATCATATATTTTATCATGTTTGCACAATCTATATGACATCCCACGGCTGGCTGCCGACCCGGTCATCATATATTTTATCATGTTTGTACAATCTATATGACATCCCACGGCTGGCTGCCGACCCGGTCATCATATATTTTATCATGTTTGTACAATCTATATGACATCCCACGGCTGGCTGCCGACCCGGTCATCATATATTTTATCATGTTTGTACAATCTATATGACATCCCACGGCTGGCTGCCGACCCGGTCATCATATATTTTATCATGTTTGTACAATCTATATGACATCCCACGGCTGGCTGCCGACCCGGTCATCATATATTTTATCATGTTTGTACAATCTATATGACATCCCATGGCTGGCTGCCGACCCGGTCATCATATATTTTATCATGTTTGTACAATCTATATGACATCCCACGGCTGGCTGCCGATCCGGTCATCATGTGTTGGAATCCCCATCGAGGCGGGGAATTTATTTCTGTTTTAATTTGACCTTGCTGACAGGTCGCCGTAGCCTAAAGTGGGTGCCATGGAAATGTCACTGGAAATAAACCCTGCCGAGTTCATGAGTGTCAGTCGATTTATAAAAATATGGGGTTAGCACTATCATCCTATATGCCCCAGACGTGGAAGAGAGTCCTTTACTTTACAATGGTCGCATCCAAAGTCCACCATTACTTTGCTTTATATCACCTTAGGCTCAACTATCTTCATTTTGTTAATTTATAATATTTAGACCACTTACATGAATGTCAAAACTTAATCAAGCCAACATCTAAATTCCACTTCATATTAACCATATTCGAATGCTTTATATGCGAACGTAGTCAACCAGTTTTTGTGTGGTCCAGACAAACGGACAATGACCAAGTAATAGAAATTGGAAAAACTTTAAAATTCACAGTCGAATGTTATCCTTTGCATACATACAAAAGCAAACAAATTTTATTAGTCCTACATAAAATATGACGTAGAACGTGCGCATCCACTTACGTAAATACACACATACATACGTACATGCGTATAGTAGGCACGGGCGTATGTGCCTGGATTTATTATGTGTGTTCGTAAGCACGTAAGTACGCAACTCCAACTACAAGGCCGTTATCTTCAGCCACTATCACCATCTTGAATACTGATGAGCTCCCAGATAGCCCGTACAATTCCAGCAGCACAAACCGAAGTTCTCAGTTGTGGAATGGTCGCTGGTATCATTTGCCTCCTGCAATTACCGTAGATTGTACAAGTATTTCTCCATTACCCTCCTTCCGCCAACTTCTAACCCGTCTGCTTTATTCTCATTTTAATATCGCTTCCATTAACCCGGTCGTTGATTTCAAGAGCTCCCCTCTACCGCTGCAGTGTGGGTGTCTCTGGCAGCTGTTCCCATAGTTACCTTAGTTTCCCTGATAAGTAAACACACCTCATGGCTCCCATCACAGTCTGTCAAATGTCTGGCGAGCACCAAGTCACCTCAGATGAAACGATGCTTGGAGATTTCCTTGGATAAATAGTTCAGCGTTGGTTAATAGCGGAGAAGTTGTTCAACACGTTGTGCTGACGGTTTCTCTACACCAGGGGTGGGGAACCTATTTTCCGCCAAAGGCCATTAGACATTTATAACATCATTCACCGGCCATACAAAATTATCAACTTAAAAATTAGCCTACTATATATTTGGTCAAACATTACATTAACGCACCCCTAACGTGATGGCTGGAACTGCTGCTCTTTGGTGAGGCGTGTGATGTTAGGTGGTATCGGTGATATTGCTACTAGATTATTGATTATTGTTTGTAAAGCTCGTAGATTTTTTTCTTCTTCTTTTCTTTAAAAAAATTTCAAGTAAATTTCAAGCGATTGCTTTTGCAGGGCCAGACCAAAATGATATAGCGGGTCTTATACGACCCCGGGCCTGACATTCCCCGCCTCTGCTCTAGACAGTCCCATCCCGTTACTGTACTGAATATACCAGGCGTAGCAGGATAGTGGTTTGCATACTGGCTTACAAACAATGTTCCAGGATTCAATCATCAAGCATATGACTTCAAGTAAAAACCTAAATTTCGTTTATTATTTTGGTGAATATATTCATAAAATTTACAGAACAAATGTATCATTTTTCGATATAGTCACCACTGCGTTCAATGCAAGTCCTCCAGCGCCGATAAAGTGCTTGGATTCTCGTAGAAACAAATTCTGTTCGTCGCTTGTGTAACCACTCTGGGGTCACTACTCTGTGTGTCTTACCCATAGTGTCATAGAAGTCACGCCGTGTTGAAACTTCCTACTCCACCCATACACTTGCTGCACTGACAGGCATGCATCACCATAGGGGACCTTCATTCGCCAATGAATTTCTATAGATTTCACCAATTCATTGATCAAAACACGGATAACAGAACGCTGCTCCTCGTTGGTACATATCAAAAGTGGGCGGCCATCTTTAAATTGTCCTTATGACGTCACAATGTTCATCTGTACGTGATGTCGCGTGCCTAATGCTCTTAACATCTTTACCAACAATATTGACAAGTTGCAAGACAATGGCATGGTTATTGTAATTTCTGTCACACTTTTAAGATTTATATATGAAGCCCCCTCGTATAACAATATTTCCTCTATCTCTCTGCTCTCTATTTTTATGCTGCTGCTGCTCCTCCTCCATCCCTCCATCCCCTTCTCCATCTCCCTTCCCCTTCTCCTTTCTCCTCCCCTTCTCCTCCTCCTCCTCCTTCTTCTTCTTCTTCTTCTTCTCCTCCTTCTCCTTCTTCTTCCTCTTCTTCTTACGCTACTAAAGCATAGGCTCTTATCTACCTCATGGTACATC
The DNA here is from genome assembly GCA_014155875.1 of Cepaea nemoralis. Classification (NCBI taxonomy): domain Eukaryota; kingdom Metazoa; phylum Mollusca; class Gastropoda; order Stylommatophora; family Helicidae; genus Cepaea; species Cepaea nemoralis. The sequence continues at coordinate 182,060 of JACEFZ010027731.1, forward strand.
ACCCATTGTGAATGTCTTCATGATTTACAGTTTTCTACAGGATTAGGTCACCGGTCTAAAGCCAACCCTGGTCAGTTGCCTCTTACGTCATGCATGGTACGCCACAGCGTTACCATTCTTTGCTTTCATAACAGGCTCCGGTAACATACGCAATGCTAGACAGCTTGGTGTCGTGGCTTTGAGCAACATCTGTGTCAGAAATTAACAACGCCCGAAAGGAGGAGGATGTGGACAAGCAATGTGGACAGTTGCGCTGGGTTGTAACGTGTTGGTATGGAAACCGGTTGTCCAGAAAGCAATGACAAACTACTGAACGTAAACTTGCCAAGACATAAACAACAGCAGTAAAATGCTGGTGTTGACAGCGATGTCCTGTAAGTAGGATATGAAAAAAAAAAGATGTCATCACTGGAGCCGTGGTAGCTTGACCAAGATTTTGATAGACCAATCGGAACTCGCTGGTGATGTGGTCAGTATAATGTCGACTGCCTTTACTTCCCAAAATATTTCTGGTTTCCTGTTGACAAATTCGGGATTTTATTTCGACTCACGATAGCATGCCGGGAAAAAAATATTGTTATAAACACTTAAGGCAGCGTTGCGGAAACTGCATCAATTTACGTATGCATGAGCGAGATTTTCAACAGAAACGCAACTGTAAATGCAAAGGATGTACAGAAACCTACGATTGCATGGAGAGATATAAGTTTAAACTTGTGATTGCATGGAGAGATATAAGTTTAAACTTGTGATTGCATGGAGAGATATAAGTTTAAACTTGTGATTGCATGGAGAGATATAGGTTTAAACTTGTGATTGCATGGAGAGATATAAGTTTAAACTTGTGATTGCATAGAGAGATATAAATTTAAACTTGTGATTGCATGGAGAGATATAGGTTTAAACTTGTGATTGCATGGAGAGATATAAGTTTAAACTTGTGATTGCATGGAGAGATATAGGTTTAAACTTGTGATTGCATGGAGAGATGTAATTATAAACTTTCTTTTGTATTTAGAGATGTGAACTCTAAACTTCCGATTGTATGGAGAGATGGAACTATACACTATAGATTGCATGGAGAGGTGGGACTATAATCTTTCTATTGCATAACGCGATATAACTATAAACTTCCGATTGCATGGATTATAAACTCACGCTGCTTAAGGGGTAGGGGGAAGAGTGGGGGGGGGGGGGGGGAGGAAGTTATATGATTTGACCAAAAATGATGCAAAGTCAAAGGAACAAGTATTATAATGTAATTTCCATTCACTGTAAATTGAAATTGGGGAAGATATCACAAAACACATAACACGATGAAACTTGGATGGAGATATATTGTACTTCTGTGCAAATGGCAATCATATTTGGCGATATATTATCCTTTGGCACTGAAATAGTGACCTCGAGACTCCATGAAATGTATTTTCTACAATCACAAGGAAAATATTTTCTACAGTTTAGTTTAGTCGATGGATCAACATCACGGCACACGGGTGCAACCCATAAGTGCTCCGTTTTCCTCCTAACTCAAATCTGAGTCTGCAGAAACTCAGCTCAGTGCACGAACTCCGTAGCACCGGCAAGGATCCTGAAAATACTTTGGGTAGATTTTTAACTCGAAATTTTGCCCGGTTAGCGTCGGTTAGGCTACTCTTTTTCGATTTCCAACTGCCAAGGGATTTTTTACGTGCGCAACAATACGGGGGTCCGATCTCACTACCCAAAGACCAGCGGAAATTTATTACTAGAAGTCCTCGTGAAAAAATCCCGGCATCACCGGGGCTTGAACCCGGGACCTCCAGTACTCGAGGCGGACACCATACCTTGAGACCACGCAGCCCCCGAAATAATCTCATGGAAAATATTCATGTTAATCTCATGAAAAATATTCCGAAATATTCTACAATCGCTGGCTTTCACAGGATAGATTTTCTATTCAGTGGTTGCTGTCTCTGGAGCGGTCACGGCTGACAGAGATTAGTTCCATTTTCGTGCCAGGGCCTGCGGGTGTACAAGAAAATGAACAGGCTGGCAGGCTTGCAGGTAAGGCTACTGTGGGGGAAAACCGAGCAGTGGACCAGGCTGATATACTCAATGTTCTACGAGAAGTAAGTTGCTTGCGAGAATCAAGTGATGACCGTGAATCTATAACCATGGTCAGATTGTGAGAACATCAAGTTAAAAGAAGTGTGGCCACACAAAAACACTTATAGTCATCAGTCCATCACCCCATATAGACAACAATCAACTTCGGTTTGATAGGTCTGTAAGGTAAAACAGCCGGTCTCTGTGGCTAAGGTTAGCGAACGCGGTTTGTGAGCCCGTATACCCGAGTTCGAAACACAGCGGTGCTGGTTTTTTTTTCCAAAGGGTATAGGAGCCGGTCGTTCAGAAAGCAATGGCACACTACTGAACGTAACATTTGCCCAGGAATCACGATCAGCGAAAATGCTGGGGTTGACTGCTACGTCCGGTGAAGGACATGCAACTTAGAAAATAAAGGGGGTAAAACCGTGGGCAGCTGCTTTGCGGCTGACTCAATCACAGGACTATCATTCTGAGCCGGTGATGGGCCCTAACTATAACTTCTCATTGAAGTTGAACTAGGTAGGGGTAATGGTGACATCGAATAAAAAAATTAAAAAACAAGAAAGACATAAACGCAGGGGAAGCCAAAGAAGATTAATAAACCATCGCATAAATGGTGTCGTTAGCCGCTACACGCTGTGGGATTTGCTGAGGAGGGGGTTCAAGCACTTATGAACTCAATGGTTCGGTGTGTAATGAGGATGATCTGTCTAACTAACTAACTGACCGCCCGACCGACCGACCGACTAACTAACTAGCTTGCTAGCTAGCTAACTAACTAACTGACTGACTAGATTTTATAAAAACGCTTCACACACACACACACACAAACACACACACACACACACACACACACACACACACACACACACACACACACACACGCTGATATTGAACAATCAGGTCAGGAGAAGGAAGGACAAGGGTCTCATGACCTGATTTATATCTGAGATCAATAATAATCAATGACTAGTCACATTAACGCCGGCTTCCTGGCCTAGAGGTTAGCGACTTTTCTCCGTAATCTCGTATACTCTCGTGGGTAACGTGATGACGGTAAGAATCAGCAGTGGTTCGAATCGCATCGGTAACTTACGGGGTATGTGAGCCGGCCGCTCAGGAAGCAATGGCAAATTACTGAGCGTTATCTTGCCAAGAAATCAACATACAGCTGAAAGATGTTGGTGTTGACAGCGATGTCCTGTAAAAGGATATGCAAAAACAAGCCACATTAACGCCAGCTCCGTGGCGAAGAGTGGCGGACACAGCTCGTTCCCGCGTTAGAAACGTAGCTGCGGGTCATTCGGCAGCAGACCGCCTTGCGTTGGTTTTTTTACGAGATGGAATGAGTGCCGGTCAGTTCAGAAATCATTGGCAAACTACTGAACGTAAACTTGCTAAGAGATCACAGCAGCAAACAATGCTGATGTTGACTGTGACGTCCCGCACTGGATATGCAAGTGGCGAACTCATGTTAAATAACGTGTTCATGTTTGATTATATTTAATTGTTATTGTTATTGAAAACTGATAACTGATAGCTGTTATTGTTTTTCTTCAAATTATTGAAAACTATACGTATGGAAATGTTATATTAAAATTTCAACGTAAGGTGTTCAGAGCTTATATTTTACAAACCATAATATCTTTATGTGTATACGTGTATTTAAAAGTAACTGAATAATGACCAAAGAAAAAAACAAATATTTAATGTATTGGAAACTGTTGATATAGGAAAGAATATATTAATTTAATCTAATGGTTACTGTATATACACATGTCGCGGACGTAAACTAACACTCTGGGTGACTTTGCCACATTACTTAGGCAAAACACTATAGAAAGGTCGTCGACACCAGATCTATAGAGTGAGGTTTTGTATAAAACGACGACTACATGTGGAATTTTCAACACCTAGTCTGAATTGCAAATACCATGTGTTGCCCATGCATCATGATCCCTCTCTCGACCTGTCTAGTTTACTCCAGAGAAAAGGTAACAGCAATGTATATTGAAATAGACAAGCTGCAGAAGCTGCAGGATAAGCAAATCAATACTCTAACTGTCGCCTGTTGGAGCTTCGATCTTAGACCAGTTACCACCCAAGGCTTAGGGCCTGATCTGCCCTGCCATGACATTTACTGTTTAGGTTGCATTTCCTCGCCCGAAGCCGTTGGCACAATGTGGGGTGTCGGGTTTGGTGAGTGCTGCTCAACGTTCGGCCCAAACGGAAAGCAGGTAGTACCGTCTACTGTCATACGGTAGCCCAACCATATCTGACTAGGACACGACTAACATATACGGGCACCAGTCAGTTATCTGTAAAGTGATATATGCCGAGGAAGACTGTTCATAAACTAACCGTTTCGGGGCAGATTTTTGTACAGAAGAGAGGTTTGTGGCTAAGGTTACATGAAATATTGCAATGTACAAACATATAAAGGGTGAGACATACCTCTACTGCAGCAGGATATAATAGTATATAAGGAAACTAACATGTATTGTTAAATCCAGAAGACACTTAATAAAAATAAACATATATAGTGCTTCAGTCTACGTAAACAAAATAATTAATTAAGGGAAAATATATGAAAATAATTTAATAATATAATGAAAGCTAAAACAAATATCAATGAAATAAATGTAATAAAACAAATAATAACATGAACATTAATACGAAATTAAAACACAATAAATATAATAGGATTATTTACAATTTGTATTTTGTTTTAATTCCACATTAATGTTCTTATGTCTATGTTTGTTTTGTATTCGATTGTAACTGCCGAGAAGTCGGACAGTTGTGTTGTGTATTATTCTGACTCATTTCGTTGATATTTGTCTTAGTTTCTATTATATTAATTTCACCATTTCCCCCTTAAATTAATTCTTTTGTTTCGATAAATTTAGGCCCTAGGCAGGTATGTATATGTATTTGTTTGTATTGTGTCCTCAAAGTTTTAAAATGCAGTTTTGTTTCATCGTTAACACATACAGTGATGGGTATCATATGCATTAAAGTATAAAGTTAAATAATTACATATAAACCAGCAGATAAATTGAAGGATGTCCTATAAATACCCACACGCTCGTAAAAATAAACATACACGGAAGCCTTAAATACAAACAAATGGGGAGCTTTATCAGGCTAGCAAATAAAATTCAGCATATCAGTGGAGAAAGATCGTAGGATCAACGTTTTCAGTGCACCGCTTCAGGTCTCCAGCTAAGACAGAAGCCTTTACGGTGACGACTTACTGATAGACCCCCGAGATGTAATTTCTACGCGACTGGCGATGTATACGGATAAACCCTATATACAAAAGGTTGTAATTTAAGAATGCATTTGAGAGCGGCAAGCTGAGAATTCGCAAACGTGTGTTCTTGTAAGTAAATAACACTGAAAGGCGAAAACAAAGAACTACATGCACCCGCATACATCCTCAAGCGCACAAGATAGCCGCACGCGATAAAAAGAAATAGTGGGAAATACCTCCGTAAGCTGGATATATGCAGCCAGATCTATAATACTGGTTACTTCTTTAATTGACATTCTGGATAAGGTCTCCGTTGTAACTAATATGTAGAGAAGCTAGGGGATAATTTAATTATGGGTGTGTGTATCGGGGTGGTGGAGGGAGGACTGAACATGTCTAGTCTAGGAAACCAGAATCAGTGAGGAGGAAATACCGAGTATCTCTTCACATTGTTCAACAGTGTACTTTTTTTCCACTTCGTTTTCTTTGTGTCCTAGTACAATTGATAATAGTAATAATGACACACAGCGAATAATTAATGGCAAGGACGATAACAAATAATGATGATGATAATAATGCGGTGGTGGAGGAGGAGGGGAAGTGGGTGAAGAAGGAGAATGGGAGTAGGATGAGGAAGAAGAGTAAAAAAGGAGAGGGTTAGAGGAAGGAAGGAAGGAAGGAAGGAAGGAAGGAAGAGAGGGAGGGCGGAAGGAAGGAAGGAAGGAAGGAAGGAAGGAAGGAAGGAAGGAAGGAAGGAAGGAAGGAAGGAAGTGATATAGTAATGAAATAACAGGAAGTAGTGTATAAATCAGCCACACTGAACGGAACCTGATGAAGTGAAATGAGCCATAAAACAGGATCATTCCTCGACCAACGTCTGACAGAGAACACTTCTCTCAGGTTGCTAATCTCGCCACCCTGTAGGCAGGCCGCACTTCACTACTGTCAATAGATATAATAATATTCTCATTTGAGGAAAGCCCCCGTGAGTGCAGTGTGAATGCTGGCTCTTCATGTGTCAGTGAAGAGAGACGGGCACATCCACGCTGGCATAGCGAAGCACTGGTACGTGTGTCCGAGGTTTCATGATGCCAAAGTCATCTCGTAGCCTGGTGGGTGGGGTCCGGGTGGGGCTTCCGCTACTCTTGATGTGGGCGCTGCAAAGCAGACTTTTGGCTGGGTCATTTTTGGTACACGTATTACACATAAATATCAACTGGGGAACCCTTTGAGGCCATCAAGACAATCAAATAGACACATATAGTTTAGCTCTCAAAGAAGTAGGGGTAAGTGTGTTCTCGTGTCTATAATTCTTACCCCTTCTCCTATGAGCGTCAAACAATACCTGTGTATTTATTTATTAATCATATTTAGTGCTAATTCCCACTTGCTAGACGCAGTTTCCGTGACCTAAAGGCTTGCCAACGCGATTCGTGAGCCGCTTACCACGCGTTCGAAACACAGTGGTGAGCGATTTGGCAGCAGACCGTGTCGCGCAGGGATTTTAACGTGTTGGTATGGGAGCCAGTCGTTCAGAAAGCAATGGCAAATTTTTTTTTTTTTTTAAATTCGCATATCCTTTTACAGGACATCGCTGTCAACAGCAGCATCTTTCAGCTGTCTGTTGATTTCTTGGCAAGATTACGCTCAGTAGTTTGCCAATGCTTTCTGAGCGGCCGGCTCAGTTATCCCGTTCGTCACCAGCTCCCAGTTCTCGACCGCTACGAGACTATGCGTGATAAACGGGATTACGGAGAAGGTGGTGTAACCCCTCGGCCAGAGAGACCGGCAATGGCAAATTACTGAACGTAAAACATGCCAACAGCAGTAAAATGCTGGTGTTGACAGCGATGTCCTGTAAATAGGATATAGAAAAAAAAGACTAAGTAGTTTAAAGATGATTGCTTTAGATCGCCTTACAAATTAAAATCCGCCACATGTCAACACACGGATTATCAGATGTGATATGCAGACATACTAGAATGGAATAAGCGCTATGTATTTTTCTTACCTCAGACTTGAAGAATTTCAACAACTGGAGCTACTGTAAGTCTCATCTGGTAATAGCAGATCGATTTTACGCCCTTTGAAGTAGCGTACGACATCGTAAACAAAAGAACATCGCTTCATGAACTGAGCAGTTCAGATACAAGCAAATTTACATTGAGTAATTCACCTCTCTTATAGTTTTTGAAATACGTCTCACGATAAGATACACAAGTGTGGCCATACGTTGTAATTGCTATGTTCTGTGACTGCACTGGGGTATATGTCAGCACTGGGGTATGTGACAGAACTGGCGTATGTGACAGCACTGGGGTATATGTCATCACATTATATATGTTCCCTTACAGACACCAGGGAGTCATAAACCGCCGCCCCCTTCCCCCCCCCCCTTTCTGAGAGTCATGGGGGGTAAAGGAGACAAAACGTAGGGAGAAAAGGTGGCGGGGCGGGGGGGGGTAGGAAAAATGGAGGTGGGTGACTTCTAAAGATGGGAATCCTCATGTCGTGCTTGCTTCGTGGTGGAGTTCATATTACCATGGTTATATGTTGTACTATCTATATATCGTGGTGATATTATAGTATTTATGATAACACAATATGTATGATACGCGCGTACATTGCGCGCGCGCGCGCACACATACACACACAGACTAGCTCAATTTAAGGATTCAAGCAACAAATCGCATGCTCTTTAAGTCCAAACTACGCCTCTCTGTCGCTCTAATACGCTAGTAGGAGGTACCAATTTTTTTTTTTTTTCTCCCTTCATTGTCTATTGTGTAGCATACTCGCTTCAACTACAATGACCCGATACCATGAAAGCCAACAATAACAATAGTTTACGTATTTATTTGATGGCTACCAATTGTCCCCGTTTTCACTAGAATGTCAAGGAAACGGAAATGTTGAAAACCACAGTTGTCCCCGCTGGAATCTTTCTAAACTTCCATTCAAAGGAACATTTTTTTATTCATGACTGAAGAAGCTTAATATGTGAAAATGTGAAGCTAGTGACGCCCAGTTTTGGCGGAAAACACAAATTAAGCAAAGGGTGCGGTTGAATGTGCTCCGTTAGCACCGTACAAACAATACATTCACTTTTCATCGCGTGATGTTGTAAGCAGCGTAGCGGGAGGTCTTAACCAATTAGATCTTGCGTTACAAACAGATCACGTGTGCCTCTCGCGTGCGGTGGTGTTTATATACCGGTAACACCCGGGAAAATGTTTGCTGATGGTACCAGAAATATGTTTGCCATTTTTATAACAAGTGTATGAAATAAGGCGATAGTTCGCTTCCTGCTGTATGACTGAACAATATGCAAACAAACAGCCGCGTATTGAACCTATACTCATCATGATGATTGACAAATATTAACATTTTTCCAGAGATAGACAGTCAGGCAGGCAGAGAGATGGATGGATTGGTGGGGAAGGGGGGGGGGGGGCAAGGGACCAACAAGCCTACCCACCGACCAACGGACGGATGGATGGATGATTAGATGGATGGATGAACGAACGGTCGGATGGATGACAGTGGGGACGAACAAACTGACCGACCGACCGACCGACCACCCGGATAGAGGGAGGGAGCGAGAGAGAGATAGATGAATGGATCAGACAGACAGATAGACAGACAGACAGACAGACAGACAGATAGACAGATAGATAGATAGATAGATAGATAGATAGATAGATAGATAGATAGATAGATAGATAGATAGATAGATAGATAGATAGATAGATAGATAGATAGATAGATAGATAGATAGATAGATAGATAGATAGATAGATAGATGAAAATATTTCCTGAGCAGTGGTTTATTCGGCCTGCTCCGAGGAATTTCTTAACGTGCGCAAGGATCCTCTTAGTGTTTCGCCGTTATCCGAGAAGCTTGGGAGCTGCAATAGCGTAGTTGCTCTTCGCTAGCATGGCGGCCTGATGGTTATGGGTTTGAATCTGCATCGAGATGGAGTTTCAAAACTGACATGGGCTGCCAGGTCGACCCAACCTAAAATGCCAGGGGGTTTCTAATGAAAACCATAAATATTTTGTATTATTTTTATATTCTGAAAAAGTAAAGAATAAATGTATCATTTTTCGATGTTGCCACCACTGACTTTAATGCAAGTCCTTCAGCGCCGATAAAGTGCTTGAATTCTTGTAGAAAAGAAAATGCTCTTGGTAGTGTGTTGTACCTCTTCATCGGACCGAAAAGTCTTTCCACCCAATGACTATTTGAGTTGCCCGAACAGGTGGCCATCACTTGGGGTTAGGCCTGGCGAGTCCGGGGGATGTGGGGCACACTGAAAATATGTCTCGGATGGTCTCAACCTGTGCACAATGACACGTTTACTCAGAAGTTCATGACGTTTGAATTTGATTACGGTTCGAAGATAATTCCTGAGGTCTGTATACGTATCACTGGTGACAGTTTCCCTCTTGGCATGTAGTGCTCTAAAATAACGCCTGGTTCATCCCAAAAGAGAGCCAGCACAACCTACCTGTCAGATTGCTGCCTGCGAATCTTTGGTTTCTGTGAGGAGGGGTGGCGCTATTATTGCTCGTTATCTTCATTTCCGGCTTGTGGTTGTGAACCCAGGTTTCATTCCCAGTAACATTCTTTATAGAAAATCATCACCTTCTGCTTCACAGCACTGCAAAAGTTCTTGACAAGCATCAATGCGTCTTTATTTCAATTCTGGACTAAGCTGCAATGGCACCCATCTTGTAGGCACTTTGCGGTAGTGTTGTTCTTCATGGATGATGTGCTGTGCTGAACCTTGACTGAAGTCAACATATACGGCAGTGTCACTCACAGTCAAACGGTGGATGTCCTGTGCGAGGCTTTCAACGGCTGCAATCAACTCTGGGGTCACTAATCGGTGTGCTTAACCCGGTGGTAAACAGTCTGTCACAGAGATCGCTACTCGGTGTGCCTGACCCGGTGGTGAACAGTCTGTCACAGAGGTCACTACTCGGTGTGCCTGACCCGGTGGTGAACAGTCTGTCACAGAGGTCACCACTTGGCGTGCCTGACCCGGTGGTGAACAGACTGTCACAGAAGTCACTGCTCGGTGTGCCTGACCCGGTGGTGAACAGTCTGTCACAGAAGTCACTACTCGGTGTGCCTGACCCGGTGGTGAACAGTCTGTCACAGAGGTCACCACTTGGCGTGCCTGACCCGGTGGTGAACAGACTGTCACAGAAGTCACTGCTCGGTGTGCCTGACCCGGTGGTGAACAGTCTGTCACAGAAGTCACTGCTCGGTGTGCCTGACCCGGTGGTGAACAGACTGTCACAGAAGTCACTGCTCGGTGTGCCTGACCCGGTGGTGAACAGTCTGTCACAGAAGTCACTGCTCGGTGTGCCTGACCCGGTGGTGAACAGTCTGTCACAGAAGTCACTACTCGGTGTGCCTGACCCTGTGGTGAACAGTCTGTCACAGAAGTCACTACTGCTCGATGTGCCTGACCCGGTGGTGAACATCTGTCACAGAAGTCACTACTCGGTGTGCCTGACCCGGTGGTGAAACAGTCCTGTCACAGAAGTCACCACTCGGTGTGCCTGACCCGGTGGTGAACAGCCTGTCACAGAAGTCACTGCTCGGTGCTCCTGACCCGGTGGTGAACAGTCTGTCACAGAAGTCACTGCTCGGTGTGCCTGACCCGGTGGTGAACAGCCTGTCACAGAAGTCACTGCTCGGTGTGCCAGACCCGGTGGTGAACAGCCTGTCACAGAAGTCACTGCTCGGTGTGCCTGAGCCGGTGGTGAACAGTCTGTCACAGAAGTCACTAGCTCGGTGTGCCTGACCCGGTGGTGAACAGTCTGTCACAGAAGTCACTACTCGGTGTGCCTGACCCGGTGGTGAACAGTCTGTCACAGAAGTCACGTTGTTTTGAACCTTCCTACTCCACTCATACACTTACTGGACTGACATGCATGCATCACCAAGCTGGACCTTCATTCGGCCATGAATTTCTACAGGTTTCACCCCTTCAGTGATCAAAACACGGATAATAAGACGCTGCTCCTCTTTGGTGCATGTTAAATGTGGGGCAGATATATGTAAACTGTTCTTATGACGTAACCGTCTTCGTCTGCACCGTGATATCACATCCTTACCAACAATATTGACAGGTTACAAGACAATGGGATGGTTATTGTAATTTCTGTTACAGTTTTAAGGTTTTCATATGAATCCCCTCGTAGGTGCCCTGAATCTTACTCTGTCTGCTAGTAATAGAGTCGGACGTCGGTTGTCTAAGCCAATCCGCCTCATGTCCTTTTCTGGGCATTGCTATCAATACAATGTTGATTTTCTAGACAATTTTACGCGCCAATAGTTTGCCACGATATTTAACATTATATCTGCACATTTAAGGGTGTTATTTTTCTCCCGCGCCCTCCTCGTTCCCGTCCGTCTCTTCCTCAACTTCTTCTTTCTTTTTCTTCTTCCTCTTCTCCTCCTCCTCCACCTCGTTCATTTTTCTTTTTGTGCTGCTGCTCCTCCATCCCTGTTTTGTCATTGAACGTCTTTATAATCTTGTCTCATTGCTAAACCATCGATTTATTTGTTTCTCGTAAAGACAGTCGACACTGGTGCTGTCCTTGCTAGCTTCCCGCTATCCATATTTATGATCTTTCTTGTCTTTTCTGCACATTTATAATTAATTGAAAGGAATTTGTTTCTGCCGGTTTCCCAGCAACACGCCTAGTTTATAATTAGAACCACGTGTTCCAACGGTCGCATTCGGGTTATGATTTGTCAGATTAGAAGAAGCAAAAACACGCGAAAAGATTACTGTAAAGCAACACAGGTAGTAGGCTTCAGGGGTTTAAATCAACGAACAGTAGAAGTTACCGTAACAATTCTCTGGAAAACTCTCAAGTAACTTCAGAAGGCAGGAGTCTGAAAACTGCAGTAGAAATACATAGCTCTCTTCACAGATGCGAAGACAGCAGTCCCATTACTGAACAGCAAATACTGTACAGAACCATCAGTCCTGGGGGTAGCACTTCATGAACTGTGTCAGAAATCTAATAACGTTGTAATACAATGGATTGTATCACACTGCAATATGCCTGGTAATAAAGAGGCTGACAGTTTGGACAAGAAAGACGGAAGACAACCACATACCTGATATAGGCATAACCTGCAATAGAGACCAAGAGATATATCAGGAGCAATTATAGAAAAACGTAGGAATCTGGGTATCCATGCCACCAGAACGATGATGCATATTGCCAACTTCACCGAAGTAACCAAGTAACAATCATCAGATTCCGCACATGACATTATCATCCAATGTCTTGCCTGCTGGCTTGGACGATCGTGTTTCTGCACAAGTTGCGATCTCCGACGGCATGGATCAATTCGTGTGTTGACTCCTTCGGGACCATGAACACAAAACTGAAGAATTCTCTGACGCCGTCTTCCTCTATCTGTTTGTGCAGAAATCTTTCCGGTTGTCACATCATGTTCCAGTCTTTGTCTTCTCATAATATGGCCTAACAAAAATGATGACTGCCTCTTACTGATATTAGTGATAAGTTGTCTTTGCGATTTAGCTTCTCTCACAATGTTCACATTGCTTATTTGGGCTGTTCAATTAGCTTTCTATAAAACCACATCTTCAAGGCTCCCGGGGACATAAGGCTTCCAGGACGTAACGGTCTGGAATAGCAAATGTTCAATAAACTAAAGATAGGAGATGCTGTTGAATGTAACTGTCGAATTAGTATAATAACAGCTAAACATTTGATGTAAGTATGTCAAACATGTGCACAGCAGAGACAATAATGGCGGGGTACACTCTATGGGGATGTCCACAACCACAAGTGCTTTCTTTAAATGCATTCAGACTGACATCCGAATGTGTACGTTGAAGAAGACGACAAAGAAGTAACATTTCGGATAGAGAGGGTTAATGTAACAACTATATGCAACAGAAGGCGTTGAGGGAAACATATTGTATACAATAAATCATATATTTGTCCTGAAGCAATGTCGTACAATGGATCTGCGATTGGACAGGGCCATCACATTGTGTAGGTTTGAATTCACGGTGGGATACGTGGTAGTCTTTCCCTCACTTAGCAGGCGATGAGCCCATACGGTGAAGTCTCGTTCAATGTGTCCATGACATTATCAGCGTAGTTTCCTATTAACTTGGCTAGCGCGCCATCTTATTATGTGAAGGTGAAGAGGGCGGCTAGTCACGTCTGCTATAACTAAGTAGTAAGGGCGCTATAACTCGCCTTAAAGTGGTGTGGGCGTGTGTGCTGGATCCATATTTATATACGCCAGTCCGCACTCCAGGGATGATGTGATGGATACCACGCCGACCGCCTTCACTTCCCAATAATAATATACGGGGGTAACCAGTAAACATGAGGTGGGTTGCTTGGGAACCTCTGAGCGGGACCGTGTAAATACGTGGAACAATCAACATGAGGTGGTTTGCTTGGGAACCACTGAGCTGGACCGTGTAAATACGTGGAACAATTAACATGAGGTGTGTGGCTTGGGAACCACTGAGCTGGACCGTGTAAATACGTGGAACAATTAACATGAGGTGTGTGGCTTGGGAACCACTGAGCTGGACCGTGTAAATACGTGGAACAATCAACATGAGGTGGGTGGCTTGGGAACCACTGATCTGGACCGTGTAAATACGTGGAACAATCAACATGAGGTGGTTTGCTTGGGAACCACTGATTTGGACCGTGTAAATACGTGGAACAATCAACATGAGGTGGTTTGCTTGAGAACCACTGAGCTGGACCGTGTAAATACGTGGAACAATCAACATGAGGTGGTTTGCTTGAGAACCACTGATCTGGACCGTGTAAATACGTGGAACAATCAACATGAGGTGGTTTGCTTGAGAACCACTGAGCTGGACAATGTAACTACCTAGAACAATCAACATGAGGTGGTTTGCTTGAGAACCACTGAGCTGGACAATGTAAATACCTAGAACAATCAACATGAGGTGGGTAGCTTGGGAAGCACTGAGCTGAACTATGCAAATGCTTGGACACATAATTAGACACTACAATGGAGTTAATATAGACAAGAAATGAGGCAAGTTTTGTAGAGATGAATATGCAAATTAATTGTCATATTTAAGTACACTTGAACACCTTTTGAGCGGGCATGTTGATGTAACGGTTGGGATGTTACGTCGACGATGACATGAGCGCAGTCGGACGAGGATTCCATGACAGCTCTTGCCATTCGCTACATTAGGGAAAGACTGGTCAAATATCCTTCTGTTCACTCATAGAGAGAGGGAAGGAGGGGAGAGAGAGAGAGAGAGAGAGAGAGAGAGAGAGAGAGAGAGGAGAGAGAGAGAGAGAGAGAGAGAGAGAGAGAGAGAGAGAGAGAGAGAGAGAGAGAGATGCCCAGTAGCAAAACTCGCTGTGTGTATGTGAAGCGTTATGACCATCATATTTTGTAGATCTGAATGCTCAGAGGAATACGTGGCCAATATTTCCCTCCCGTGGCGAACGTCAAGCGCAGAGAGCAGGTCCCTGCCAGGGGCATGTTTTTGTTGAACCACGGATTAGCAGCAAGTCACAAGACTTGAGCATCTTCCGCATACGTTGTCTCTGTTCTATTCTCAGCATCTCTTTGAAGGACAAAGTGCTAAAGCTCTCACACAAACTGGTCAAACAATCGTGTACCCGTTGATTATAGAGAGTAGACTAGGATGTGTAGGCAAGCTGACCTCCCGACACGGACATATTCCACGAAACATTTCACATGGACAGGTGACGCACGGCGATACGGGGATTGGACATCGACAGCTATAATCAAAGGCTACGTGCAAGCAGGACATGAAAACATGTTGGTAATGGACAACAATCTGCTAGGACAATCATTCAGACCGTAACACGTACAGATGCACTGTGTAAGTGTAAGGCATCTTCTTATAGAGCAGAGCTGAAAAGACTCCACGGAAAGGAAGGCTAGGCTGAGCAGCTGGAAGATTACCACTCATGCAGTGGGACAACCCATTGTCACATACGAACAGAAGAAGCTTCAATCAATCAATCATGTGCCATGCCGGAAAGCGTGGGCGGTCATGACTCGCCATTTCACTCGATCACCAGAGTCGTGGATCAGCTCAGTGTTCCTGTCTCGTCCATGCCACGTGGCCAAGCCATCCAGGTATTTTCCTCTCAGTCTTCCTCTTGGTCTGTTCCCCTCGATCTTGCCAGTTGTCAATAAGTTCTCCAGTCCATTTCTTCTCATAACATGTCCAAAAAATTTTGACTGTCTTCGTCTAATTTCTCTAATCAGTCTACGATTTTCATTTGTCTCCTGTAGTACTTGGTCATTGGTTTTTCTATCTGTCCATGGTACTCTTTGCATTTTCCTCAGAAACCACATTTCTGTAGCCATCAAATGTTTTTCAGATTGACTGCACATTGTCCAAGCTTCACATCCATACAAAAGAAGAGGCTCTATGTACCCCCTCAACACTCTTTTTCTCGTTTCAATGGACGTCTTTTTATTGGTCAGAATGTTTTTCATCTTGCTAAAGGCTACTTTCGCCGTGGCGATTCTTGTTCTAATCTCTTCAAGGCATTTCCCATCAGATGTTATGACTGTTCCGAGATAATTGTACTGATTCACTTGTTGAAGAATATTCCCATTTACTTGTATATTACATTGTGGTACTTCGTTCTTCCTAGTGACGACCATAACCTGTGTCTTCTTACAATTTAATTCAAACCCCAGCTGCGCACTGTGTAAAACAACCGCGTCTACTAATTGTTGCAGATAGAGAAGAAGCTTACATATATATAATTCTGCGTTCATCGAAATAGTTTTATCGCGCATCTCGCACCTAATAGATGCGCGCGCGCACGCACGCACGCACACACACAATGACACATATAATAAAAAGCAAACAACGAAAAAGTGTACATGCCTTGAGACATATAGCGCCAGTCCCATATTGTTCAGACCATTCGGCTCTCAGCGGCTGAAGTAGTCATTACTTCGCCTTTACTTCCCAGGACGTATCATGGACCCAGTTTGGCGGGGTCGACCCCGGAGTTCAAGCCAATTGTGTAACAAATCCATCTCGATGGAGATTCCAACACATGATTATCGGGCCAGTAGGCAAGCGTGCTAATCCATGTGCTACTGCGATATGAATATATATATATATATATATATATATATATATATATATATATATATATATATATATATATATATATATATATATATATATATATATATATATATATATATAACTTTTACTTTAACAGAGTGAGCAAGTTGACAGATAATGACGTGGGTAGAAGTGCGTGATATGATTATATGTAACAACTGGTTCAAACACTATCCTCGAAGATTATAGACTCGGAGAATAGCCCTGTCAATCAAATTGACTACGCAGTTTCCAGAGAGATTCAGAAGCAGTTCATCAAGAGCAAAAATTAGACCAAGCGCAGACTGTCTTAGTGATAATGTCACAGTGAAGATAAGATTAAAACTTTAGCCTTTTTGGATAAGAACGTAAAACAGGAGGTTCTTTGTGCACATTGCACATGTTGAAAACCCAACGGAAGTTGTAAATCACAAAGAGTAGGCCTTAAAGATGCAACTTTGGCAAAATTGTTAGGAAAGAAAACCTACCCATGGGGAGATAGGGTAGATTACCTTGGATGGAATTTGTACAGAGGTAGTACACCTCACGCACATGCATGCGAAGTAGGGCACACTTACATTTGAGGTGCTTAACTAGGAGTGATGCATTTCCCTAGAAGTAGGAATCAAGACGAAGGAAGGAAGGAAGGGAGGGAGGGAGGGAGGGAGGGAGGAAGGAAGGAAGGAGATTAAAACTATGCGAGACATAGAATATCAAGTTAAGTCTAGCAATACGTAACACAGACAATGAAATTAAGCCACGATTTTACTGCACACAACATACCTCGTACATTTTGCCATGGGGATATTACAGACTATTGGCGAACAATGGGATATGTTGGGAGGTTCAATACAAAAAAAACTTCAAACGAGTATTCATTCGTACTATACATAACATGATAAAACAGACATAGATGACACATACATTTCTTCAAAAGGTTGATAACAAAACAAACATTAAAAAAAAAAAAAAAAACAACCAAAAAAAAAAAAAAAAAAAAAAGACAAGACGGCAAGAAATATAATATATAAAGAAATAGTAATCAGATGCGAAGAAATTTTCCTGAATCAGACATGCACAGAGATTGAGTCTAATTGCGAGAAATACTCACATTCCATACGCCAAGAAATAAATATCTGAACAGGTAGGAAACCACAGGATGCCACTGGATGTTAAACATAGAAGAATGTCGCAATATTAAAGGAACAGAATTGTATACTTAATAGACGAGCTTAATACACAGGAGAGCTATGATATAAAATACTCAATAAGAATGATGAAGATCCACCAATACTTACTGTAGAGGTTGGGAATGTGCTACATTTCACAAAGACAGAAATACATCCGGACCACACAACATTACGTTGGAGGAAATTGACTACTCTGGGCGATTTTGGAATCTAAATGATATCAAAATGTCTAAACCACATCTATTATAATGGGATCTTTTCTATTTTTCTTTATTTGTAATTTGTCCTGAAGCAGTTTCCTGCAATGGGTCTGTGGTGCGATAGGGCCATCACATGTTACAGGCCTGAATGGACACAGGAATAAATTACCAGTCTTTCCTTCAGTTAGCGAGACGGCGAAGGCAGGCGTCGAATCTAATGACCTATTAAAATCCACATTTATAGCTCTGCCACAGGAATCAAGCGCTTGAAAATGTGAAGATCGTCGCGTAATAAGTCTTATGAGTCACATGACAAAGCTGGTAAGAGAATAATTATGAGAAGAGTAAGAAACGAGATTAAACTAGCAATGACAACATGGTTATTAAACAAGCGTAGGCGCACACAGCTCGCGTTTTCTACATTTATGGGGCATAGGGTTAGGGTTTTGCACTTAGAATTCGAAATTGGCGGTAAAAATGTTGGGGTTTGATGGGTCGGGGCTCAGGATAGTGGTCAGTAGGGGGAGACTGGACGTGACATGTAACTATATGATTACAGTGGTCAGTAGGGGAAACTGAACGTGACATGTAAATATATGAAGATAGTGGTCAGTAGGAGGAGATTATATGGGGCATGTAAATATAATAGTGGTCTGTAGGATGAGATTAAATGGGGCATGTAAATATAATAGTGGTCAGTAAGAGGAGATCAAATGTAACATGTAAATATATGAAGATAGTGGTCAGTAGGAGGAGATTAAATGGGGCATGTAAATATAATAGTGGTCAGTAGGAGGCGATTTGACGTGGCATGCAAATTTATGAAGATAGTGGTCAGTAAGAGGAGATTGAAGTTGACATGTCAATATGTGAAAATAGTGGTAATTAGGGGGCGACCGACCGTTACATATAAATATATGACGATAGTGGTCAGTAGGGGGAGATTGAATGTGACATGTAAATATGTGAAGACAGTGGTCAGTATAAGGAGATTGAACGTGACATGTCAATATGTGAAAATAGTGGTCAGTAAGGGGGGGGGGGGAAGAGAGACTGAACGTGACATGTAATTATATCAAGACAGTGGTCAGTAGGAGGCGACCGAACGTTACATATAAATATATGAAGATAGTGGTCAGTGGGAAGAGATTGAACGTGACATGTAAATATGTGAAGATAGTGGTTAGTAGGAGGAGGATGAACGTAACATGTTAATGTATGAAGACAGTGTTCAGTAGGAGGAGATTGAATGTGACATGTAAATATGTGAAGACAGTGGTCAGTATGAGGAGATTGAACGTGACATGTCAATATGTGAAAATAGTGGTCAGTAATGGGGGGGGGGGGAGAGAGAGAGAGAGAGAGAGAGAGAGAGAGAGAGAGAGAGAGAGAGACTGAACGTGACATGTAATTATATCAAGACAGTGGTCAGTAGGAGGCGACCGAACGTTACATATAAATATATGAAGATAGTGGTCAGTGGGAAGAGATTGAACGTGACATGTAAATATGTGAAGATAGTGGTTAGTAGGAGGAGGATGAACGTAACATGTTAATGTATGAAGACAGTGGTCAGTAGGAGGAGATTAAAAGGGGCATGTTAATATAATAGTGGTCAGTAGGAGGTGACTGAACGTGACATGTAACTATATGAATATAGTATGAAGACAATGGTCAGTAGGAGGAGTTTGAATGGGACATGTGAATATAATAGTGGTTAGTAGGAGGCGAATAAACGGGATTAGTAAAGATCTGACTTCTCGGCCTTGACTTGGGGACGTGAATTACAAGTACCTCTGAAATCATCATGGGTTAGCTTGATGGCGAGGGACAATGGTAATAGGGAAAGCTAATCAACACCCAAAATACAGTCCTGTGCTCCAGTGCTGCTAGAAGTAGCGTGAATGCACTACGCTCGAGGTCAAAGCGAACAAGCGCAGAAAAGAGGGTACTGAGTAATTTCAGAATTGTCTGGAAAGAGCAAGCGGCGAGGAGGGAGTTGGGGAGTTAGTTTCATATCCTTTACAAGACGTGGCAGTCAATCCCAGCATTTTTAGGCAGTTTGTGATATCAGGACAAATTTACGTTTAGTAGTTTGCCATTGCTTTCCCAACTACCACCAATCATAATATTTAATGAAAACCAACGCAAGGCAGTCTACTGCCAAATCGCCCGCAGCTGTATTTCGAACGCAGTACGCGGAATTCTGAATTGCGTCTGCAACTCCTTCGCCACACAGAGAGTGGTCACCCAATCTCATGATGGCGGCTGGTAGTATGTCTGTCAGTGGGCATGTGTTTGCATCCCCATTTAGTGACCTGGGCTCTGAGATCTACGCAACGTAAAACTGGTTCCAGTACATTTCGTTGGGACTAAAGGCGACCCCGAGGTATTGACATCACCAATCGAGTTCTGATCGGTCTAAAGTACGGGAATAGCATTTTACATATCCAATATTACTCTTGGGGTGAAAAGGGATCCCTATACCTTTACTTTCCTAGAATGTATGCCAACTATTTACACCCAATGGCAGGTGTACGTATAATTTGCATTTACGTATTTCCATTGTGGTCATATTCTGTCTGTTAATATATGAATAGCCAAAACATTTGTAATTATGAAACTCCACCTCCTCCTCCTCCTCCTCCTCCTCCTCCTCCTCCTCCTCCTCCTTCTTCTTCTTCTTCTTCTTCTTCTTCTTCTTCTTCTTCTTCTTCTTCTTCTTCTTCTTCTTCTCCTTCTTCTTCTTCTTCTTCCTCCTCCTCCTCTTCTCGTGTTCGATCTTCTATATTTAAACCGACAGACGATTTGTCGTGATGTAGTCAACACATTTTTGCACCTTCATCTCTTGTACAATAATCGGCATTGTGGCTTGGGGGAAGGGGGAGAGAGAGAGAGAGAGAGAGAGACTTGAGAGAGAGAGAGAGAGAGAGAGAGAGAGAGAGAGAGAAAGTGAGACGCGCATGCTATATGCTATAACCCCCCTTCCCCCCCCCCCCCCACCTACAATGCTTTAACCCCCCTACAATGCCATAACCCCCCTACAATGCTTTAAACCCCCCTACAATGCTGTATAACCCCCCTACAATGCTATAACCCCCCTACAATGCTATAACCCCCCTACAATGCTATAACACACCCCCCCCCCCCCCCATAAGCGAATCGAGAGTTGGAAATTAGCTACGGGCGATCTGGAGGCAGATCGCTTTGCGTTGTTTGCTGCGGTGTGAAACGCCGGCCAATACAGGTAAACATGCTGATGTGGATTGCAACGTCCTATCAAGGACATGCAACTAACTTGTAACTCTTGTACCATACAGTTGTAACAGCAGGACGCTTGTATTCTTCCTTAGCCGGTGTATTGTAACTCTTGTACCATATAGTTGTGTACTCGGCTCGCGATGATGGTGGAATTCTGCAAGAGGGCGTCTGATTGGTCTGGAACTCTGGGACCCCAGTATATAAGGCCCCGCACAGGTAGAACTGGCCTTTCCGTAGTCCACCACACTGAGTGACAAGGCGCCAATGCCTATTTCTATTGTGTGTTTAGTAGTTAGACCCTGAAGTTTTGCAGTGGAAAAGCCAGAATTCTAGTTTTAGATTTTAGATTTTCCTGGGTTTTTAGTAGACTGGAAGTTTTGGTGGACTAGAAGTTTTTGTTAAATAAGTTTTTGGTGGACTAGAAGTTTTTATTGATAAGTAGTTTTTTGGTGGACTAGAAGTTTTTGCTAAATTAGTTTTTAGTGGACGAAGTTTTTGATAAATTAGTTTTTAGTGGACTAGAAGTTTTTGATAAGTTAGTTTTGGTGGACTAGAAGTTTTTGTTAAATTAGTTTTAGTGGATCAGTTGTTGGTGGATAGTGTTTGGTAGATTTGTAGCTTTTACTGGATTAGAAGTTTTTGCTACACTTAGGAATTTGGTTTGTTAGGTTAGTGTCTTTGCTGTTTGATTTTTGCTGTATCCTAATTTCTTTGTTGATGCTACATGTCTGTATATTATTGTGAAGTTTAGAAGTTTAATAAACAAATGATGCTTGTGTTACTCTTACTTTGTTGTTTAGTTGATAGACTCTTATTATAGTCATTGGTGTTAGAACAGCCCTCGGAGTAATTCTTTGTCTGGGATTGGAGAATATTGTTCTAATCCCCTGTCGGCCCACCCTGGATCTTCTTAAACCTTAATTCTTTTCTATTCTTGTTAACCGAGGACGGTGAGAGGTTCTTTCTCTTTATTCATTTTCTTCTTTGGCCCTACGCAGTCAGGGTTGCGCTCTTCTCCTCACATCACCGTAGCAGAAGTAAGTGGTCCATGCTTCCTGTTTTTACCTCTGTTTCAAGTGGCGAGCCTGTACCAGGTTAGTGACAGCCTTAGAATTATTCTGGTAGGATTGTTTTGGTACCAATGATTGTTTTAGTTGAGGTCTTTAGTTGGTTTCTTTGTCGGTTCATTTTTTGGGTATAGTTGGGTAATAGTCTTCTAAGAGATAGCAAAACCCAGGTTAGCTAGTTAGGCTCCATTGCAGAACCACCCGTAGCATAGTATCTTGTCCTTAAGATGGAGACCAGAAGTACTCGTGCGGCAGTGAGAGTTGAACAAGACGAGTCGCCGACAGTTTCTACGATGGGAACCGAAGATTCCCGCCCAGTGGAAGCTCCACCACGCGAGCTCACTGAGGCTTTGAGGTACGTTGTAGTACCAACCAGAAAGCCTGTTCGGTGTTTTGGGGAGAAAGGTGGGCCATCGGTAGAAGAGTACGTCAGGGAGGTGAGGTCAGCTTGGAGGGCTGGCATGTTAGAGACTGTCGATAAGGTGGATGTTATTTTCGACAGCATAACCAGTCCTGTCAGGAGGAGTTGGAACTCCATGCTTCTGAGGAAGATCCCGAGGCCATGCTACAGGCCTTGCTGAAGATATATGGTGAGAAGAAGAGTCTACGGGAGCTCCTGGCAACGTTATTCACAATACGCCAGCGAGCTGGGGAGACAGTCCATGACTTCTCCCATAGGGTCAATGCTGAGTTCAAGAGGGTAGTGAAGGCCCAGGAAACGCAAGGTGTCCCTGTGTTGGATGGGGAGGCCCTTCGAGACCAGTTTGTGGCTGGCATAAGGACAGTTTCACCCAAACTGTCCTAAAGAAAAGATAGCACAAGATTCATCTGTGACTTTTCTTCAAGTCAGGGAGTGCGCACAAACATGGGAAGGTGTGCGGTCCCCGCCAGGTGCTGAAATCAGAGAGGTAGAGGTGAGAGCCAGAAATGAGAACTCTGGGGAAATTCAGTCAAGCGTACCTTCAGCGGTGAAAGTTGAGTTTCAGCAGGGGCGGTACGGGCCGGTGCAGGCTGAGGTAGTCCCACAAACGGTAGAATATAGGCCTGCACCTACTGAGCCAGCTCGAGTACCACCAAGAACTGAGTTTACTTCCAGGCAGGGTGAAATTGACTTTCTTCAGAGGGAGATGTCTGAGATTGGTGCCAGGCTGAACAGACTCACCACCAGCGATCAACAACTTCAAGTGCCACGTTGCTGGCGATGCAATCGGGTTGATCACTTGAGACGCGAGTGCAGACAGCATTAAACGGGACCCCTCTAA
>JACEFZ010027732.1:0-192896 GCA_014155875.1 Cepaea nemoralis
TGGGGGCGATTTTTTAAGCCCCCAAAATTCTTGCTCCATGTTTGCCCAGGCAGTTGGTACACTTTCTTTTTTGTTGGGTGCTCGGAAGTCCAGCTTGGCCAGCGGACACTCCTTGAAGGCGTGGTGATCGGCGCAGTAACGGCAGATTTCCGTCTTACTGCGACATGCTGCTCTGCTGTGGCCGGCCCTCTGACATCTGGAACATTGGGTGATCCTTGGATAAATCTCCCTGTCGGCTGCATTCTCTTGTTGATTTATATTGTGGTTGGCATCTCGCTTCCCTCTGTCGTTACCCCCGGGCCTAGGTTTTAGGAATCTTGGAGTAGGTGAGGAGCCGCTCCGCCTTCACGAATCGGTTGTGTTGTTTTCTCTTCTCGAAGCTGCTTCATGATTTCTTCGTCTGATAGCTCCACTTGGATACGCTTGACAACCCACTTGCTTGTCGGTGAGTTGGTGTTCCTGACTCTGGAGTCTTTCTCCTCTCTCTGCTTCTCCGTAGGTTTGGCCCTTGTATGTGGTGGGCTGTCGATCTTCTCCCTTGTGGTAGCATCAGTAGTAGCTGTAGTTTCAGGTTCTTTGTTACAGCTCTCCGGCAGGCTCTCCACGATCTTCTTCTTGTGGGGCTTCCATGCTGCACATCTTGGCTACCGTGTGTTTCTTGTTGTTGGACTTGCTACGTGACTTTTTCCCCCCGTATCAGACTTCTTGACTGGTTAAGGCGACTTGTCTGTTAGCGCTCGCAGTAGGGGGGTGATGATGACGCGAAGATAATTTAGTTTTTAACACCTGTAATAAATGTTTTAATCTAATACAAATTAATCACAATATAAATGTGCTCTGCAAAGCCGTAATCAGATGAAAAGGAAAAAATTTTGTCAGATTTAAACTTTACAATAACATGATCTGACAACGTTAATAAAAAATATTTATATTGTTGCTTTTATTTGTTTCTGTGAACTAAGTATAGAACATTTTATTACATATGACACACCATATGTATATGATTCAATTCTTTAGCTGAATAAGAATAATTTAAAATTCAACATTAACTAGTTAGTTAGTCAATAGCGGTTCCAACTTCATGGCGAAAGATCGTCCCCATAACGTCCCGTTTCCTGTGCCAGTGAATATCACACAAAATGCTCCTCACTGCCCCATGTGAAAAGTGGAACAGACAGGAGTCTCAACAAACAAGTGGGACCACATTTTCACTCACTGTAGGAAGCATTTTCTTCTGTTTGACCTGTAAGCATCACTGATTCAATTGTGTTTAGATTAACATTTTTGTTTTGTTTGTTTGCTTTTACCTTGTTCCATTCCACCCCGTTTCATACCCATAATGCTAATCTTATTTTTTTTTTAAAATTTCCATCATTCTGCAACCTGTGGTGTCTTTCCCAATTTATACATATTTTCGGGTGCCAATTCTGGTAATTTTGTTGTTGTTTTTCAAGAACCATTGATAATCTACTGATATCACAGTAGGCCAGCATGGCCGAATGATAAGAACGCGTGTTCTTAAACATCCGGTGCGCTGATGCGAGGTAAGGGTTTCAACCCCTACACCGGAAAGTTGGACTAAAATGGTGATCTATCGTCCTTCGGTTGGGGACGTTAACTAAAAGTACCTCTGAGTCAGAGTGGGTTTTACCTGATGGCGAGGGACAACTATTAATAGGTAAAAACTAGTCCCCACGCAAAAATTTAGTCCAGCACTATTAGATTAGTGTGTATGGACTACGCTTGAGTTCAAAGCGAGTTTTTCGCACAAAAATTTAAAAAAAAATGTGATCACACAACACCCGATTTCTTGGGTAGTGAGATTTGATACCTAACCTGTTTGGATACGCACGACAAACAGGAGGCCCCTGTACAATTTTAAAAGTCAACGGCAATTGGAAATAGCAAAGAGTAGGCTGTGAACCCGTCGCACTGGCAAAATTGCTAGGGAAAAAGTAAACCAACCCATGAGAGCCCTTTACCCTGGATGGAATCTGTCTACAGGAAAAAAACTTTACACAAATGCATGCCGAAGTCGGACACACTAACCGTCTGAGGGACATAACTAGGTGTGACGCTCTCCCCGCGAAGCAGAAACGAAGAAGAGGGAGAAACTTTCTCCTCTTTAGATCTCCCCCTGCCTCCCCACCCTGCAACTGTCCCGTTGTGACGACACACTCCAGCTTTCCCCTCCTCATGACATGCTTCAAATGTAGACTGTCTTCTTCTGTAGCGAATAACGTTCTCTGTGTATGTTAACTTCTCTCAAGATATATCATTGGGAGGTGGGGGTGAGGGTGTCTCTGTAGCCAAGTAGTTTAAGCCGTCTGTCTCGCGCTCCGAAGGTCGTGGGTTCGATTCAGGGCTCTGTCATTCAGTTTTACGAGTGCAGTTTCTCAGAAACTCCTGGGGGTCGTCACTGAAACTATGAAGCCCTCCTGTGGAAAGAGACCGAGCCATATGGATTAAAACCTAGTGCAATGAAGTCGATCCTCTCGTTTTTTAAACTTTAAACTTTCTTTATTACTCTGTCCAACAGACCATTCTAAATTCAAATTTCGATTCTATAATTACCCATACCCGGTTCAACCTCAAGGAGAAGTTATAGTTGGGTCCTCATCGGCTCAGAATGATAGTCCTGTGACTAGTCAGCCACCAAAGCAGCTACCCAAAGGTTTTACCCTCAGTATCCTATTAATCCCAAGGTGATTGTTGTCCATATGGGTAAAGGACAATGTTTTTAATTTTTTTTTAAATTCGCAATCTCATTATCTATATCTATAAAACAGACTGTATGTGTGTGGGGGGCTGGCTATGTATTGGATGCGTTCGATAACGGTACATCCGATTGAGATGAAATTTTCTACACGTCTTCCTTTCATTCCTGGGGCAACCGACTGTAATAGTTTCTTAGTGTAAATCGGCTACTTACTTAAAAATATTTAATATTTCATTTTTCATTATATAATTTCTATATAGTCAGGGGGGACATCACTCAGAAAGTATTTCAAGGGGCATACTTTTAATAATAAATTTCTAATAGGGGGTACGGGGTGTCAGGCATTGGTAGCACCTTTGGTAAGGATGGCTCTCATGTCCTTTCAGGACCCATCCCCCACTGGTCCAAGTCTGACACCCAGCTCGTGCCTGTGGCTCCTAGTAGCTGTCAGCATGCGACAGCGGCCACCCCCCGGGCAACAGCTGTGAGAGGCTGGCTAAACCAGGCATGGGTATCCGATTTGGTGTCAAACCAAGAGGTAAACTAGGGTATGCCTACCCAGCATGTGAAGACAGGATTCGGCAGACTGCGCGGAAGAAATCATTCCTGATTCAACGGGCAAGACGGCGTTTACCTGCAAAGCGTTGTGGAACGTAATGAGCACGGCAAGGCACGTAGAGCGCCCTGGTCATCCACTGCACCTGTATTCGTCTCCAATCGTCTCGACTTGTCTTGCCACTGGACTCAGATGGACTCAGGCGAGAGAGTGAGGTCGACGAATTGCGCAACTCTTCCTCACTTTAATCCAAGTCATCGCGCAAGTCATTCTTCATCCAACGTACATTATCACATTCAAGCCCTGTGGCGATGGCGAGCGGCTAAGCGGCAGCGCAGGGTGGGTACGCTTGGCAGCCGTAGTCGCAGACCTGCACACAGGCGGCTCAGGCCATATGGTCGTCTTCTACTCATGACGGAGCAGCAGTGGGATTCGGCAGCTCCCTGAGCGACTGAGCAGCCCTATATAGGAACACACTGCTCACCTCCATAGCATGAGGAAGGGCTAGAAAAGGTGTCTAAACATTGTCTGCTTCATCACTACCTAACCAGCTAGGCCGCGGTGGTGGGTACCCTAACTGCGGTCGACATACAAAGAAAGATAAAACAAGCAAAGTAAAGAGGAACCCTATTCCCTTAACAATTGGAACTTGGAATGTACGACCCTACTTGACAGAGACGGTGCGTCGGGTCCAGAGAGACGAACAGCACTGATTGGGAGAGAGCTGGGAGGTACAACATCGACATTGCAGCCTTTGCGACACGACTTGCAGAAGAAGGCCAAATCTGTGAAATGTGCCGGCTACACATTTTCTGGAGTGGAAGAAAAAGCGAGGAAAGACGCCAATCCGGTGTGGGATTTGCCATTAAGTCGGCCCGGTCGGCAAATTAGCTGATTTCCAAGGCTATAAACGACAGGCTCATGAACCATGAAGTTGCTCTGCTGAATGGAAGGAAGCACGCAACCATTGTGAGTGTCTACGACCAACTATGCCAACGAAGATGATGTCAAGAACAGTTCTATGCGGACCTGCACAATGTATTAAACATCTGTTCCCAAGGAGAAACACTATACTCCTTGGGGATTTCAATCCAGAGTAGGCACGGACACCACCTCTTGGAGTGGCATTATTGAAAAGCATGGAGTCGGAAATTGTAACAGCAATGGACTCCGCTCCTTCAGACATGTGCCGCGAAACATGATCTCCTGATTACGAACACAATTTCCGTCCTCCCCATGAGAAATAGAACATCGTGGGAGGCACCCTCGCTCGAAACACTGGCACCTCATTGACTATGTCATCGTCAGGAGGAGTGACAGACAAGACGTTCGAGTGACAAAATCCATGTGTGGTGCCGAATGTTGGACAGACCATCGTCTCATGGCTCGAAAATGAACATTCCACATCAGGCCACCACGGCGTCCTCAAAGGGCGAAAATGCGAACAAAGCTAATGTCACCGCCTAAAACAGCAAGAAAATGCACGCAGTAGTCATTTGAAAAATATGCTGGAAGACCGCCTCAAGCCCAATGCTGAAGTAAAACAGGATACAGAAACAGAATGGAGGCCCTACAAGGACACAATTTACAACACTGCTATGGAAATCCTGGGTCCAGCCCCCCGAAAGCATAAAGACTGGTTTGATGAAAATTAGAGACATCAACCAATTGCTGGGCGAGAAACATCTTCTCCTCAAGGCACATTTGAGTGACCCAAAGTCAACATAAAAAAAAGATGCTTTCAAGAACATTCAGAGAGTAGTGCAGCAGAAACTCGGCACATGCGGGACTCCTGGCTGAGCAGCAAAGCTGATGAAATTCTGGCTTTGCTGACAGACACGATATGAAAAACTTCTACGACTCACTGAAAGCGGTCTATGGTCCTTCATCACCAGGCATAGTTCCCCTCCTCAGTGCAGATGGGGGAACATTGGTCACGATAAGAAAGAAATCCTCCAACGCTGGGCAGAGCATTTCAGCAAAATCTTAAATGCAACTTCCTTCTTCGATGATGAAACCTCAACTGCCTCCTCAAGTTCCCACCAATGAGACTACTTGATGACCTGCCAACCATAGTGGAAAATAAACAAAGCCATCCAGCAACTCTCCAGCGGCAAGGCACCTGGTCCTGACTCCATCCCAGCAGAGATATACAAGGCAGGGGGCCGGTCCTAACAGAGCAGCTTCACACAAGTCTTCACAAACCATATGGATGAACGAGACCATGCCACAAGATTTTAAGGACGCGTCAATAGTCCACCTTTACAAACGTAAAGGAAACCGCCAATCCTGTGACAACCACCGAGGCATCTCCTTGCTTTGCAGGGAAGATACTCGCCAGAATTCTTCTCAATCGCCTCACAGCCCATCTCGATCAAGGTCTTCTTCCTGAGAGTCAATGTGCTTCAGAAAAGAACGTGGAACTGTTGACATGATTTTCGCTGCAAGGCAGCTGCAAGAGAAATGTCAGGAACAGAACTGCGAAATGTTCTCCACTTTCATTGACCTTACCAAGGCTTTTGATACAGTCAGCAGAGAAGGACTGTGGAAGATTATGGCAAAATATGGCTGTCCACGAAAGTTTGTCCAAATAGTGCGGCTATTTCATGACGGCATGCAGGCAAGAGTACAGGAAAATGGTGAACTGTCTGAACCCTTTCCTGTCACCAATGGAGTGAAGCAAGGATGTGTCCTGGCACCAACACTGTTCAGCTCATGTTTTAAGCCATGTTGATGAATGCTTCGAGAACGACGAAATGGAATAGACATCAACTACCGTATGGATGGAAAGTATTCATCTCAGAAGGCTGAAAGCTAAAACAAAATTAACAGCGGCACCGTCAGAGAGCTCCTGTTTGCTGATGATGCGCTCTATACGCCCAACTCAGAGGCGGAACATGCAACATAATGTTTCAGCTTTCTCACATGCCTGTGCCAACTTTGGGCTCAATATCAATTGGAGAAGACTGTAGTTATGTACCAGCCAGCTCCAGGGAATAATCACACTGTGCGAATATCAAAGTGAATGATCATAGACTAAGTGTTGTGGACAAATTCACCTATCTTGGCAGCACCGTGTCACAATCACAAGATGACGAAGTGAATGCAAGAATCTCCAAGGCCAGTGCAGCTTTGGCAGACTGTACAAGAATGTATGGGACAGAACTGGAATAAGCCTGCAAACAAAGCTACAAGTCAACAAAGCAGTTGTATTATCCACACTGCTATATGCTTGTGAAACCTGGACTGTTTATCAGCGACACGCTAGGAAATTAAACCACTCCACACAGTCTGCCTAAGGAAGCTACTGAAGATTAAATGGCAAGACAAGATTCCAGACACTGAAGTCCTAGAAAGAGCATCCATGCCCGTATCACACTCTACTGATGAAGAATCAGATTCGCTGGGCTGGTCACTTGACTCGCATGCCAGATCACAGGCTCCCTAAACGAATTTTTTACAGCGAACTGCGTTGTGGTAAACGCTCCCAAGGTGGCCAGAGGAAACGTTTTAAAGACACTCTGAAAATTTCACTGAATGCTTTTGGAATTCATCATGACACCTGGGAGGCTGCAGCCAGAGACCGAAATTCGTGGCGTGCATCATTGCGCAAAGGTGCAGTATAGTGAGGCAACCAGGACTGCAAGAGCTGTTGAAGAAAAGGCAGGACAGAAAAACCACTGCAGGAAATCCTCCTCCAGAGACGTCAAGCATTCTTTGCCCACATTTGTCAAAGAACATTTCGAGCCAAAATATGGCCTTATCAGCCATCTTAGAACCCACGGCTCCACACCTTCAACCCCACTGGATGAAATGAATGGTCATCATCATTCTTGATGGACAAACAACAACAACTTTTAATAACCTTTCATATACTTTATAGTCATATTGTTGGGACTTACAATGCACTATTGTTAAACTCCAGTCCTCTATAGTTATTTACAGGACATATGAGTTATAATAATAATGATAACTTTAAGCATTTTCAAAGTTTCATAAAATAATGCATAATGCATAACGTTGTAACCCATATTTATGCTTAAAGAAGTATCTACAGTATGCAGATGATTGAAAACAGTTTCATTAAAAATAAGGATGGTGTGGGAAGACATCATTTAAGTTACTGTGCGCCAGGAGCTGGGCGGCACCCACGCCGGGTCAGATCGACAGAAGACAGACAGAAGTCAGGAAGGGAGGCTTATTTGACGACTATATGAATTAAATGCAATGCCGGCCCCAACAGGAACTGGGTGAATATACGGGCCGGCACAGACAGACAGATAGACAGCAGACAGATAGGCGGGAACGGAGCTTGTATGACTAGTATATGAATTAAATACGATGCCTCCACCAGGGACTGGTTGAAGCCGCGGCCCGTGTCAGACAGACGACAGACAGACACGGGGACCGACAGACAGACAGACAGACAAAGACAGTAGTTGGGAAGGCGAGCGTATAGACTACGCATATGAATTAACGTAGATGCTACCCAGGGACTGGGTGAAAGACGGGCGGGCAGCAGATAGACAGGACAGAATACCCCCAACAGCAGACAGACCCGATAGGTCGGGAACGGGAGCTTATATGACTCGTAATATGAATTAAATTGAGATACTCCCACCCGGACTGGTGAAGCGGGAGTCAGACAGACAGAAGACAGTCGGGAACGGAGTTATGTGACTACGTATATGCATTAAATGAGATGCTACCCACCAGGGACTGGGTTGAAGCGGCCGGGTCAGCCAGACGACAGACAATAAACAAGCAGACAGACAGACCGAAAGGATTAGATAGATAGCATAGAGAGATAGTCGATAAGATCCTCAGAGCTGGCGAAGCTGGGGCCGGGTCAGCTAGTGCTTCGATAAATACCATTTCTCCACAAGGCCGGTAACTAACAGAAATCGAGAACTGTTTGCTTCCGGTTAGAATTTGAATCTTAACAACAAAACACTGTAGTGAGAACAATCATGAATGCTGTAAGTTTTGCTTGTATTAATGCACCTCCGGTTATTGATTTCTGTTTATATGATAGAACAATTTTCGAACAAAAAAAAAAAAAAAAAAACAAAAAAACAACCGAAATGTTTGTTTCATCTTAACTCAAATGTTCTTGTTTTATTTACTAAGCTTAAAGTTAACAAATGTAGGAATCCGAACTGTAGAAACAAGAAACCTGTTTTCGATGCAATTCACTGATCACTGTTTCACTTTTACTTTTCACGATGGCGTTGATTAATAATATTAATAATAATAATAATAGTAGTAGTAATAATAATAATAATAAATAACGATTTGATAGAAGTCAGCGGGGCCTAGTGCGCTTCCGCTTAAACTTCCAACGCGCTGATGGCGGGTATGGGGTTCACGTCACGCCTACACACACAGGTCAGTTGGATTTTATCGTTGGTTGACTACTTCTCATTTAGAAAGCAATGGCAAAACTTAATTTACTGAACGTAAAATTGCCGAGACTAAATCAACGAAGTGGTTGCAATGTCCCGCAAAGGACATGTAATATTAAAAATTGTGTATGCGGATGTAATAATAGTATTGGTATATCATATAAGTTGTTATTTATTGGCAATACCAACTACTTTTAAGACTTTTTTTTTTAAACCAACGAATCGCCATGGCCATGTCACATTTTTCGTGACAACTAATTAATTTTTACATTTTTTTCACACATCTGTTATATTGTCTTCAACTGTGTCATTCATAGTCTTAAAATACTGTCCTTGTCCGTCACGAGTATTTCAATCACTTTTGCTTATGAGCCAACAGATCCACTGAATTAAAACTTTTCTGGTCACCTGAAAGATTCATTTAAATTACAGGCACCAACAACCCCCCCAATCTTCACTACAGCTGCTACTAAATCCACTTTTCTCACTGTCACATGGAAAGACAGCAGAATTGCTGCCTGTATGAATTGGTCTAGGGGTTACATGACTTTCTCCGTAATCCCGTATACTCTCGTCAGTGGCGTGAAGTGCGTGAGAATCAGTAGCGGTTCTCTCCGCGTAGGTAACTTACGGGGTATGTGAGCCGGTTGCTCAGAAAGCAATGGCAAACTACTGAGCGTAATCTTGCCTAGTACATCAACAGCAACTGAAAAATGCTGGTGTTGACTGCAATGGCCTGTAAGGGATATGCAACATTAAAAAAAAAAAAAAAAACAACTCAACACCACAATGTAACTTCCCTTTATGCTTGGGATAAAAACCACCAGACCACGATATCAAGACAGAGCTGTGTGTTTATATGTGGTTATGTGTTTAAATGTGTGTATGAATGGGCAGTGGCGGATTGGGTCTACAAATATTGGTTGCCAGGAGATAAAGTTACTAAAAGGACTTTAACATTGTTAGCATATGGGAGAGTTTATACGGACTTGAGTCCGAATAGACAGAGTAGTTTATACGGACTTGAGTCCGTATAGACAGAGTAGTTTATACGGAGCGGAGTCCTCATCATAGTTGCCATTCTAGATATTTTATATCCAGATCTAGAGGTTTTTGCCAACATCTGGATACCGTTTTCTGACGTTTGGATGCTGGATGCAATTCTAGATACTTTTCATTTGGAGTCGGTGTCATCGTCTTGCTCATGTCTAGGTATCTGAGCTCGGGTTCACACAGGCAACAATAACTCGGTTCAATACAATATCGAACATTT
Organism: Cepaea nemoralis; assembly: GCA_014155875.1. NCBI lineage: Eukaryota > Metazoa > Mollusca > Gastropoda > Stylommatophora > Helicidae > Cepaea > Cepaea nemoralis. The sequence goes on from JACEFZ010027732.1 coordinate 9,954, forward strand.
ATTGTAGTTCACTATACAGTGCTTTGGCGCAGTGGGTTAACAATCCCGCGCTGTGTTACATATCACAGAGATTAACATCATCATACATAGTTATCACAAACATCCTAGCAAACTATCTAGCATATAGGCTATCTATCCCAAATACACATGGGTTTAATCTATTAATCTATTGAGTCCCTCTAAGGGCAGGCCCTGTTGCCTCTCTCACAGTCCCGTCTGTCCTCTGCCGGTCCACACGTGTCCCAATCCGACACGGGTGGTAACTCTGTCCGAGTTCCTCGTGACCCCGCAATAGGCGGGCCACATCAGTGTCCACGGGACCATGGACTCAATGACCAGTCCTTCGAGAAGGCTCTAGATTTCTCTGACTCACTTCTATCCCTTGGGCGGGAGTTGCAGCCCTTTAATTAATATCTATAGATGTGAGGCGGTGACAGTCGGATATTTTGAATACTTTCTAGATTTTACTTTTCTTTCGGTGTCATTTACCCATTTTATGTTCGGTCTGGACGCGCGTAAATTATGGTAATTGCCATTATTTAAACTTTGAACTGACTTTGGTCAACGCTCAACAATCTGGCAACCCCCCCCCCCCCCCCCCCCCCCCCCCCCCCCCCCCCCACCGGTAATGAGTAAAATGGCGCATAGGGGCTCTGAAGAAACTTTTGGTCAGTAAACATTTAAAATTAAAGAATTTGGCTGCAATTGGAACCGATAATGCATCGGTAATGGTCGGTATCAACCATGGTGTGTATGCAAAATTGAAGGAAGATATCCCATCTTTAATCCTCATGAAATGTGTATGTCATTCCTTGCAGCTAGCATTATCACATGCCTCATCAGTCAGAATGTTTACCAAGGAATTTGGAATTCCTTATTGCTGAAACACATAACTGGTTCTCCAAAACAGCCGCCTTTTCCGGGTGGATGACAGCACTCGTTTCTGTGCACCAGTCAATCACTTTATCTACTGTCGCCTGTAACTCATAGGCTGTTTGCTCCCTATCTCTCCCCTGCCTATATGCAAGAATATCATCTGCAAATGTTAGTATTCTTCCAACCCCTGGTGCTTCTAGGTTTGCAATCTTGCTCGTATACACATTAAAGAGCACCGGTGAGACTGCAGATTCCCTGTGGCAGTCCCGGGGTTAACATATGTGGCTCTGAGGTCCATGCGCCCAGACGGAGAGCAACCCGACGAGAGTGCAGGACGGCTGCTATCCAGTTCACCAACCCAGGGATTGACCGCCTTCTCCATCAGTGCGGTCATCAAAATATCATATCGAACTCTATTGTAGATCAAGCGCTATCGCCATCGTTTCCTGTCTACTCTGGAACCCCTCATAAACATCAAAATCAAAAGTGGCTGCATTTGACCAGGTATCTTTTCCTGGCCTGTAGCTCCCCAGGGGTTTATATAACTGACGTACCCAGGGCAATGGTATTTGTCTGTATTTAGCTCCTGGAGCATGAGGAATAACAAGACACAATGAAAAGTGCTACACAGCTGAAATACTATATGGAATGTACAGTGATGGAAAAAAATTATGCATTCCTTCTCTTTTCACAACCCAATTTTAAGTGAAGTGCAAAAAGTTAATAAACTATTTGAATCTCAAAATGTTGATAAAGTTAAATTACTTGACGATCTCATTTTGCTATTTCACTCAATTGGTAAAAGACATATTGCCAACTTGTAAAGCTGACTTGTTCACTTGCACTATAGAGAGCTATTTGGCTCCTAAGCCAAACATAGGATACCAAATAGAATCAAAAATTGATGGTTTAAAAACAAAAGGACTGTTAACAGAAAATGAAGAGAACAACTTAAGAAAGCGCTCTCAAGATTTTCTTGTCTCATTATTCAATCAACTGAAGCAGAGACTTCCTGAAAATTTAGATGTATTGAAAAATATTTCACTCTTTTCTATTAACAACATACCTCAGCCAGTAAAGGACATACCTAAATATTGTCAAGTTATTAAATTTTTAAGGGCTACTGATAATAGTGTGGCGGAAGCAGAATATTAGTTAACCAAAATAAATTTGGTTGACTGGACAAACAAAACAGAAACTGAAGCTTTTTGGAGTGAAGTAAGACAATTTAAAGATGCCTCAGAAAACAGTCCATTCTGTAAGCTCTTTGAATATGCGATGTCTGCCATGATACTACCCCATTCAAATGTTGATGTGGAAAGAGTTTTCAGTACTGTGAATTATACAAAATGTAAACTAAGAAACAGGGTGAAACTTGATCTCTTAAATGCTATATTGACAATAAGATTTGGCCTGATGAGAGCAGGAAAATGCTGTTCAACTTATCAGCTCCCTGATCGTGTATTAAAAGAAATTGGAACAGCTAAAGCATACCAGAGTCATTTTGAATGTGAAGCTTCAACTTCATCATCCAAGTTAAGTGCATCTTGTGAGACAGGCATCAGTAAAGATGAGGACATGATTCTATAGGTAAGTCACATCAATTTTCTTTTTAATGTTGCATATCCCTTACAGGATGGTGCAGTCAACATCAGAATTTTTCAGCTGCTGTTGATGTACAAGGCAAGATTACGCTCAGTAGTTTGCCATTGCTTTCTGAGCGACCGGCTCACATACCCCTGTAAGTTACCTGAGCGGCTCGAACCGCTGTCGGTTCGGGCGCAGCTGCGTTACTCACGAGAATATACGGGATAACGGCGATAGCCGTAAACTTTTCGCCAGGGAGAGAGGCAGTCACATCAATACATATGTAATTTCTTACTTTCTCAATCTGGATATTTTTCCTAGATACTTTCCAACGAAATCTAGATATTTATGGATGTTGTTTGGGCCGTTTCTAGATACTTTTGGTCAAAAAAAAGTGGCAACCCTGGCCTCATAATTCCGGTCCAAGCTGACAGTAATATGCGTCGCCTCAGAAAGACATGATTAGGCAATTCAAACACCAGGCTTCCGACTTACTGGCCTGATGAATTAACAAATAAACAAGGAAATGCTATGCACATAAAGTGCAGGAAAACCTGGTATATGTGAAGCAGGTTGAAAAGAGAGAGGAGATAGATAGATAACGAACCTAACGAAGATAACTTTTATATAATATAAATAAGATAATATAAGTGACAAAAAATCTGTTCATAATTATAGTTCCTAAAATATTGTTATTAAAAAGTCGCTTGCACCCAATTAATTGCTGAAAAATTTAAAAAAAAAATAAAAAAAATAAGCGTCCAGCAGGGAATCGAACCAACAGCTCCCGCTTATCAGGCAGAGACACTTACCACTATGCTACTGAGGATACGATTTTGAATCAACAAAAGTATATAACATAACCACGCTCATGTCCCAATGACGTCACATACGTTAAGTCACGTGACTAGGCAAATCATGGACCGGAAAAAACGGAGTGGAGTCCGAATAGACAGAGTAGTTTATACGGACTTGAGTCCGAATAGACAGAGTAGTTTATACGGACTTGAGTCCGTATAGACACTTCCTTAGCATATTGTCTGATGTTTGTCCTCTAAAAGTACTGGAGAGTTTTGGCCATCATAGACCGTAACTTTAGGAAGGGAAAATCCCAACTGCACCTCCCAGTGATAGAGGATGGGAAACACACCACGGTGTGATAAACACAGCCCTGGGGACCGAGTATCCACTGTGATAAGTGGACAACTCTGCAGCTGAGCAGAGAAGGGCACTCACTTATCCTCAGAAATGGCTGTCAAAGTCTGAGGTAACAAACCCCACAAATGGAAGTGGAAAGCAAGGGGAATCACCACATTATCTTCCCAAGACTTCATGACAAAACACAATTCAGAGGCAGTGAACGGCATTAATGACTGTCTTAGGAGATCCTTGTCCGGTAGGGACAGTCATGAGCCACAGGTGACACCAGACTGTCATCCAGCTACTGATGGCAAAATCATTATTAAAACAAATAAATATACAACAATAAGAAAGAGACAAACGGCTTTCTTTGGTCATGTGATGAGAAGAGAAGCATTGGAGAACATCGTGACAACTGGAAGGATCAAGGGGAAGAGAGACAGACCAAGAGAAATGATGCTGGATGGATTGAGATGGTGGCATGGAGGAATATCATAGACAGAGTTGATTCAGAAAATAAAAGACAGAGATCTTTGGAGAGTCATGAACGCCCACGCCAGCTGGTATGGCACTTAATGATGTTGTCTGATGCTTAAAGGAACCCTCATGCCATTGGGCGAGCTGACACCCTGGTCAGTCGGCCACCGTGAATGGGAGTGCGAGCTGACACCCTGGTCAGTCGGCCACCGTGAATGGTAGTGCTAGTGAGTGATTCCAGAGACAATGGGACAGTCAGGTTCTAGAAGTTTTGAAGCCACAGGTGCTAGGAATTGTCTATACTTGAGATCTTTAACAAGAAGTTTATTATAATATGGTCGTAAGTCAGCATGGCCGAATGGATAAGAACATGTCTTATTAAACATCCAGTGTGCTGATGCTAAGGTAAGGGTTTCAACCCCTGATGGCAAAGGACACTGTTGATAGGGAAAGCTAATCCACACGAAAAATTCAGTCCAGTGCTACTAGAAGTAATGTGTACGGACTATGCTTGGGTTCAAAGCGAGCGAGCGCAAAAAACATAATATGGTCAAAATAATAAAAACATGTGAGACATAACTTTCTTCTTATTTTCCATTCACAGCAAACGTTGATATTCAAGCAAGAACAGGGTAAGTAGCTTGACGTCTTGTTAAACTATTTTAATTTATTGTTTCTTCTTTTAACTTAGAGGTTTAAAGGCAAGAGTATTGCCTTCATTACACCCTGGATTTATCCTATATGGCTCTATATAACTCGTTCCACTTTGTGGCCTGCTGAATATGGCACAAGTATAGAAACTCTTTAGTCATAGCGATGACCCCCGGGGTCTTCAAAACATTGCACCTGTGAACTCAAAATGAATCCATGACATTTAGAATGCGAGGCAGGTGGTTTGACCACTTCGTGGTGTTGAACTCCAGAGTGTGGAAGTGACAGTGATAAATTATGCTGTGGTTAAGGACTTGCGAACGCGGTTTGTGAGCCCGTATACCCGGGTTTGAAACATGGCTGTGGTGGTTTTTTTCGAAGAAAGGTATAGAGGTCGGTCGTTCAGAAAGCTATGGCAAACTACTGCTACAACTCACGGGAAGGTTAACCCGGTCAACAAATACCCGCAGAAGTCGGATGTGTCTGCCTAACGGCGCAAGAATGCAGCTCTGCTGTAAACAGGCACAACACAATCACGTCCGAAAAAAGAAACTCCGGATGAACGCAGAAGAAGAAGAAGAAGAAGAAGAAGCTGCTACAACCATCTCCTGAAGTTACAAACTCCCTCTATGGGTACCTGCAGAGGCCCCTTGCCTTTATAAAAATGACAAAAGATCTGCCAAAAGAAGAAAATTTGGGAACAACACATCAATAACATCAACAACATTTAACAAATTCAAAACAATGTTTTCCTTTTGTGAATTTGAACTATAATGGTGTAAATAATATAGTGCCCAATTTACTTACAGGCATATTTTCCTGCCGGGGTAGAAAACTCCATGGCATCTGTACATTTTTATCAGGCACCTGAATTTTCAATTATTTTCTAAGCTCGTGTTTGCACATACACAAATCTGCTGAGAAAAAGGGGCTGGCTCCTGAATTATGTTTAGTTTTTTCTAACCCTTTTCACTGTATTTATAAGGACTCGTTATGTTGCTTTAATATATGTTTATTTATTTATGAAGTGCGCCCCTGACGAGATACAGGGAAATATGCCAGGCAATAAATTTTGCAATATATTGCTTGTCTCTTCATTATTCATCAATAACATTTTAATTGGATGTTAGAATGGTTCACCGTGTCAAAGTCTCAACAGTTTTATAATAAAATTTGGTTGTTCCTTTGTTAGAATGGTTCGCCGTGTCAAATTCTCAACACTTTGATAATCCCATTTGGTCATTCCTTTGTTAGAATGTTTCACCGTGTCAAATTCTCAACACTTTGATAATAAAATATGGTCATTTCTTTGTTAGAATGATTCATCATGTCAAATTCTCAATACTTTAATAATAAAATGTGGTCGTTCCTTTGTTAGAATGGTTCAGTATGAAATTCTCAACACTTTGAAAATAACATTTAGTCATTTGTTGCTTTGGTAAATCTCCATAGCAAAAAGTGTAAGCTGATATATGTAGGTACTGCTTCTGTGTGATTTCTAAAAAAGTAATTACTGCTTCTCTTTTTTATTCTTCAAACAATATTAAATCCAATGCTGGCTTTCTACGCCAGTTGCAGTTCCATGGAGAATTTGTATAAAGGATGATTTCCATTGCACACAGCGTCTGCATAAGTGCTGCAGTCAGCTCTCATGGATCACACAAGGAGAATCACAGCAGAGTGCACAAACTCTGTAGCAAGATGTGGGAGGTGACATTTTTTATTTTGAGCCAAATGTACAAATGTGTTCCTCGGACTGCATTTAGTTTATATTTGTGTAGTGTACCCCCTATTTGTTTAAACTGTACGCCGAAAATATAATGAGAAATGTAAGAGAGAAAGAAACAGGGAGCTATATGATGCCCTAAATATCGGTGGTCATGACATACCAGAGATTCGGTATGCTGATGATACAGTATTGCTATCCACAACACAGAATGGAATAGAAAACCTTAAAGCCTCAACCCAATTGAATAGTGAAAATCACAACTTATATCTTAACATAGCAAAAACAAAAATAATGCATACAGATAAAACTGCTATGGAAAAAGAAATATATGTTAATGAGGAAAAATTGGAGGTGGTGGAAAATTTTGAATATCTTGGGTCATTGATTACCAACAACAGTGACACAATGAAAGAAATTAAATAACGACTATCAATTGCTCTTCAAAGACTAAAACAACTGAATAAATTATGGAGTGGGACAGACAGTACTACAAAAATTAGATTTTTAAGAGCATGCATCTTTCCTATTGCAACATACACCTGTGAGACCTGGACACTTACTAAACAAGCTGAATAGCGCATAAATGCCTTTGAATATAAATTTTATAGACAAGTTCTAAGAGTATCTTGGGTAAAGAAAAGAACAAATGCATCCACACTTCAAGAGCTGAATATTGAGGAAGGTTGGCTATTAAAGACAATAAAACAAAGAAAATTGAAATATTTTGGTTACTTGAAACGTCACGAAAGTTTGGAGAGAACAATATTGGAGGGGTATATGCCTGGGAAGAGAGGAAGAGGAAAGCTAAAGAGAAGATGGGTGCAGGATGTGGCGGATCTTCTTCTTCTTCTTCGTTCATCCGGAGTTTTTTTTTCCGGATGTGATTGCGTTGTGCCTGTTTACAGCAGAGCTGCGTTCTTGCGCCGTTAGGCCGACACATCCGACTTCTGCGGGCATTTGTTGACCGGGTTAACCTTCCCGGGGGTTTCTTAGGACGTTTGACTCTCACTGTTGTGGTGTTATCCCCCATCCCAGCTGGTCCATATAGAACAGCCAAAGATCCTGGTCAGCCCTCAAGGGAAGGCAGGGGCAGACCATGGGCATTCCCCGCCATCCAAGGAGGCTTCCATACTTGCAGAGCCGATACATAGCGCTCTGGTACTGGGCTCACCCAAGGAATCGTCACGTCCTGCACATGGCTGCTTAGCCTCACTTCCGTATATTGGGCCTTCCGTTCACCATAGGCTGTTCTTCCGGAAACCAGAAGTATGCAGTCTGCAGATGACATCCACACAGTGAGCTTTCGATTCGGACTTTCCATGTAATGGATTTGCTATCCAAGCAATATTCCATTTCGTGCCACTAGGACACTTTTCCACCTTTTATGAAGCCCACACAGTGGGCTTTTGATTCGGACTTTCCACGTAATGGATTTGCTATCCAAGCAATATTCCATTTCATGCCACTAGGACACTTTTCCACCTTTCATGAAGCCCACACAATGATCTTTTGATTCGGACTTTCCACGTAATGGATTTGCTATCCAAGCAATATTCCATTTCGTGCCACTAGGACACTTTTCCACCTTTTATGAAGCCCACACAGCGAGCTTTCGATTTGGACTTTCCACATAATGGATTTGCTATCCAAGCAATATTCCATTTCATGCCTCTGGGTCTTCATGCACCTTTAAATGTCAACCTGTATATAGTTAAAGTAAGCTGCGGTCAACTTGAGCTTGTTGATATCTCCATAGAGCTTGTCCTCAAATGAAGCAGGTGTGGGCCAAAATATCTTTCTCTGTTCTGCATACGTTGGGCAATCCTGCAGCAAATGTTTTGCTGTCATTTTTCCAGTTCTACAATTGCATTCATCGGTATCTCCTATCTTTAGTTTATTGAACAAGTGGTATTTCAGCCTGTTATGTCCTGTGCGGAGTCTGAAGATTGCTACTTGTTCTCTTCGGTCGAGTTTGTAATATGCATCATCCTTCTGATGGCCTGGATGCTCTGATTCCCATTTGGTTCTATAAGTGCTTTTTATCAACCTCTTTGCCTCATTATAGGTTATGTCTATGTCAGGCTGTGGTAGTCGTCCGCCCTCTTTTGCTAGTCTGTCAGCCTCTTCATTTCCAGGTATACTGCAATGTGATGGGATCCACTGTATTACAACTTTTTTGGATTTCTGGCATAGACCATGGAGTGCTGCTCTTACGTCAGTTAGTTCTGTGCTGTTATTGCTTCTCTTTATTTTCCTCCACCAGGAGCATTTCTGCTGCAGTTTTCAGAGCCTCTACCTCCGCTTTGAAGTTACTTGAAAATTTTCCAGTTGCCATTGAATGTGTTTTTTTCACTCCATTTTTTAAATTTAGGAGAACTCCTCCTCCTCCATTCTCTATTGAATTTTTGGCTGATCCATCTGTATATGCATGGGTCCAATTCCTGCTTGGGTAATGTTCTTTTATGTAGTTTAGGGTTATTTCTCTTCTTTCGGTTTCATGCTGAGTGTTCTTTTTCTCAATACCAGGAATGTTTTCTATCATCTCAGGCAGTTGCTGCTGTCGCCAAGCTGGGAACTTGTGTGCATTGTGTATGGGCTTGACTGTTGATATGTTAAGAATAGGATCTGCCCTAATCCTTCGTTTTGCAGTTTCTACAAAGTTGCTACGCTTCAGTCTTCCCTTTCCAAAACCATTAAATCTGTTGTACATAGGGTGGTCTGTCAATCTTCTAAATTTTTCTGCTTGTTGCTGGGCTCTGCTATCTCTTCTATCCTGCATTGGTTGTAAACAAGTAATCTTTTCTAGTTCATTAATAGGTGTTGTCTTCAGGCTTCCAGTTATGATTCGCATTCCTTGGTTTTGGACTCTACTTATTTTGTTAAAGTTTGACTTAGCTGCTGTTGCCCAAGCTGCAATGCCATATTCCAGTACTTGGCCTCACCCGTCCAGTATATAACTTCTTGAGAACTTTCTCATCTGCTCCCCACGTTGTACCAGCAAGCTTTTTCATGATTGCCATTCTCTGCCTTGCTCTTGTTCGATTTTTCTCAACCTTTGTCTTCCATGTCAGGCGACGATCAAAGGTGACTCCTAGATAGTTTGGATTTTCTTCATGGCGCAATATTTTTCCATTCAATACCAGCTTAGGTTGCTGAGGTTTATTTGAGAGGGAGAACACTGTGCATGTTGTTTTCTCCTCACTTATCTTCACTAACCATGATTTTGACCAGTCCTCTAGCGCTAATAATGCTTGCTGTATTCTGCTGTTAGCTGTGCTAATATATTCTTCAGATGTCCATATGGCTAGGTCATCTGCAAAGGAGGATGTGTGTACTCTGGCTGGAAAATTTTCTGTGATGTCATTTATATATGCTAGGAATAATGTTGGTGAAAGAACTCCTCCTTGGGGACACCTTGCTCCAGCAGCATCATTTTGCTTGTTTGTCCTTGTACTTTTGTCCTGGCAGTTCTGTTCTCAAGGTAGTGGCTGATCCATTTATACATTTTTCCACAAACATGCATGTTTTGCAGTTTTACTTTCAGTCCTTCCTTCCATACTTATCAAATGCTTTTTTCTAAATCTATCCAGACTGCTAGTGTGTGCTTTTTCTCTTGGAAGGCATCCTCTATTTCCTGAGCTATATAGGTTATTTGATCTTCAGTGGATCTGTACTTTCTGAATCCTGCTTGGTGTGGTGTTAAGAGTTTGTTTTCTTCCACTAAGAAACCCCCGGGAAGGTTAACCCGGTCAACAAATGCCCGCAGAAGTCGGATGTGTCGGCCTAACGGCGCAAGAACGCAGCTCTGCTGTAAACAGGCACAACGCAATCACATCCGAAAAAAAACTCCGGATGAACGAAGAAGAAGAAGAAGTTTTCTTCCAGATGCCATGTTAGCCTGCCATTGATAATGCGTTCCATTAATTTTCCTACACAGCTAAGTAGACTGATAGGTCGATAGCCATTTGGTTCTTCCAGGTCTTTTCCTTTCTTTGGGACTGGTATTAGTATAGCTTCCTTCCATGCCTGTGGGACTTTTCCTCTCTTCCAGCTGTTATTTAGGACTGCTAGTAGTTTCTTCTTTGCCTTGGTGCCTAGTCCTATTAGCATTTCATTTGTGATTCCATCCTTTCCTGGTGATTTCTTCTTTTTTAGGGTATTCATTGCCTGTTCCATTTCTTCCATTGTTAGATTTGCCATCATATATTCTGCTGCTGTCTCTGTATTTCTATGATGTATCTGTTTGTCTTTGATTGCTTTCTTCTGTTCAGTTGTAATATCAATGTGGTTTGCATTGGCATAGTGTTCCATTAGTGCATTTGCAGCCTTTTTTCCTGTAAGCAAGGCATTTCCTTGTTTAATTGTTATTTGTTTGTTTCTAGGTCCTTCATTGTTCATGGCTTTCACTAGTTTCCATAGTTTGTTTCCATCCCTGTCAAAATTCAGGTTTTCTGTTTTTTCCCTCCAACGATCTCTTGTTGTTTGATTTACTGTTCTTTTATATTTTGCTGAGGTGGCTTTGAGAGAGGTATTCGCTTCAATTGTTTGTTCTCTCTCTGCTGTCTTCCTGGCATCTTCAACTTTGTCCTCCAAACTTTATAGTTCTTCAGTCCAGTATGGTTTGTAATTTTTCCTCGCTCCTCTTGGAATGGACTCAGTGGCTGCCTGTATTATTGCTCTGTTTAGACTTTCCACCATTTGCTTCATGTTGCCATATCGTGTATTTATGTTTTCACAATATTTGTCTGTTAGTGTGGCAAATCTGTCCCAATCTGCTCGTTTGTAATTCCAGCGGGGCAAGGGCTTTTGCTCCTGTGGAACATACTCCATATTCATTACAAGCTTGATTGGTCTGTGGTCACTACCTGCTAATTGGTCCAGCACATGGCGATCGATTTTGTGGAGGATGTCTCCTGTGCAGAAAGCTAAGTCTGGAGTAGAAGTGGTAATCCATCTTCTGGAGTAGAAGCTCGGTGTGTCATCCGCTTTGTTGAGTAGATGGAGATTTGAGTCTATTTCCCAGTCCTCCACTTCATCTCCTCTTTTGTCAGTATCTGGGTATCCCCATCTTTCTGAACGGCTATTAAAGTCTCCAACAATAATGCAATTTGTGTCAGTTACTTTCATGTTTGAGAGTGTAAGATCCTTATCTGCTGGGCTATAAAGATTGTAAATTCTTATTTTCATGTCCTTTATCATTATATCAACACTTATAATTTCTGTTTGGTTGTCAGAGATCACAGATACTTCGCTGCAAGGTATTGTATTTCGTGTAAGTATTAGAACTCCTCCTTTATGTCCTTCGCGGTCTAAACGTGTGGCCTGATATCCCCTGACTGAAAATTTGTGCTTGGCGTTGAGGTGTGTCTCTTGAATGCATGCCACCCCTCTGCCGTGCGTCCACCTTGACGAGGTAGAGGGGCTTGAGCGTTCCAATGACCCCAAGAGCTATGCCGACGGTAGCACAGCTACTGGTAGGGTCACCCATGTCGGACAGGTCAAGGGAGAGGGACCAGACGAAGTGACGCACAAACCTGCTGCCTTGTAGGTAGACTGGGGACAGTCAAAGGCTAGGGAAAGCATCCCGAACAAATGCTTGTCGAAATCGGATGTACTGAGCCACAGGCTTGACAAAGAAGTGCAACGTAACTTTATCATTTCATGATGCCACAGATGAAAATTAATCGTTATGGTGCTAATCCCGTGAAGTCCCATCAGGCGGTGATAGTGCCGGGCCCCCTGCCTCGAGGGGGTCCACCCATGACTACTGGTGGTCACCTTCCCCTGTGCTGTGGAGTCAAGGCACAGAGGAGTAGGTTAAGAGCTATTGACCAAACACCCCGGACACTCAACATACTACAATGGAATGCAGAAGGAGTTTATAACAAGAAAGCCTCCCTAACACAGCGTCTTCATAAAGATAGAATAGATGTGGCATGCATTCAAGAGACACACCTCACGCCAATCGCACATTTTCAGTCGAGGGATATCAGACCACACGTTTCGACCGCGAAGGACACAAAGGAGGAGTTGTAATACTTACACGAAATACAATACCTTGCAGCGAAGTATCTGTGATCTCTGACAACCAAACGGAAATTATAGGTGTTGATATAATGATAAAGGACGTGAAAATAAGAATTTACAATCTATATAGCCCGGCAGATAAGGATCTTACACTCTCAAACATGGAAATAACTGACACAAATTGCATTGTTGTCGGAGACTTTAATAGCCGTTCAGAAAGATGGGGATACCCAGATACCGACAAAAGAGGAGATGAAGTGGAGGACTGGGAAATAGACTCAAATCTCCATCTACTTAACAAAGCGGATGACACACCGAGCTTCTACTCCAGAAGATGGATTACCACTTCTACTCCAGACTTAGCTTTCTGCACAGGAGACATCCTCCATAAAATCGATCGCCATGTGCTGGACCAATTAGCAGGTAGTGACCACAGACCAATCAAGCTTGTAATAAATATGGAGTATGTTCCACAGGAGCAAAAGCCTTTGCCCCGCTGGAATTACAAACGAGCAGATTGGGACAGATTTGCCATACTAACAGACAAATATTGTGAAAACGTAAATACACGATATGGCAACATGAAGCAAATGGTGGAAAGTCTAAACAGAGCAATAATACAGGCGGCCACTGAGTCTATTCCAAGAGGAGCAAGGAAAAATTACAAACCATACTGGACTGAAGAACTACAATTTTTGGAGGACAAAGTTGAAGATGCTAGGAAGACCGCAGAGAGAGAACAAACAACTGAAGCGAACATCTCTCTCAAAGCCATCTCAGCAAAATATAAAAGAACAGTAAATCAAACAACAAGAGATTGTTGGAGGAAAAAAACAGAAAACCTGAATTTTGACAGGGATGGAAACAAACTATGGAAACTAGTGAAAGCCATGAACAATGAAGGACCTAGAAACAAACAAATAACAATTAAACAAGGAAATGCCTTGCTTACAGGAAAAAAGGCTGCAAATGCACTAATGGAACACTATGCCAGTGCAAACCACATTGATATTACAGCCGAACAGAAGAAAGCAATCAAAGATAAACAGATACATCATACATATACAGAGACAGCAGCAGAATATATGATGGCAAATCTAACAATGGAAGAAATGGAACAGGCAATGAATACCCTAAAAAAGAAGACATCACCAGGAAAGGATGGAATCACAAATGAAATGCTAATAGGACTAGGCACTAAGGCAAAAAAGAAACTACTAGCAGTCCTAAATTACAGCTGGAAGAGGGGAATAGTCCCACAGGCATGGAAGGAAGCTATACTAATACCAGTCCCAAAGAAAGGAAAAGACCTGGAAGAACCAAATGGCTATCGACCTATCAGTCTTCTTAGCTGTGTAGGAAAATTAATGGAACGCATTATCAATGGCAGGCTAACATGGCATCTGGAAGAAAACCAACTCTTAACACCTCACCAAGCAGGATTCAGAAAGTACAGATCTACTGAAGATCAAATAACCTATATAGCTCAGGAAATAGAGGATGCCTTCCAAGAGAAAAAGCACACACTAGCAGTCTGGATAGATTTAGAAAAAGCATTTGATAAAGTATGGAAGGAAGGACTGAAAGTAAAACTGCAAAAAATGCATGTTTGCGGGAAAATGTACAAATGGATCAGCCACTACCTTGAGAACAGAACTGCCAGGACAAAAGTACAAGGACAAACCAGCAAAATGATGCTGTTGGAGCAAGGTGTCCCCCAAGGAGGAGTTCTTTCACCAACATTATTCCTAGCATATATAAACGACATCACGGAAAATTTTCCAGCCAGAGTACACACATCATCCTTTGCAGATGACCTAGCCATATGGACATCAGAAGAATATATTAGTACAGCTAACAGCAGAATACAGCAAGCCCTATTAGCGCTAGAGGACTGGTCAAAATCATGGCTAGTGAAGATAAGTGAGGAGAAAACAACATGCACAGTGTTCTCCCTCTCAACTAAAACTCAGCAACCTAAGCTGGTATTGAATGGAAAAATATTGCGCCATGAAGAAAATCCAAACTATCTAGGAGTCACCTTTGATCGTCGCCTGACATGGAAGACACAGGTTGAGAAAAATCGAACAAGAGCAAGGCAAAGAATGGCAATCATGAAAAAGCTTGCTGGTACAACATGGGGAGCAGATGAGAAAGTTCTCAAGAAGTTATATACTGGACGGGTGAGGCCAGTACTGGAATATGGCATTGCAGCTTGGGCAACAGCAGCTAAGTCAAACTTTAACAAAATAAGTAGGGTCCAAAATCAAGGAATGCGAATCATAACTGGAAGCCTGAAGACAACGCCTATTAATGAATTAGAAAAGATCACTTGTTTACAACCAATGCAGGATAGAAGAGATAGCAGAGCCCAGCAACAAGCTGAAAATTTAGAAGATTGACAGACCACCCTATGTACACCAGATTTAATGGTTTTGGAAAGGGAAGACTGAAGCGTAGCAACTTTGTAGAAACTGCAAAACGAAGGATTAGGTCAGATCCTATTCTTAACATATCAACAGTCAAGCCCATACACAATGCACACAAGTTCCCAGCTTGGAGACAGCAGCAACTGCCTGAGATGATAGAAAACATTCCTGGTATTGAGAAAAAGAACACTCAGCATGAAACCGAAAGAAGAGAAATAACCCTAAACTACATAAAAGAACATTACCCAAGCAGGAATTGGACCCATGCATATACAGATGGATCAGCCAAAAATTCAATAGAGAATGGAGGAGGAGGAATTCTCCTAAATTTAAAAAATAGAGCGAAAAAAACACATTCAATGGCAACTGGAAAATTTTCAAGTAACTTCAAAGCAGAGGTAGAGGCTCTGAAAACTGCAGCAGAAATGCTCCTGATGGAGGAAAATAAAGAGAAGCAAATAGCTATCTTCACAGATGCAAAGTCAGCTGTCTCAATACTGAAGAGCAATAACAGCACAGAACTAACTGACCTAAGAGCAGCACTCCATGGACTATGCCAGAAATCCAAAAAAGTTGTAATACAGTGGATCCCATCACATTGCAGTATACCTGGAAATGAAGAGGCTGACAGACTGGCAAAAGAGGGCGGACGACTACCACAGCCTGACATAGACATAACCTTTAATGAGGCAAAGAGGTTGATAAAAAGCACTTATAGAACCAAATGGGAATCAGAGCATCCAGGCCACCAGAAGGATGATGCATATTACAAACTCGACCGAAGAGAACAGTAGCAATCTTCAGACTCCGCACAGGACCATAACAGGCTGAAATACCACTTGTTCATAAACTAAAGATAGGAGATACCGATGAATGTAATTGTAAAACTGGAAACATGACAGCAAAACATTTGCTGCAGGATTGCCCAACGTATGCAGAACAGAGAAAGATATTTTGGCCCACACCTGCTTCATTTGAGGACAAGCTCTATGGAGATATCAACAAGCTAAAGTTGACCGCAGATTACTTTAACTATATACAGGTTGACATTTAAAGGTGCATGAAGACCCAGAGGCATGAAATGGAATATTGCTTGGATAGCAAATCCATTACGTGGAAAGTCCAAATCAAAAAGCCCATTGTGTGGGCTTCATAAAAGGTGGAAAAGTGTCCTAGTGGCACGAAATGGAATATTGCTTGGATAGGCAAATCCATTACGTGGAAAGTCCGAATCAAAAGCCCACTGTGTGGGCTTCATAAAAGGTGGAAAAGTGTCCTAGTGGCACGAAATGGAATATTGCTTGGCTAGCAAATCCATTACATGGAAAGTCCGAATCGAAAGCTCACTGTGTGGATGTCATCTGCAGACTGCATACTTCTGGTTTCCGGAAGAACAGCCTATGGTGAACGGAAGGCCCAATATACGGAAGTGAGGCTAAGCAGCTATGTGCAGGACGTGACGATTCCTTGGGTGAGCCCAGTACCAGAGCGCTATGTATCGGCTCTGCAAGTATGGAAGCCTCCTTGGATGGCGGGGAATGCCCATGGTCTGCCCCTGCCTTCCCTTGAGGGCTGACCAGGATCTTTGGCTGTTTCTATATGGACCAGCTGGGATGGGGGATAACACCACAACAGTGAGAGTCAAACGTCCTAAGAAACCCCCGGGAAGGTTAACCCGGTCAACAAATGCCCGCAGAAGTCGGATGTGTCGGCCTAACGGCGCAAGAACGCAGCTCTGCTGTAAACAGGCACAACGCAATCACATCCGAAAAAAAAACTCCGGATGAACGAAGAAGAAGAAAAGAAGAATGCATGCCACATCTATTCTATCTTTATGAAGACGCTGTGTCAGGGATTCTTTCTTGTTATAAACTCCTTCGGCATTCCACTGTAGTATGTTGAGTGTCCTTGGTATTTGGTCAGTAGCTCTTAACCTACTCCTCTGTGCCTTGACTCCACAGCACAGGAGAAGGTGACCACCAGTAGTCATGGGTGGACCCCCTCGAGGCAGGGGGCCCGGCACTATCACCGTCTGATGGGACTTCACGGGATTAGCACCATAACGATTAATTTTCATCTGTGGCATCATGAAATGATAAAGTTACGTTGCACTTCTTTGTCAAGCTTGTGGCTCAGTACATCCGATTTCGACAAGCACTTTTCGGGATGCTTTCCCTAGCCTTTGACTGTCCCCAGTCTACCTACAAGGCAGCAGGTTTGTGCGTCACTTCGTCTGGTCCCTCTCCCTTGACCTGTCCGACATGGGTGACCCTACCAGTAGCAGAGCTACCGTCGGCATAGCTCTTGGGGTCATTGGAACGCGCAAGCCCCTCTACCTCGTCAAGGTGGACGCATGGCAGAGGGGGATGTGGCGGATGATCTCCAGATGGGTGTATCGGATGCGGGACATCTTGCTTATGATCGAGAGGTTTTCCGGAAGGTTGTTATGGGAGCGAGGTTCTGTAAAGGACATGCTACTGAATGAATGAATGAAATGAACCCTTCTATCATTTATGTTTGCTTAATTTTTGTGTGTGTGCTTCCTTACCTGTAGCCCATGACGACAGCATTTGGAGTTGTGCTTTTGGGAAAAATGAGAAAGACCCAAGTGGTGCCGAAATTGTGGTCACTGGATCCATTGACGACACAGTGAAAGTCTGGAAGTGGTGAGTTGTTCAGATACAATGTGGTTCCTATGTTTCTTCCTAATTTGCCATGACAAGGGTGTTTTGTGTTTCTTCCTCATTCGCCCTGATAAGGGTGTTTTATGTCTCTTCCTCATTTGCCATGACAAGGGTGTTTTATGTCTCTTTCTCATTACTGCTGATAAGGGTGTTTTATGTCTCTTCCTCATTTGCCATGACAAGGGTGTTTTATGTCTCTTCCTCATTCTCCCTGATAAGGGTGTTTTGTGTCTCTTTCTCATTAATGCTGATAAAGGTGTTTTATTTCTCTCCCTCATTCTCCCTAATAAGGGTGTTTTGTCTCTTTCTCATTAATGCTGATAAGAGTGTTTTATGTCTCTTTCTCATTACTGCTGATAAGGGTGTTTTATGTCTCTTCCTCATTAATGCTGATAAGGGTGTTTTATGTCTCTTCCCCATTAATGCTGATCAGGGTGTTTTATGTCTCTTCCTCATTCTCCCTGATAAGGGTGTTTTATGTCTCTTTCTCATTAATGCTGATCAGGGTGTTTTATGTCTCTTCCTCATTCTCCCTGGTAAGTGTGTTTTATGTCTCTTCCTCATTCTCCCTGGTAAGTGTGTTTTATTTCTTTCTCATTCTCCCTGATAAGTGTGTTTTATTTCTCTTCCTTGTTTGCCATGACAAGGGTATTTTATGTCTCTTCCACATTTGCCATGGCAAAGGTGTTTTATGTCTCTTCCACATTTTCCATGACAAAAGTGTTTTATGTTTACACACCTCGAGGACATCTACTTAGATGGGGATCACAACACATGACCGCTTGTCAAGCAGGCTAGTGTCCTAGCCTCTACATTACCTTGGGTTTCGGAGTCAGTGAAGTCTTCACGTTTATTGCCCAATGCTGGAATGGGCAGAAATATTTTATTGTCGCAGGTGTAGAACTCCACATCATAGTATTTATGAAACCCTATCACTTCATCCCACTAAAGTCACAATTTGAATAAGGAGGTTGAGGAAGAATTGGCAGCAGGAGGAGGATGAAGAAGAAAAAGTAGAAATGGCAGGAAGAGAATGGAGAATAAGTAGAAGTAATAGGCGGATGAAGAAGAAGAAGTAAAAATGGCAGGAAGAGAATGGAGAATAAGTAGAAGTAAGAGGCAGATGAAGAAGAAGACGTTGAAATGGCAGGAGGAGAATGGAGAAGAAGTAGAAGTAGAAGTAAGAGGCAGATGAAGAAGAAGAAGAAGTTGAAATGGCAGGAGGAGAATGAAGAAGAAGTAGAAGTAATAGGCGGATGAAGAAGAAGAAGAAAAAGTAGAAGTAAGAGGAAGAAGAAGAAGAAGAAGTTGAAATGGCAGGAGGAGAATGAAGAAGAAGAAGTAAGAGGAGGATGAAGAAGAAGAAGAAGTTGAAATGGCAGAAGGAGAATGAAGAAGAAGTAGAAGTAAGAGGCGGATGAAGAAGAAGTAGAAGTAAGAGGCAGATGAAGAAGAAGAAGAAGTTGAAATGGCAGGAGGAGAATGAAGAAGAAGTAGAAGTAAGAAGAGGGAGAAGAAGAAGTAAGTAAGAGGCGGATGAAGAAGAAGAAGTAGAAGTAAGAGGCAGATGAAGAAGAAGTAGAAGTAAGAGGCAGATGAAGAAGAAGAAGAAGTAGAAGTAAGAGGCAGATGAAGAAGAAGTAGAAGTAAGAGGAGGGAGAAGAAGAAGTAAGTAAGAGGCGGATGAAGAAGAAGAAGTAGAAGTAAGAGGCGGATGAAGAAGTAGAAGTAAGAGGCAGATGAAGAAGAAGTAGAAGTAAGAGGCAGATGATGAAGAAAAAGAAGTTAAAATGGCAGGAGGAGAATGAAGAAGAAATAGAAGTAAGAGGAGGAAGAAGAAGAAGAAGAAGAAGTAGAAGTAAGAGGCGGATGAAGAAGAAGAAGTAGAAGTAAGAGGCGGATGAAGAAGAAGAAGAAGTAAGAGGCGGATGAAGAAGAAGAAGTAGAAGTAAGACGCGGATGAAGAAGAAGAAGTAGAAGTAAGAGGCGGATGAAAAAGAAGAAGTAGAAGTAAGAGACAGAAGAAGTAGAAGTAAGAGGCAGATGATGAAGAAAAAGAAGTTAAAATGGCAGGAGGAGAATGAAGAAGAAATAGAAGTAAGAGGAGGAAGAAGAAGAAGAAGAAGTAGAAGTAAGAGGCGGATGAAGAAGAAGAAGTAGAAGTAAGAGGCGGATGAAGAAGAAGAAGTAGAAGTAAGAGGCGGATGAAGAAGAAGAAGTAGAAGTAAGAGGCAGATGATGAAGAAAAAGAAGTTGAAATGGCAGGAGGAGAATGAAGAAGAAATAGAAGTAAGAGGAGGATGAAGAAGAAGAAGTAGAAGTAGAAGTAAGAGGCAGATGAAGAAGAAGTAGAAGTAAGAGGCAGATGATGAAGGAGAAGAAGTTGAAATGGCAGGAGGAGAATGAAGAAGAAGTAGAAGTAAGAGGCGGATGAAGAAGAAGAAGTAAAAGTAAGAGGCGGATGAAGAAGAAGAAGTAGAAGTAAGAGGCAGAAGAAGTAGAAGTAAGAGGCAGATGATGAAGAAAAAGAAGTTGAAATGGCAGGAGGAGAATGAAGAAGAAATAGAAGTAAGAGGAGGATGAAGAAGAAGTGGAAGTAAGAGGCGGATGAAGAAGAAGAAGTAGAAGTAAGAGGCGGATGAAGAAGAAGAAGTAGAAGTAAGAGGCAGATGATGAAGAAAAAGAAGTTGAAATGGCAGGAGGAGAATGAAGAAGAAATAGAAGTAAGAGGAGGATGAAGAAGAAGAAGAAGAAGTAGAAGTAAGAGGCAGATGAAGAAGAAGTAGAAGTAAGAGGCAGATGATGAAGGAGAAGAAGTTGAAATGGCAGGAGGAGAATGAAGAAGAAGTAGAAGTAAGAGGAGGATGAAGAAGAAGAAGTAATGGCAGGAGGAGGAAAATTAACAATTTTGGTGATATTTATAATGAAATGATTGTTTTGGTGCCCACAGGCAGGGCAACAGTTTGGAGCTGAAGCACACACTTGAAGGTCATCAGCTAGGGGTGGTCTCCGTGGATATCAGCACAGACGGCACATGTATCCTTTTTCTGGCCATCCGCTTGACCCCACTTTACTGGCTGTTGATTGTTCATTGTTTACTTTACTTGGTTCTTTTTGTAGTTATTGTTGTTACAGAATGGTTGGAGTTAAATAAAACACAACACACCAGTCCAAAGTTTTGGTAACTGAAAAATTTCTTGAGAACGATACAAATATGAATAATAGTAAAAATTAATATGAAATTAAAACACACAGTACCTCTTAAGTCGGAGTGGGTTCGCCTGATGGCGAGGGACATTGGTAACAGGTAAAGCTAAATCATACGCAAAAATCAGTCCAGTGCACTAGTAGTAGTAGCATGTGTATGGACTACGCTTGAGTTCAAAGCGAGCGAGCGAGGCTCCCCCCCCCCTCCCCCCAAAAAAAGAAGACAGTTTTGCAGTTTTCAAACAAGTATAGCCTTCTGACCGATTGCCCTTGAATGTTTCCTTGGAACTTACATGTGGTTTCAGGATGGCCAGACAAATACCTGAACACATATTGAGCTATCCGAGTTTACACACAAAGTGATACAATTTTTTTGTGGGTGCTCACTCTCTTTGAAATAAGTGTAGTCCACACATGCTACTTTTAGTAGCACTGGACTGCATTTTGCGTGTGGATTAGCTTTCCCTTTTACCAGTGTCCCTTACCATCAGGCAAACCCACTCCGACTTCAGAGGTACTTGTAATTTATGTCCCCAAGTCAAGCACAAGAAGTCAACATTTTAATCCAACTGGCCGGTATAGGGATTAAACCCCCTACCTCAGCATCAGCATACCAGATGTTTAAGAACAGGCATTATTATCCATTCGGCCATGCTCATCTCCAGTGATCCATTTCAAAGTAACGTGTATGAGTATGTCAGAAAAGATCACTTACTTCCTTACATAACCTTCTAGTGGCAGCATCTAGCAGTCTAGACAGCCATGTTCGAATCTGGGACCTGGAGAATGGAAAACTAGCTAAAAGTATTGATGCTGGGGCCAGGTAGGTTCACACAGTTTTTCCTTATGATTCTTCTTTCATTCGCTTGAAATTTGTCTATAACTGCAATGTTGTCTCTTGTATAAATTTAACTGTCTTTTTTAGTTCACTCTGTGGTCCATAGAGTTCATCTTCCACTGTCGTCTCTCTAGGCCAGAAGGTTTGCCTAGATATGTTGTATTTTGGGCAGTTTTGGAGTATGTGATCTGCTGTCTGCAACACCAATCCACATATGCGCATGGCTGATTCACCAATCTTGAATTTTGTATACGTGTGGTTGCGCAATCTATTGTGTCCTGTTCTGAGTCGCAGGCTAATGATTTGTTCTGGTCTGTCCATAAGGTGCAATCGTCTTGAGCAGGTATTGCTGGCTTTCTAACAGATTTGATCATTCTTTTCTTTTGTGCTTTGTAACGGGTATATCAAGTTGTTCTTCTATTCCTTAGTTAATCACAGCTCTCTTGTTTCCGGGTACTCCACAGTGAGATGGTATTC
The DNA here is from genome assembly GCA_014155875.1 of Cepaea nemoralis. Lineage (NCBI taxonomy): Eukaryota > Metazoa > Mollusca > Gastropoda > Stylommatophora > Helicidae > Cepaea > Cepaea nemoralis. The sequence goes on from JACEFZ010027732.1 coordinate 32,076, forward strand.
ACGTACTGTGATTCAGAAAGTAGTGTTTGTAGTACTGGCAATTTCCCAGACAGGAGCACTTCAAGTACTGATTGTGCATCGGTCAATTGCACCACAGGTTGTGTACCATGGCTAGGAGAATGTAAAGAATACTATGGACAGACAGAAAACCAATGACCAAGTTCTTTGAGAAACAAATTAAAATCGTAAACTGATTAGAGAAATTAGCCGTAGACCATCACAATTTTTGGGCATGTTATGAGAAGAAATAAATTGGATAACTTGGTGGCAACTTGCAAGAACAAGGGGAAGACAGAGAAGTAAATACCTTGATGGCTTGACCATGTGGCAGAGTCGAGACAAGAATTCTGAGCTGATCAACTACACTGATGATCGAGTCAAGTGATGTCAACCCAGCATCTTTTGGCTGTTTTCTAATTTCTTGGCAAGTTTACGTTCGGTAGTTTGCCATTGCTTGCCAGTGGATGAGCAATGGACTAGGCTGATTATTGAGGGCCCTCACAGAGCCCAATGATTTAATTAATCAAGTACAAGGGAGAGGTGGTCGAGCGCCTCTGGGACCAGGTAGAGAAGGCAGGAAATAGACTGAGAACCCATATGTGGAAAGAATGATATGGCTGGGGATCGGCAGGGATTCTGGAAGAATCTCAGAACTGAGAGGGAAGAGCAGGTGAACTTTCAATCATATAGCAGTGGGAACAATTAGTAGTGTGAGTCTTCGCTGGCTGTTGAACGAGGGGACGGAGCGAATATGGGAATGTCCTGAGTGCAGTGGTGTCGATTCTTAGCTCAACTCAACTCATGAATCAACTGGTAACTGAATCTGCAACCTTTTCCAGACTGCAAGAACACAAAATCAAAAGATGTGAAGCCAGACAAGGGTGCTGTGCAAGAGGCCAAAGAAGAAAGTCAACCAACACAGGTGTTGTCGTTAACCTCTTGGCCAGGGAGACCGTTAATACTGGTAATAGGGAAAGCTAATCCACACTCAATTATCATCAACTGCACTAGAAGTAGTACCATGTGTATGGACTACGCTTGAATTCAAAGCGAGTGACGGCAAAAAATAAATAAAACACTGTGGAGAGGATCTTGAGCACTTAAAGATTTAACGGTTCGGTATTGTAGTGGGGATGATCTGTTGGCTAACTGGTGGATACATTGGGTCACTCACTGCCTGGATGATCAGCACATGAGTTGATAAGTGGTGTTAGAGACTGGGAGTTGTGGAGGGCTGTGGTCACCTACGCCAGTTGACAAGGCACTTAATGATGATGGTGGTGGTAATGAAAGCAGGTGTAAATTCATTCTTAGTTGAAAAGAGAGGAATAATTAATAACATGATAGGAATGTCCTTTCTTTCTTTCTTTCTTTCTTTCTTTCTTTCTTTCTTTTCTTTTCTTTCTTCTTGTTCTTTCTTCTTTCTTTCTTTTCTTCTTTCTTTCTTCTTTCTTTCTTTCTTTCTTTCTTTCTTTCTCTTCTCTTTCTTTCTTTCTTCTTCTTTCTTTCTTTCTTATCTTCTTCTGCTAACACCTCTTCTCCTGTTCTTCAATCCTCCTTCTCTAACCTGTTCTTCACATCTTACTCCTCCTCTCCTCCCTGTTCTTCACATCCTCCCATCTCTCTTATCGCTGTACTTTATGTCCTCCTCTTCTCTTCACATCCTCTTCCTTTTCTACCTGTTCTTACTTCCTCTCCTCTTCTCCTGTGTCTTCACATCATCCTCCTCTTCTTCCTGTTCTTCACATCTTCTTACCTCTTCTCCATGCTCTGTACATCCTCCTCCTCCTCTTCCTCCTCCTACCATGATAGCTTTCTTTTAACATACACCTTGTTCACATTTCCCCAGTTGATGCATGGACATTGCCTTCTCGCCAGATTCCAGATTTCTTGCATCAGGGAGTCATACAGGGACTTTTATGTGTTTTTTTGTTGTTTAGATTACACATGTCATGGGTTCAGGCAGTGGTAGCACAGTGGCAGCATAACTTGCCTGGTGGCTCTGTGTTCAAGGGTTTGAATCCATATCAAGCTGGATTTTGTAAATTGAACTGGGCTTCCAGCCTGAAATGAGTGCCAGGAAGTGTCCTGGAAGGTAGTCCGCTGGTGTGATAATGACCACATCTCCCGACGAGTGCTGATTGGTCGATAAAATATATGAGGCCAGCGCCATATACCCATGTGCCACAAGGCATGTAAACAGTGCCTTGCTTGCTAACCATCGTCTGGGACTGTTTCCAAGATGTGAGAAATTGTTGTGTTTAAATGGTTCAGTGTGTGGCAGGTGTGTGGAACATTCCTTTGCTTGCTTGCTAACCATCGTCTGGACTGTTTCCAAGATTGAGAAATTGTTGTGTTTAAAATGGTTCAGTGTGTGGCAGGTTTGTGTAAACATCCTTGCTTGCTGCTAACCATCGCTGGACTGTTTCCAAGATGTGAGAAATTGTTGTGTTTAGAATGGTTCAGTGTGTGGCAGGTTTGTGTAAACATTCCTTGCTTGCTTGCTAAACATCATCTGTGACTGTTTCCAAGATGTGACAATTATTGTTGTGTTTAGATTGTTTGGTTCATTCATATGTTTTTTGTGGAGGTCTGCATGGCCGAATGGATAAGAGCACTTGCTCTTAAACTTCTGGTGTGCTGATGGTGAGGTAGCGAGGTCACCCCTACGCTTGTCGGTTGGACTAAAATGTTGGCTTCTTGTCCTTGACTTAGGAACATAAATTATAAGTACCTTTGGAGTTGGAGTGGGTTTGCCTGGTGGCGAGGACACTGGTAATAGGGAAAGCTAATTCACATGCAAAAATTCGTCAGTGCACTAGAAGGTAGCACTTGTATGGACTACCCTTGAGTTCAAAGCTAAGAAAACAAAAAATAAATTATGTTCTTAGTGGGACTTTGTGGTGTGATCAAATAGATGGAGATAGATATCCCCAATTCATAGTTACCAACTATTTATAGTTTGTGGCTTTTCTCAATTGTTCCCAAGTGTAATTTAATTCTCAGTTTTGTGAATTGCAACGCTAGGTATCCAAAAAATTTCACAAGCTTCATATCTTTGTTACTTATAGATTTTATCTTCTCAGTTTTATGTCCAAACCATTATCACAACTTATCTTGTTCATTCATGCATGCATGTTCTTTTATCTTGTAAAAATGTGTTGCCCATCCTTAGGTAAAATCAACCTTTTTGGAGTTGATTCGGGGAGGAAGGAATCTTCGATGGACACAAGGGGCAAATTTACCCTGAGCCTTGCTTATGTGAGTTGTGTGTTGCTCTTCCTGTATCCATGTCTTATGTGTGTTTTTATGTGTTGTCAGTTTTTTAGCCTTTGTTGTGATGTTGTTGAGGCAGTTGATTACAAACGCAGTGATATGTAGTTTTAATTTAGTCTGTAGTAGCAGCAGATTCGATGTTCCCATCAGTATGGGCTTGGGGTGTTTTCAGGTCAAACTTAAGTCATCTGTGCATAATAGACAAGAAGAAGGCATGGAAAAGGTAGGCGAGAACAGCTCACCTGTGTACAACCCTGAGGAACATCATGTCAGAAAGTGGGTACTCAACTGAGTGCAACCCCATTAGACAACCAGAACATTATGTCAGAAAGTGAGTGCTCATCTTAAGTACCATCTCTATGACAGTCAAAACATTGTGTCATAAAGTGGTGCTCATCTGAGTACAAAAAAAAAAACAAAAAAAATCATGGGACAACAGAACATCATGTCAGAAAGTTTGCTCATCTAGAGTACAATCCCTGGACAACCAGAACATCATGTTAGAAAGTGGGTGCTCATCTAGAGTACATCCCTGGGACAACCGATAACATCATTGTCAGAAGTGGGTGCTCATCTAGAGTACAATCCCTGGGACAACCAGAACATCATGTCAAAAAGTGGGTGCTCATCCTGAGTACAACCACTGGACAACCAAACATCATAGTCAGAAAGTGGGTGCTCATCTGAGTACAATCCCTGGGACACCAGAACATCATGTCAGAAGTGGGTGCTCATCTAGAGTACAATCCTGGGACAACCAGAACATCGTGTCAAAAAGTGGGTGCTCATCCTGAGTACAACCCTGGGACAACCAGAAACTCATTGTCAGAAGTGGGTGCTCATCCGGAGTACAACCCCTGGACAACCAGAACATCATGTCAGAAAGTGGGTGCTCATCTAGAGTACAATCCCTGGGACAACCAGAACATCATGTCAGAAAGTGGGTGCTCATCCTGAGTACAATCCCTGGGACAACCAGAACATCATGTCAGAAAGTGGGTGCTCATCTAGAGTACAATCCCTGGGACAACCAGAACGTCATGAATGTACCCACCCTTGTACCGAATCATTTTAGTATTTATTTTTTATATGGGTGGTGATATAAAAGTGAGCAGGTCACCTGCGCTGAGGTTTCTTTGACCTAGTGCTCCTCTTAAACTTCGGTGCGCTGGTGTCAAGGTAGGCGGTTTAACTCCTACACAGGCATTAAGTTGGACTAAACATTGACTTCTTGTTCAGAAATCAATGGCAAACTACTGAATCCTACAATTGCCTTGAAAATCAATCTGGGTTTTTTCGCAATGTCCTGCGAAGCACATGCAACATTTTAGTGGTGGACAGCCAAATTAAGCAATCTGGACGTTTTATGGGGAAGCTGAGTCGTAAAGAAAACTTATCAGAAAGAGGCTATCGTTGTTCTACTCCAGAAGATGTTACCACTTCTACTCCAGACTTAGCTTTCTGCACAGGAGACATCCTCCAAAAATCGATCGCCATGTGCTGGACCAATTAGCAGGTAGTGACCACAGACCAATCAAGCTTGTAATAAATATGGAGTATGTTCCACAGGAGCAAAAGCCTTTGCCCCGCTGGAATTACAAACGAGCAGATTGGGACAGATTTGCCATACTAACAGACAAATATTGTGAAAACGTAAATACACGATATGGCAACATGAAGCAAATGGTGGAAAGTCTAAACAGAGCAATAATACAGGCGGCCACTGAGTCTATTCCAAGAGGAGCAGGAAAAATTACAAACCATACTGGACTGAAGAACTACAATTTTGGAGGACAAAGTTGAAGATGCTAGGAAGACCGCAGAGAGAGAACAAACAACTGAAGCGAACATCTCTCTCAAAGCCATCTCAGCAAAATATAAAAGAACAGTAAATCAAACAACAAGAGATTGTTGGAGGAAAAAAACAGAAAACCTGAATTTTGACAGGGATGGAAACAAACTATGGAAACTAGTGAAAGCCATGAACAATGAAGGACCTAGAAACAAACAAATAACAATTAAACAAGGAAATGCCTTGCTTACAGGAAAAAAGGCTGCAAATGCACTAATGGAACACTATGCCAGTGCAAACCACATTGATATTACAGCCGAACAGAAGAAAGCAATCAAAGATAAACAGATACATCATAGATATACAGAGACAGCAGCAGAATATATGATGGCAAATCTAACAATGGAAGAAATGGAACAGGCAATGAATACCCTAAAAAAGAAGAATCACCAGGAAAGGATGGAATCACAAATGAAATGCTAATAGGACTAGGCACTAAGGCAAAAAAGAAACTACTAGCAGTCCTAAATTACAGCTGGAAGAGGGAATAGTCCCACAGGCATGGAAGGAAGCTATACTAATACCAGTCCCAAAGAAAGGAAAAGACCTGGAAGAACCAAATGGCTATCGACCTATCAGTCTTCTTAGCTGTGTAGGAAATTAATGGAACGCATTATCAATGGCAGGCTAACATGGCATCTGGAAGAAAACCAACTCTTAACACCACACCAAGCAGGATTCAGAAAGTACAGATCTACTGAAGATCAAATAACCTATATAGCTCAGGAAATAGAGGATGCCTTCCAAGAGAAAAAGCACACACTAGCAGTCTGGATAGATTTAGAAAAAGCATTTGATAAAGTATGGAAGGAAGGACTGAAAGTAAAACTGCAAAAAATGCATGTTTGCGGGAAAATGTACAAATGGATCAGCCACTACCTTGAGAACAGAACTGCCAGGACAAAAGTACAAGGACAAACCAGCAAAATGATGCTGTTGGAGCAAGGTGTCCCCCAAGGAGGAGTTCTTTCACCAACATTATTCCTAGCATATATAAAGACATCACGGAAAATTTTCCAGCCAGAGTACACACATCATCCTTTGCAGATGACCTAGCCATATGGACATCGAAGAATATATTAGTACAGCTAACAGCAGAATACAGCAAGCCTATTAGCGCTAGAGGACTGGTCAAAATCATGGCTAGTGAAGATAAGTGAGGAGAAAACAACATGCACAGTGTTCTCCCTCTCAACTAAAACTCAGCAACCTAAGCTGGTATTGAATGGAAAAATATTGCGCCATGAAGAAAATCCAAACTATCTAGGAGTCACCTTTGATCGTCGCCTGACATGGAAGACACAGGTTGAGAAAAATCGAACAAGAGCAAGGCAAAGAATGGCAATCATGAAAAAGCTTGCTGGTACAACATGGGGAGCAGATGAGAAAGTTCTCAAGAAGTTATATACTGGACGGGTGAGGCCAGTACTGGAATATGGCATTGCAGCTTGGGCAACAGCAGCTAAGTCAAACTTTAACAAAATAAGTAGAGTCCAAAATCAAGGAATGCGAATCATAACTGGAAGCCTGAAGACAACGCCTATTAATGAATTAGAAAGATCACTTGTTTACAACCAATGCAGGATAGAAGAGATAGCAGAGCCCAGCAACAAGCAGAAAAATTTAGAAGATTGACAGACCACCCTATGTACACAGATTTAATGGTTTTGGAAAGGGAAGACTGAAGCGTAGCAACTTTGTAGAAACTGCAAAACGAAGGATTAGGTCAGATCCTATTCTTAACATATCAACAGTCAAGCCCATACACAATGCACACAAGTTCCCAGCTTGGAGACAGCAGCAACTGCCTGAGATGATAGAAAACATTCCTGGTATTGAGAAAAAGAACACTCAGCATGAAACCGAAAGAAGAGAAATAACCCTAAACTACATAAAAGAACATTACCCAAGCAGGAATTGGACCCATGCATATACAGATGGATCAGCCAAAAATTCAATAGAGAATGGAGGAGGAGGAATTCTCCTAAATTTAAAAATAGAGCGAAAAAAACACATTCAATGGCAACTGGAAATTTTCAAGTAACTTCAAAGCGGAGGTAGAGGCTCGAAAACTGCAGCAGAAATGCTCCTGATGGAGGAAAATAAAGAGAAGCAAATAGCTATCTTCACAGATGCAAAGTCAGCTGTCTCAATACTGAAGAGCAATAACAGCACAGAAACTAACTGACCTAAGAGCAGCACTCCATGGACTATGCCAGAAATCCAAAAAAGTTGTAATACAGTGGATCCCATCACATTGCAGTATACCTGGAAATGAAGAGGCTGACAGACTGCAAAAGAGGGCGGACGACTACCACAGCCTGACATAGACATAACCTTTAATGAGGCAAAGAGGTTGATAAAAAGCACTTATAGAACCAAATGGGAATCAGAGCATCCAGGCCACCAGAAGGATGATGCATATTACAAACTCGACCGAAGAGAACAAGTAGCAATCTTCAGACTCCGCACAGGACATAACAGGCTGAAATACCACTTGTTCAATAAACTAAAGATAGGAGATACCGATGAATGTAATTGTAGAACTGGAAAACATGACAGCAAAACATTTGCTGCAGGATTGCCCAACGTATGCAGAACAGAGAAAGATATTTTGGCCCACACCTGCTTCATTTGAGGACAAGCTCTATGGAGATATCAACAAGCCAAGTTGACCGCAGATTACTTTAACCTATATACAGGTTGACATTTAAAGGTGCATGAAGACCCAGAGGCATGAAATGGAATATTGCTTGGATAGCAAATCCATTACGTGGAAAGTCCAAATCAACAAGCCCATTGTGTGGGCTTCATAAAAGGTGGAAAAGTGTCCTAGTGGCACGAAATGGAATATTGCTTGGATAGCAAATCCATTACGTGGAAAGTCCGAATCAAAAGCCCACTGTGTGGGCTTCATAAAAGGTGGAAAAGTGTCCTAGTGGCACGAAATGGAATATTGCTTGGCTAGCAAATCCATTACATGGAAAGTCCGAATCGAAAGCTCACTGTGTGGATGTCATCTGCAGGACTGCATACTTCTGGTTTCCGGAAGAACAGCCTATGGTGAACGGAAGGCCCAATATACGGAAGTGAGGCCTAAGCAGCTCATGTGCAGGACGTGACGATTCCTTGGGTGAGCCCAGTACCAGAGCGCTATGTATCGCTCTGCAAGTATGGAAGCCTCCTTGATGGCGGGGAATGCCCATGGTCTGCCCCTGCTTCCCTTGAGGGCTGACCAGGATCTTTGGCTGTTTCTATATGGACCAGCTGGGATGGGGATAACACCACAACAGGTGAGAGTCAAACGTCCTAAGAAACCCCCGGGAAGGTTAAACCCGGTCAACAAATGCCCGCAGAGTCGGATGTGTCGGCCTAACGGCGCAAGAACGCAGCTCTGCTGTAAACAGGCACAACGCAATCACATCCGAAAAAAAACTCCGGATGAACGAAGAAGAAGAAGAAGAAGAATGCATGCCACATCTATTCTATCTTTATGAAGACGCTGTGTCAGGGATTCTTTCTTGTTATAAACTCCTTCGGCATTCCACTGTAGTATGTTGAGTGTCCTTGGTATTTGGTCAGTAGCTCTTAACCTACTCCTCTGTGCCTTGACTCCACAGCACAGGAGAAGGTGACCACCAGTAGTCATGGGTGGACCCCCTCGAGGCAGGGGGCCCGGCACTATCACCGTCTGATGGGACTTCACGGGATTAGCACCATAACGATTAATTTTCATCTGTGGCATCATGAAATGATAAAGTTACGTTGCACTTCTTTGTCAAGCTTGTGGCTCAGTACATCCGATTTCGACAAGCACTTTTCGGGATGCTTTCCCTAGCCTTTGACTGTCCCCAGTCTACCTACAAGGCAGCAGGTTTGTGCGTCACTTCGTCTGGTCCCTCTCCCTTGACCTGTCCGACATGGGTGACCCTACCATAGCAGAGCTACCGTCGGCATAGCTCTTGGGGTCATTGGAACGCGCAAGCCCCTCTACCTCGTCAAGGTGGACGCATGGCAGAGGGGGATGTGGCGGATGATCTCCAGATGGGTGTATCGGATGCGGGACATCTTGCTTATGATCGAGAGGTTTTCCGGAAGGTTGTTATGGGAGCGAGGTTCTGTAAAGGACATGCTACTGAATGAATGAATGAAATGAACCCTTCTATCATTTATGTTTGCTTAATTTTTGTGTGTGTGCTTCCTTACCTGTAGCCCATGACGACAGCATTTGGAGTTGTGCTTTTGGGAAAATGAGAAGACCCAAGTGGTGCCGAAATTGTGGTCACTGGATCCATTGACGACACAGTGAAAGTCTGGAAGTGGTGAGTTGTTCAGATACAATGTGGTTCCTATGTTTCTTCCTAATTTGCCATGACAAGGGTGTTTTGTGTTTCTTCCTCATTCGCCCTGATAAGGGTGTTTTATGTCTCTTCCTCATTTGCCATGACAAGGGTGTTTTATGTCTCTTTCTCATTACTGCTGATAAGGGTGTTTTATGTCTCTTCCTCATTAATGCTGACAAGGGTGTTTTATGTCTCTTCCTCATTCTCCCTGATAAGGGTGTTTTGTGTCTCTTTCTCATTAATGCTGATAAAGGTGTTTTATTTCTCTCCCTCATTCTCCCTAATAAGGGTGTTTTGTCTCTTTCTCATTAATGCTGATAAGAGTGTTTTATGTCTCTTTCTCATTACTGCTGATAAGGGTGTTTTATGTCTCTTCCTCATTAATGCTGATAAGGGTGTTTTATGTCTCTTCCCCATTAATGCTGATAAGGGTGTTTTATGTCTCTTCCTCATTCTCCCTGATAAGGGTGTTTTATGTCTCTTTCTCATTAATGCTGATCAGGGTGTTTTATGTCTCTTCCTCATTCTCCCTGGTAAGTGTGTTTTATGTCTCTTCCTCATTCTCCCTGGTAAGTGTGTTTTATTTCTTTCTCATTCTCCCTGATAAGTGTGTTTTATTTCTCTTCCTTGTTTGCCATGACAAGGGTATTTTATGTCTCTTCCACATTTGCCATGGCAAAGGTGTTTTATGTCTCTTCCACATTTTCCATGACAAAAGTGTTTTATGTTTACACACCTCGAGGACATCTACTTAGATGGGGATCACAACACATGACCGCTTGTCAAGCAGGCTAGTGTCCTAGCCTCTACATTACCTTGGGTTTCGGAGTCAGTGAAGTCTTCACGTTTATTGCCCAATGCTGGAATGGGCAGAAATATTTTATTGTCGCAGGTGTAGAACTCCACATCATAGTATTTATGAAACCCTATCACTTCATCCCACTAAAGTCACAATTTGAATAAGGAGGTTGAGGAAGAATTGCAGCAGGAGGAGGATGAAGAAGAAAAAGTAGAAATGGCAGGAAGAGAATGGAGAATAAGTAGAAGTAATAGGCGGATGAAGAAGAAGAAGTAAAAATGGCAGGAAGAGAATGGAGAATAAGTAGAAGTAAGAGGCAGATGAAGAAGAAGACGTTGAAATGGCAGGAGGAGAATGGAGAAGAAGTAGAAGTAGAAGTAAGAGGCAGATGAAGAAGAAGAAGAAGTTGAAATGGCAGGAGGAGAATGAAGAAGAAGTAGAAGTAATAGGCGGATGAAGAAGAAGAAGAATAAGTAGAAGTAAGAGGCAGATGAAGAAGAAGAAGAAGAAGTTGAAATGGCAGGAGGAGAATGAAGAAGAAGAAGTAAGAGGAGGATGAAGAAGAAGAAGAAGTTGAAATGGCAGAAGGAGAATGAAGAAGAAGTAGAAGTAAGAGGCGGATGAAGAAGAAGTAGAAGTAAGAGGCAGATGAAGAAGAAGAAGAAGTTGAAATGGCAGGAGGAGAATGAAGAAGAAGTAGAAGTAAGAAGAGGGAGAAGAAGAAGTAAGTAAGAGGCGGATGAAGAAGAAGAAGTAGAAGTAAGAGCAGATGAAGAAGAAGTAGAAGTAAGAGGCAGATGAAGAAGAAGAAGAAGTAGAAGTAAGAGGCAGATGAAGAAGAAGTAGAAGTAAGAGGAGGGAGAAGAAGAAGTAAGTAAGAGGCGGATGAAGAAGAAGAAGTAGAAGTAAGAGGCGGATGAAGAAGTAGAAGTAAGAGGCAGATGAAGAAGAAGTAGAAGTAAGAGGCAGATGATGAAGAAAAAGAAGTTAAAATGGCAGGAGGAGAATGAAGAAGAAATAGAAGTAAGAGGAGGAAGAAGAAGAAGAAGAAGTAGAAGTAAGAGGCGGATGAAGAAGAAGAAGTAGAAGTAAGAGGCGGATGAAGAAGAAGAAGAAGTAAGAGGCGGATGAAGAAGAAGAAGTAGAAGTAAGACGCGGATGAAGAAGAAGAAGTAGAAGTAAGAGGCGGATGAAAAAGAAGAAGTAGAAGTAAGAGACAGAAGAAGTAGAAGTAAGAGGCAGATGATGAAGAAAAAGAAGTTGAAATGGCAGGAGGAGAATGAAGAAGAAATAGAAGTAAGAGGAGGATGAAGAAGAAGAAGAAGTGAAGTACGAGGCGGATGAAGAAGAAGAAGTAGAAGTAAGAGGCGGATGAAGAAGAAGAAGTAGAAGTAAGAGGCAGATGATGAAGAAAAAGAAGTTGAAATGGCAGGAGGAGAATGAAGAAGAAATAGAAGTAAGAGGAGATGAATAAGAAGAAGAAGAAGTAGAAGTAAGAGGCAGATGAAGAAGAAGTAGAAGTAAGAGGCAGATGATGAAGGAGAAGAAGTTGAAATGGCAGAGGAGAATGAAGAAGAAGTAGAAGTAAGAGGAGGATGAAGAAGAAGAAGTAATGGCAGGAGGAGGAAAATTACAATTTTGGTGATATTTATAATGAAATGATTGTTTTGGTGCCCACAGGCAGGGCAACAGTTTGGAGCTGAAGCACACACTTGAAGGTCATCAGCTAGGGGTGGTCTCCGTGGATATCAGCACAGACGGCACATGTATCCTTTTTCTGGCCATCCGCTTGACCCCACTTTACTGGCTGTTGATTGTTCATTGTTTACTTTACTTGGTTCTTTTTGTAGTTATTGTTGTTACAGAATGGTTGGAGTTAAATAAAACACAACACACCAGTCCAAAGTTTTGGTAACTGAAAAATTTCTTGAGAACGATACAAATATGAATAATAGTAAAATTAATATGAAATTAAAACACACAGTACCTCTAAGTCGGAGTGGGTTCGCCTGATGGCGAGGGACATTGGTAACAGGTAAAGCTAAATCACACGCAAAAATCAGTCCAGTGCACTAGTAGTAGTAGCATGTGTATGGACTACGCTTGAGTTCAAAGCGAGCGAGCGAGGCTCCCCCCCCCCTCCCCCCAAAAAAAGAAGACAGTTTTGCAGTTTTCAAACAAGTATAGCCTTCTGACCGATTGCCCTTGAATGTTTCCTTGGAACTTACATGTGGTTTCAGGATGGCCAGACAAATACCTGAACACATATTGAGCTATCCGAGTTTACACACAAAGTGATCAATTTTTTTGTGGGTGCTCACTCTCTTTGAAATAAGTGTAGTCCACACATGCTACTTTTAGTAGCACTGGACTGCATTTTGCGTGTGGATTAGCTTTCCCTTTTACCAGTGTCCCTTACCATCAGGCAAACCCACTCCGACTTCAGAGGTACTTGTAATTTATGTCCCCAAGTCAAGCACGAGAAGTCAACATTTTAATCCAACTGGCCGGTATAGGGATTAAACCCCCTACCTCAGCATCAGCATACCAGATGTTTAAGAACAGGCATTATTATCCATTCGGCCATGCTCATCTCCAGTGATCCATTTCAAAGTAACGTGTATGAGTATGTCAGAAAAGATCACTTACTTCCTTACATAACCTTCTAGTGGCAGCATCTAGCAGTCTAGACAGCCATGTTCGAATCTGGGACCTGGAGAATGGAAAACTAGCTAAAAGTATTGATGCTGGGCCAGGTAGGTTCACAGTTTTTCCTTTATGATTCTTCTTTCATTCGCTTGAAATTTGTCTATAACTGCAATGTTGTCTCTTGTATAAATTTAACTGTCTTTTTTAGTTCACTCTGTGGTCCATAGAGTTCATCTTCCACTGTCGTCTCTCTAGGCCAGAAGGTTTGCCTAGATATGTTGTATTTTGGGCAGTTTTGGAGTATGTGATCTGCTGTCTGCAACACCAATCCACATATGCGCATGGCTGATTCACCAATCTTGAATTTTGTATACGTGTGGTTGCGCAATCTATTGTGTCCTGTTCTGAGTCGCAGGCTAATGATTTGTTCTGGTCTGTCCATAAGGTGCAATCGTCTTGAGCAGGTATTGCTGGCTTTCTAACAGATTTGATCATTCTTTTCTTTTGTGCTTTGTAACGGGTATATCAAGTTGTTCTTCTATTCCTTAGTTAATCACAGCTCTCTTGTTTCCGGGTACTCCACAGTGAGATGGTATTCACGTACTGTGATTCAGAAAGTAGTGTTTGTAGTACTGGCAATTTCCCAGACAGGAGCACTTCAAGTACTGATTGTGCATCTGTCAATTGCACCACAGGTTGTGTACCATGGCTAGGAGAATGTAAAGAATACTATGGACAGACAGAAAAACCAATGACCAAGTTCTTTGAGAAACAAATTAAAATCGTAAACTGATTAGAGAAATTAGCCGTAGACCATCACAATTTTTTGGGCATGTTATGAGAAGAAATAAATTGGATAACTTGGTGGCAACTTGCAAGAACAAGGGGAAGACAGAGAAGTAAATACCTTGATGGCTTGACCATGTGGCAGAGTCGAGACAAGAATTCTGAGCTGATCAACTACACTGATGATCGAGTCAAGTGATGTCAACCCCAGCATCTTTTGGCTGTTTTCTAATTTCTTGGCAAGTTTACGTTCGGTAGTTTGCCATTGCTTGCCAGTGGATGAGCAATGGACTAGGCTGATATATTGAGGGCCCTCACAGAGGCCCAATGATTTAAATTAATCAAGTACAAGGGAGAGGTGGTCGAGCGCCTCTGGGACCAGGTAGAGAAGGCAGGGAAATAGACTGAGAACCCATATGTGGAAAGAATGATATGGCTGGGGATCGGCAGGGATTCTGGAAGAATCTCAGAACTGAGAGGGAAGAGCAGGTGAACTTTCAATCATATAGCAGTGGGAACAATTAGTAGTGTGAGTCTTCGCTGGCTGTTGAACGAGGGGACGGAGCGAATATGGGAATGTCCTGAGTGCAGTGGTGTCGATTCTTAGCTCAACTCAACTCAATGAATCAACTGGTAACTGAATCTGCAACCTTTTCCAGACTGCAAGAACACAAAATCAAAAGATGTGAAGCCAGACAAGGGTGCTGTGCAAGAGGCCAAAGAAGAACAGTCAACCAACACAGGTGTTGTCGTTAACCTCTTGGCCAGGGAGACCGGTAATACTGGTAATAGGGAAAGCTAATCCACACTCAATTATCAGTCAACTGCACTAGAAGTAGTACCATGTGTATGGACTACGCTTGAATTCAAAGCGAGTGACGGCAAAAAATAAATAAAACACTGTGGAGAGGATCTTGAGCACTTAAAGATTTAACGGTTCGGTATTGTAGTGGGGATGATCTGTTGGCTAACTGGTGGATACATTGGGTCACTCACTGCCTGGATGATCAGCACATGAGTTGATAAGTGGTGTTAGAGAATGGGAGTTGTGGAGGGCTGTGGTCACCTACGCCAGTTGACAAGGCACTTAATGATGATGGTGGTGGTAATGAAAGCAGGTGTAAATTTCATTCTTAGTTGAAAAGAGAGGAAAATTAATAACATGATAGGAATGTCCTTTCTTTCTTTCTTTCTTTCTTTTCTTTCTTCTTTCTTTCTTTCTTTCTTTCTTTCTTTCTTTCTTTCTTTCTTTCTTTCCTTTCTTTCTTCTCTTTCTTTCTTTCTTTCTTTCTTCTCTTTCTTTCTTTCTTTCTTTCTTTCTTTCTTTATCTTCTTCTGCTAACACCTCTTCTCCCTGTTCTTCAATCCTCCTCTTCTACCTGTTCTTCACATCTTCCTCCTCCTCTCCTCCCTGTTCTTCACATCCTCCCATCTCTCTTATCGCTGTACTTTATGTCCTCCTCCTTCTCTTCACATCCTCTTCCTTTTCTACCTGTTCTTTACTTCCTCCTCCTCTTCTCCCTGCTCTTCACATCATCCTCCTCTTCTTCCTGTTCTTCACATCTTCTTACCTCTTCTCCATGCTCTGTACATCCTCCTCCTCCTCTTCCTCCTCCTACCATGATAGCTTTCTTTTAACATACACCTTGTTCACTTTCCCCAGTTGATGCATGGACAATTGCCTTCTCGCCAGATTCCAGATTTCTTGCATCAGGGAGTCATACAGGTGACTTTTTATGTGTTTTTTTGTTGTTTTAGATTACACATGTCATGGGTTCAGGAGCAGTGGTAGCACAGTGGCAGCATAAACTTGCCTGGTGGCTCTGTGTTCAAGGGTTTGAATCCATATCAAGCTGGATTTTGTAAAAATTGAACTGGGCTTCCAGCCTGAAATGAGTGCCAGGAAGTGTCCTGGAAGGTAAAGTCCGCTGGTGTGATAATGACCACATCTCCCGACGAGTGCTGATTGGTCGATAAAATATATGAGGCCAGCGCCATATACCCAGTGTGCCACAAGGCATGTAAACAGTGCCTTGCTTGCTAACCATCGTCTGGGACTGTTTCCAAGATGTGAGAAATTGTTGTGTTTAAAATGGTTCAGTGTGTGGCAGGTGTGTGTGAACATTCCTTTGCTTGCTTGCTAACCATCGTCTGGGACTGTTTCCAAGATGTGAGAAATTGTTGTGTTTAAAATGGTTCAGTGTGTGGCAGGTTTGTGTAAACATTCCTTTGCTTGCTTGCTAACCATCATCTGTGACTGTTTCCAAGATGTGAGAAATTGTTGTTGTGTTTAGAATGGTTCAGTGTGTGGCAGGTGTGTGTAAACATTCCTTTGCTTGCTTGCTAACCATCATCTGTGACTGTTTCCAAGATGTGACAAATTATTGTTGTGTTTAGATTGGTTTGGTTCATTCATATGTTTTTTGTGGAGGTCTGCATGGCCGAATGGATAAGAGCACTTGCTCTTAAACTTCTGGTGTGCTGATGGTGAGGTAGCGAGGTCAACCCCTACGCTTGTCGGTTGGACTAAAATGTTGGCTTCTTGTCCTTGACTTAGGAACATAAATTATAAGTACCTTTGGAGTTGGAGTGGGTTTGCCTGGTGGCGAGGGACACTGGTAATAGGGAAAGCTAATTCACATGCAAAAATCAGTCCAGTGCACTAGAAGTAGTAGCACTTGTATGGACTACCCTTGAGTTCAAAGCTAAGAAACAAAAATAAATTATGTTCTTAGTGGGACTTTGTGGTGTGATCAAATAGAAGTGGGAGATAGATATCCCCAATTCATAGTTACCAACTATTTATAGTTATGTGGCTTTCTCAATTGTTCCCAAGTGTAATTTAATTCTCAGTTTTGTGAATTGCACGCTAGGTATCCAAAAAATTTCACAAGCTTCATATCTTTGTTACTTATAGATTTTATCTTCTCAGTATTTATGTCCAAACCATTATCACAACTTATCTTGTTCATTCATGCATGCATGTTCTTTTATCTTGTAAAAATGTGTTGCCCATCCTTAGGTAAAATCAACCTTTTTGGAGTTGATTCGGGGAGGAAGGAATCTTCGATGGACACAAGGGGCAAATTTACCCTGAGCCTTGCTTATGTGAGTTGTGTGTTGCTCTTCCTGTATCCATGTCTTATGTGTGTTTTTATGTGTTGTCAGTTTTTTAGCCTTTGTTGTGATGTTGTTGAGGCAGTTGATTACAAACGCAGTGATATGTAGTTTAATTTAGTCTATAGTAGCAGCAGATTCGATGTTCCCAATCAGTATGGGCTTGGGGTGTTTCAGGTCAAACTTAAGTCATCTGTGCATAATAGACAAGAAGAAGGCATGGAAAAGGGTAGGCGAGAACAGCTCACCTGTGTACAAACCCTGAGGAACATCATGTCAGAAAGTGGGTACTCAACCTGAGTGCAACCCCTTAGACAACCAGAACATTATGTCAGAAAGTGAGTGCTCATCTTAAGTACAATCTCTATGACAGTCAAAACATTGTGTCAGAAAGTGGGTGCTCATCCTGAGTACAATCCCTGGGACAACCAGAACATCATGTCAGAAAGTGGGTGCTCATCTAGAGTACAATCCCTGGGACAACCAGAACATCATGTTAGAAAGTGGGTGCTCATCTAGAGTACAATCCCTGGGACAACCAGAACATCATGTCAGAAAGTGGGTGCTCATCTAGAGTACAATCCCTGGGACAACCAGAACATCATGTCAAAAAGTGGGTGCTCATCCTGAGTACAACCCCTGGGACAACCAGAACATCATGTCAGAAAGTGGGTGCTCATCCTGAGTACAATCCCTGGGACAACCAGAACATCATGTCAGAAAGTGGGTGCTCATCTAGAGTACAATCCCTGGGACAACCAGAACATCGTGTCAAAAAGTGGGTGCTCATCCTGAGTACAACCCCTGGGACAACCAGAACATCATGTCAGAAAGTGGGTGCTCATCCTGAGTACAACCCCTGGGACAACCAGAACATCATGTCAGAAAGTGGGTGCTCATCTAGAGTACAATCCCTGGGACAACCAGAACATCATGTCAGAAAGTGGGTGCTCATCCTGAGTACAATCCCTGGGACAACCAGAACATCATGTCAGAAAGTGGGTGCTCATCTAGAGTACAATCCCTGGGACAACCAGAACGTCATGAAATGTACCCACCCTTGTACCGAATCATTTTAAGTATTTATTTTTTATATGGGTGGTGATATAAAAGTGAGCAGGTCACCTCGCTGAGGTTTCTTTGACCTAGTGCTCCTCTTAAACTTCAGGTGCGCTGGTGTCAAGGTAGGCGGTTTAACTCCTACACAGGCATTAAGTTGGACTTAAACATTGACTTCTTGTTCAGAAATCAATGGCAAACTACTGAACCTACAATTGCCTTGAAAATCAATCTGGGTTTTTTCGCAATGTCCTGCGAAGCACATGCAACATTTTTAGTGGTGGACAGCCAAATTAAGCAATCTGGACGTTTTAGGGGAAGCTGAGTCGTAAAGAAAACTTATCAGAAAGAGGCTATCGTTGTTATTTTGCCACATTATAAGAAGCAAAACACTGGGACGTTGCCATACTGTAAGTCCCTCTTTCTTCTGCTTTGCCATAAGTATATTAGTGAACTTAACAGTAGGTATTTTTGGCTCAAACAATGATGGAATGAAAATAACAGTCAATGAAACCAACGGTGAACTTTAAAGGATGAAGCAAGCTCTGAGTTCACAATGCGAACACTGCTTTAATCCGGCAGCTGACATAGTTACAATAAATATCTTCTATGGTACTCTTAAAAGGGCCTGTTATTGCCAGGGCGGGCATTTAAGTTATATGTACACTAAGATGATCTATTTAAACCTGTTAGAAATTCGCCATTGTCGTTACTCTTCTAGACCTCTCCTTCTTTCGTTCACACCGGCTATCTTCTCTGCTATACCAATTCGATCCTGTCTAGGTTCTGCCCGTCGTTCTTGAATCCATGGCGTTACTAATCTTCGGTGACATACTTCTAGCTGTTATTAACTCGATAGCCACTGATATATTGCCAACCCTTCCGTAGCCACACAAATTTGCTCAAGAATTGAAATGCACGACCCATCATATTACGAACCCCACAACGTCTGTTTTTGTTGTCAAGATTCCGTCAGCGTGACATTTCTCCGTTGTCAACTTGCGTCCCTTAGTTTTCTCTGCACTTTTGTCTTCTAGACTTCTTCACGTCCTTTCTATGACATCATTCGGGCACCTGCTCTTTGGCAGACGTGTCATGACAACCGGAAAGATTTGCAGAAAGAGAGATAGAGGAAGACAGCATGAGAAGATTCTTGACAGTTTTGTGTCATGGCATGGAAGGGAGTTAACACACAGACTGATCCATGCAGCCCCTCTGCTGTGTGTCCACCGTGACGAGGTAGAGGGGCTTGTGCGTCCCAATGACCCCAAGAGCTATGCCGACGGTAGCACAGCTACTGGTAGGGCCACCCATGTCGGACAGGTCAAGGGAGAGGGACCAGACGAAGAGACACACAAACCTGCTGCCTTGTAGGTAGACTGGGGACAGTCAAAGGCTAGGGAAAGCACCCGAATACATGTTTCTCAAAATCGGATGTACTGAGCCACAGGCTTGACAAAGCAGTGCAACGTAAAACCTGCTGCCTTGTAGGTAGACTGGGGACAGTCAAAGGCTAGGGAAAGCACCCGAATACATGCTTGTCAAAATCGGATGTACTGAGC
Organism: Cepaea nemoralis; assembly: GCA_014155875.1. Lineage (NCBI taxonomy): Eukaryota > Metazoa > Mollusca > Gastropoda > Stylommatophora > Helicidae > Cepaea > Cepaea nemoralis. Next base: position 51,519 of record JACEFZ010027732.1, read on the forward strand.
CACAGGCTTGACAAAGCAGTGCAACCAAAAACCTGCTGCCTTGTAGGTAGACTGGGGACAGTCAAAGGCTAGGGAAAGCACCCGAATACATGCTTGTCAAAATCGGATGTACTGAGCCACTGGCTTGACAAAGCAGTGCAATGTAACTTAATTCATGATGTCACAAATCAAAATTAATCGTTATGGTGCTAATCCCGTGAAGTCCCATCAGGCGGCGATAGTGCCGGGCCCCCTGCCTCGAGGGGGTCCACCCATGACTACTGGTGGTCACCTTCCCCTGTGCTGTGGAGTCAAGGCACAGAGGAGTAGGTTAAGAGCTATTGACCAAATACCCCGGACACTCAACATACTACAGTGAAATGCCGAAGGAGTTTACAAGAAGAAAGACTCCCTAACACAGCGTCTTCATAAAGATAAAATAGATGTGGCATGCATTCAAGAGACACACCTCAATGCCAATCACAAATTCTCAGTCAGAGGATATCAGGCCACACGTTTCGACCGCGAAGGACACAAAGGAGGAGTTCTAATACTTACACGAAATACAATACCTTGCAGTGAAGTATCTGTGATCTCTGACAACCAAACAGAAATTATAGGTGTTGATATAATGATAAAGGGCGCGAAAATAAGAATCTACAATCTGTATAGCCCAGCAGATAAGGACCTTACACTCTCAAACATGAAAATAACCGACACAAACTGCATTATTGTCGGAGACTTTAATAGCCGTTCAGAAAGATGGGGATACCCAGATACTGACAAAAGAGGAGATGAATTGGAGGACTGGGAAATAGACTCAAATCTCCATCTACTCAACAAAGCGGATGACACACCGAGCTTCTACTCCAGAAGATGGCTTACCACTTCTACTCCAGACTTAGCTTTCTGCACAGGAGACATCCTCCACAAAATTGATCGCCATGTGCTGGACCAATTAGCAGGTAGTGACCACAGACCAATCAAGCTTGTAATGAATATGGAGTATGTTCCACATGAGCAAAAGCCCTTGCCTCGCTGGAATTACAAACGAGCAGATTGGGACAGATTTGCCATACTAACAGACAAATATTGTGAAAACATAAATACACGATATGGCAACATAAAGCAAATGGTGGAAAGTCTAAACAGAGCGATAATACAGGCAGCCACTGAGTCCATTCCTAGAGGAGCGAGGAAAAATTACAAACCATACTGGACTGAAGAACTACAAAGTTTGGAGGACAAAGTTGAAGATGCCAGGAAGACAGCAGAGAGAGAACAAACAATTGAAGCGAATACCTCTCTCAAAGCCATCTCAGCAAAATATAAAAGAACAGTAAATCAAATAACAAGAGATCGTTGGAGGGAAAAAACAGAAAACCTGAATTTTGACAGGGATGGAAACAAACTATGGAAACTAGTGAAAGCCATGAACAATGAAGGACCTAGAAACAAACAAATAACAATTAAACAAGGAAATGCCTTGCTTACAGGAAAAAAGGCTGCAAATGCACTAATGGAACACTATGCCAATGCAAACCACATTGATATTACAACTGAACAGAAGAAAGCAATCAAAGACAAACAGATACATCATAGAAATACAGAGACAGCAGCAGAATATATGATGGCAAATCTAACAATGGAAGAAATGGAACAGGCAATGAATACCCTAAAAAGAAGAAATCACCAGGAAAGGATGGAATCACAAATGAAATGCTAATAGGACTAGGCACCAAGGCAAAGAAGAAACTACTAGCAGTCCTAAATAACAGCTGGAAGAGAGGAATAGTCCCACAGGCATGGAAGGAAGCTATACTAATACCAGTCCCAAAGAAAGGAAAAGACCTGGAAGAACCAAATGGCTATCGACCTATCAGTCTACTTAGCTGTGTAGGAAAATTAATGGAACGCATTATCAATGGCAGGCTAACATGGCATCTGGAAGAAAACAAACTCTTAACACCACACCAAGCAGGATTCAGAAAGTACAGATCCACTGAAGATCAAATAACCTATATAGCTCAGGAAATAGAGGATGCCTTCCAAGAGAAAAAGCACACACTAGCAGTCTGGATAGATTTAGAAAAAGCATTTGATAAAGTATGGAAGGAAGGACTGAAAGTAAAACTGCAAAACATGCATGTTTGTGGAAAAATGTATAAATGGATCAGCCACTACCTTGAGAACAGAACTGCCAGGACAAAAGTACAAGAACAAACAAGCAAAATGATGCTGCTGGAGCAAGGTGTCCCCCAAGGAGGAGTTCTTTCACCAACATTATTCCTAGCATATATAAATGACATCATAGAAAATTTTCCAGCCAGAGTACACACATCCTCCTTTGCAGATGACCTAGCCATATGGATATCTGAAGAATATATTAGTACAGCTAACAGCAGAATACAGCAAGCCTTATTAGCGCTAGAGGACTGGTCAAAATCATGGCTAGTGAAGATAAGTGAGGAGAAAACAACATGCACAGTGTTCTCCCTCTCAAATAAACCTCAGCAACCTAAGCTGGTATTGAATGGAAAAATATTGCGCCATGAAGAAAATCCAAACTATCTAGGAGTCACCTTTGATCGTCGCCTGACATGGAAGACACAGGTTGAGAAAAATCGAACAAGAGCAAGGCAGAGAATGACAATCATGAAAAAGCTTGCTGGTACAACGTGGGGAGCAGATGAGAAAGTTCTCAAGAAGTTATATACTGGACGGGTGAGGCCAGTACTGGAATATGGCATTGCAGCTTGGGCAACAGCAGCTAAGTCAAACTTTAACAAAATAAGTAGAGTCCAAAACCAAGGAATGCGAATCATAACTGGAAGCCTGAAGACAACGCCTATTAATGAACTAGAAAAGATCACTTGTTTACAATCAATGCAGGATAGAAGAGATAGCAGAGCCCAGCAACAAGCAGAAAAATTTAGAAGATTGACAGACCACCCTATGTACAACAGATTTAATGGTTTTGGAAAGGGAAGACTGAAGCGTAGCAACTTTGTAGAAACTGCAAAACGAAGGATTAGGGCAGATACTATTCTTAACATATCAACAGTCAAGCCCATACACAATGCAGACAAGTTCCCAGCTTGGAGACAGCAGCAACTGCCTGAGATGATAGAAAACATTCCTGGTATTGAGAAAAAGAACACTCAGCATGAAACCGAAAGAAGAGAAATAACCCTAAACTACATAAAAGAACATTACCCAAGCAGCAATTGGACCCATGCATATACAGATGGTTCAGCCAAAAATTCAATAGAGAATGGAGGAGGAGGAATTCTCCTAAATTTAAAAAATGGAGTGAAAAAAACACATTCAATGGCAACTGGAAAATTTTCAAGTAACTTCAAAGCGGAGGTAGAGGCTCTGAAAACTGCAGCAGAAATGCTCCTGATGGAGCAAAAATAAAGAGAAGCAAATAGCTATCTTCACAGATGCAAAGTCAGCTGTCTCAATACTGAAGAGCAATAACAGCACAGAACTAACTGACCTAAGAGCAGCACTCCATGGTCTATGTCAGAAATCCAAAAAAGTTGTAATACAGTGGATCCCATCACATTGCAGTATACCTGGAAACGAAGAGGCTGACAGACTGGCAAAAGAGGGCGGACGACTACCACAGCCTGACATAGACATAACCTATAATGAGGCAAAGAGGTTGATAAAAAGCACTTATAGAACCAAATGGGAATCAGAGCATCCAGGCCATCAGAAGGATGATGCATATTACAAACTCGACCGAAGAGAACAAGTAGCAATCTTCAGACTCCGCACAGGACATAACAGGCTGAAATACCACTTGTTCAATAAACTAAAGATAGGAGATACCGATGAATGTAATTGTAGAACTGGAAAAATGACAGCAAAACATTTGCTGCAGGATTGCCCAACGTATGCAGAACAGAGAAAGATATTTTGGCCTACACCTGCTTTATTTGAGGACAAGCTCTATGGAGATATCAACAAGCTAAAGTTGACCGCAGATTACTTTAACTATATACAGGTTGACATTTAAAGGTGCATGAAGACCCAGAGGCATGAAATGGAATATTGCTTGGATAGCAAATCCATTATGTGGAAAGTCCAAATCGAAAGCTCGCTGTGTGGGCTTCATAAAAGGTGGAAAAGTGTCCTAGTGGCACGAAATGGAATATTGCTTGGATAGCAAATCCATTACGTGGAAAGTCCGAATCAAAAGCCCATTGTGTGGGCTTCATAAAAGGTGGAAAAGTGTCCTAGTGGCATGAAATGGAATATTGCTTGGATAGCAAATCCATTACGTGGAAAGTCCGAATCAAAAGCCCACTGTGTTGGCTTCATAAAAGGTGGAAAAGTGTCCTAGTGGCACGAAATGGAATATTGCTTGGATAGCAAATCCATTACGTGGAAAGTCAGAATCAAAAGCCCACTGTGTGGGCTTCATAAAAGGTGGAAAAGTGTCCTAGTGGCACGAAATGGAATATTGGTTGGCTAGCAAATCCATTACATGGAAAGTCCGAATCGAAAGCTCACTGTGTGGATGTCATCTGCAGACTGCATACTTCTGGTTTCCGGAAGAACAGCCTATGGTGAACGGAAGGCCCAATATACGGAAGTGAGGCTAAGCAGCCATGTGCAGGACGTGACGATTCCTTGGGTGAGCCCAGACCAGAGCGGTGTGTGTTGGCTCTGCAAGTATGGAAGCCTTCTTGGATGGCAGGGAATGCCCATGGTCTGCCCCTGCCTTCCCTTGAGGGCTGACCAGGATCTTTGGCTGTTCTATATGGACCAGCTGGGATGGGGGATAACACCACAACAGTGAGAGTCAAACGTCCTAAGAAACCCCCGGGAAGGTTAACCCGGTCAACAAATGCCCGCAGAAGTCGGATGTGTCGGCCTAACGGCGCAAGAACGCAGCTCTGCTGTAAACAGGCACAACGCAATCACATCCGAAAAAAACAACTCCGGATGAACGAAGAAGAAGAAGAAATGATCCATGCAGTCGGAGATTGCAATTTGTGGAGAGGCATGATCGCCCACACCAGCCGGGAAGGCACTGGATGATGATGGTAAACGCTTCACACTACACATACCTATAACAATATCTGCTATGAGCTTAACTGTTATGTTTTTATGACACCTTAGAGCCAGCAAAACCTGCTCAAGATGACTACCACGTTATGGACAGACCAGAACAAGTTATTATTCATCGCCTCAGAATAGGACACAATAGATTATGCAACCACATGTATACAAAATTCAAGATTAGAGAATCAGCCATGTGCACATGTGGATTGGCACCGCAGACAGCAGAGCACATACTCCAAGACTACCCAAAATGCATTATATCTAGGCAAACCTTCTGGCCTAGAGAGACGACAGTGGAAGATAAACTCTATGGACCACTGAGTGAGCTAAAAAAGACAGTTTCATACTAGAGACAACAATGCAATTATAGACAAAATTCAAGCAAACAAAATAAACAAAGAAGAGTTACACTTTAGAGCAAAAGAGACCAGTCACAGAAATACAGATTTCAAATATTTTGCATATTGTAAGTGGATAGAAATAAACTGTGTATTTGTCAGTATTTATTCAATCTGGCATATGTTTTCAATGTCCACAGAGCCCGGATGGCAAGTTCATCGCTTCGGGGGCTTTAGACGGAATTGTCAATGTGTTTGATATCACGACAGGAAAGCTCATCCACACACTTGAAGGTCAGTTGTGTCTCTGCTTCTTTTCTGAGTTTGTTGGTTGTTTTTGGCTTTTATATCTTAAGCTAGAGTTAATCTGATCAAGCACATATATATCTGATCTCGCGCGCGCGCGAGCGCGCGCGCACACACACACACACACACACACACACACACACACACACACACACACACACACACACACACATCTCTTTATATATAAAAAAGGATGTGTGTGTGTGTGTGTATGTCCTTTATGCGTTCGCGAACGGTCCATCCGGTTGAGATGACATTTTCTACATGTCTTCCTCTCATTTTCGCACTGCCAACTGTCATATTTTTTTAGTGTGAAATCGGCTACTTACTTAATATTATTTAATTTTTCATTTTTCATTATAATTTCTATATAGCAAGGGGACTTAACTCTATAAAAGTTATTTCAAGGGCATAACTTTTAATACATTGCTATATATATATATATATATATATATATATTGTTGCATCGTTTTCAAAGATTTATAAACTCTTTGTCTATAGTTATTTACGGGCATATGAGTTATAATAAATGATATAATCTTTAAGGCATTTTTAAAGTTTTCATAAAAATAATGCATAACATTGTAACTGATCTTTTTATGCTTAAAGAAGTTATCTACAGTCATATCGGTGATTAAAAACAGTTCTCATTAAAAATAATGGATGGTGTGTGGAAGGACATTCTTTTAAGTAACTTTTTTTGTTGTTGTATGAATTTAATGAGACCCTCCCCGCCAGGAGCTGGGCGAAGCCAGACAGACAGACAGATAGTTGGGAATGGGAGCTTATATGACTACGTATATGAATTAAATGAGACGCTCCCCACCTTTTCACTGCAGTTATCTACAGGCATATGCGTGATTTTCCTCCTCCTCTCCCCTCCTCCTCCTCCCCCTCCTCCCTTTCCCTCCTCTTCCTCCTCCTCCCTCTTCCTCCTCCTCCTCCCTCTTCCTCCTCCTCCCTCTTCCTCCTCCTCCCTCTTCCTCCTCCTTCCTCCTCCCTCTTCCTCCTCCTTCCTCCTCCCTCTTCCTCTTCCTTCCTCCTCCTCCCTCCTCCTAATCACTCCTCTTCCTTCCTCCTCCTCCCTCCTCCCCCTCATCCCTCCTCCCTCTTCCTCCCTCTTCCTCCCTCCTCCTCCTCCCTACTCCTCCCTCATCCTCCTCCCTACTCCTCCCTCATCCCTTCTCCTCCTTCCTCCTCCTCCTCCTCTCTCCTCCCTCCTCCTCCTTCCTCTACCTCCTCCCTCCTCCTCCTCCCTCCACATCCCTCCTCCTCCTCCTCCTCCTCCCTCTTCCTCCTCATCCTCTTCCCCCTCCTTCTCCTCTCTCCTCCTTCTCACTCTTCCTCCTCCCTCCTCCTTCTCCCTCCACCTCCTTCCTCCTCCCTCCTCCTCCTCCCCCTCCTCCTGCATTCTCCTTCTCCCTCCTCCCTCCTCCTCCCCTCCTCCTTCTCCCTCCTCCCTCCTCCTCCTCTCCTCCTTCTCCTTCCTCCTCCCTCCTCCCCTCTCCTCCTCCCTCCTCCTCCCTCTTCCTCCTCCTCCTCCCTCCTCCTCCTAATCCCTCCTCCTCCCTCCTATTCCTCCCTACTCCTCCTCCCTCCTCCTCCCTACTCCTCCTCTCTCCACCTATCTCTTCCTCTTCCTCCCTCCTCCTCCCTTCTCCACCTCCCTCTTCCTCCTCCCTCTTCCTACTCCTCATTTTTCTTCTGCTGCTGCTGCTGCCGCCGCTCCATTTACCCAAGTTAATTGTCGGGGGAAGATGTAAAGACCTTTCAAGTGCTCTTTCTAATGCTTTTTGTAAGTTGGTCTTCGTTTATCTAAGGTTGTTCTAACTGCAACCGATACATGATTAGACAGACAGACAGACAGAGAGGGAGGGATGGACAGACAGACAGACAGATAGTCGGGAACGGGAACTTGTATGACTACTTATATGAATTAAATGAGATGCTCCCCATCAGGAGCTGGGAGAAGCCGGGCCGGGTGAGACAGATAGACAGACAGATAGATAGTCGGGAACGGGGACGGGAGCTTATATGACGACTTATATGAATTAAATGAGATGCTTCCCACCAGGGACTGGGCGAAGCCGGGCCAGCTAGTATATTATATATATATATATATATATATATATATATATATATATATATATATATATATATATATATATATTTGTGTGTGTGTGTTTTTATTTTTTTTAATGTATATTTTTAAGTTTCCTTGCTTTTAACTCAGGCATATTCCATACTACATTTAGTTAGTGCACTGGACTGATTTTTGTGCCTGGATTAGCTTTCCCTATTTGTATCCCTCGCCATCAGGCAAACCCACTCCATCTTCAGTGATACTTGTAATTTATGTCCCCAAGTCAAGGACGACAGGTCAACATTTTAGTCCAACTGTCCGGTGTAGGGTTTGATCCCGCTACCTCGGCATCAGTACACCGGATGTTTAAGAACAAGCGCTCTTATCCATTTGGCCATGCTATCCTATATATGTATATATAAACACAGAAGCCACACACATTATGTTGCAAGATTTATTGCCTGGCATATTTCGCTGTATCTCAAAAGGTGCATACTGCAGAGTTATATATCATAAGAAGTGAATAAATGAATAATACTTTAGCTGAAGCACTTAAAACACATAGTTACGGGTATTGTTCTACACAGCTGCAATGTGAGTTTACACTTCAGCTTCAGTAATCCATCCAGTCGTTTCACACATGATTGTGGGAGGCGACGTTTAGAAATTCAAAACAGCGTTTTTCTCTTAGTGAATTTTTTGCTTGTCTCTGGCTTCTGTGTTTAGTGGTTACATTCATTATATATATATATATATTCATTGACTTAGTTATCACTGTTATGTACAGTTGTTTTATTTTATTTTGTGATATTTTATTTTGCTATTAGGACATGCCATGCCCATCAGAGCTCTAGCATTTTCACCTGATAGCCAGCTGCTGATCACCGCCTCTGATGACTGCCACATCAAGGTCTATGATGTGTGAGTTTTGTTGTTGTGGTTTTCGCAGCTTATTTGTTTTACCAGTTATGTATCTATTTTATTTTATTTTATTTTGTGTTAGTTAGTTAGTTAGTTGTGGTTCCAACTTCACGGCAACGGGTTGTCCCCATATTGCTCCGTTCCTGTGCCAGTGAATATCACACAAAATGCTCCTCACTGCCCAATGTGAACAATGGAGTAGACAGGAGTATCAGCAAGCCAATAGCCCACACAGGTACACTGTGCATAATGCCACCGCCAGAATTCCAACACAAAAGTCCATCATGAAAAATACAGTTCATCGTTGATGGAAACGGCAGTCACCGGAAAAACTTCATTGACCCGGGTTTTATCCCATATGGCTCGGTCTCTTTCTGCAGGGCGACCCGCCGAAAGCGCCGTACAAAGCACGAACTCCGTAGCTCCAACGGCGACTTCCAGGAGTCTCCTGAAAAATGCACTCGAAACGGCAAACCACTCAATCCAGCAACAGCCGACCTCCATCGTTCCGAACATGCAGTTCACGCTACAAACAACCACGGACAGATGTAAAAGCATTCCAAGTGAAACTCACATCTCACAGTGTCGCGCCACGCACTCACTCAGTAGCAGGGCGACGCAACCATATCCTCCTTAGTCGTCTCTTACAACGTGCATGGTAGGCAACAGTGTTACTATTCTGTGCTCCCCCGTATGGGCCCCGGCTTTGTGTGCACTCAGTCACCTTGAATCAAGTGTAGTTCATACACGTTCTACTACTTATAATGCACTGGAGTGATTGTTGCATGTGGATGTGCTTTCCATATTACCAGTGTTCCTCAAATCAGGTGAACCAACTCCGACTTCAGGGGTACTTTTAATTTATGTTCCCAAGTCAAGGACGAGAAGTCAACATTTCTTCTTCTTCTGCGTTCATCCGGAGAGTTTTTTTCGGACGTGATTGCATTGTGCCTGATTACAGCAGAGCTGCATTCTTACGAAAATTAGCTCGACACATCCGACTTCTGCTGGCATTTTTTTGACTAGGTTAACCTTCCCTGGAGTCAACGTTTTAATCCAACTAACTGACCAGTATGGGTGGGTTTAACTCGTTACTGCTACATCAGCACACTGGATGTTTAAAAACGAATGCTCTTATCCACGCTGACCTCCATGCTGTGAATTTATTTCAAATTGTTTGTCTCAATGTCCTTGGTAGAAGAGAAGTAGCAAGGAGAATAGAGAATACATTTAGAAAAGGGGTTTACGCAACAAAGAAATAAGAGAAATCAAACACTTTGGCCACACTAATAGATATGATCCTTATACTCGGTGTTTGTAAAGTCTCACTTTACTTTGTATGTAGAACCAATTTGAAAAAATTATGTCTCCCATTGTCAACACCACTCTGGAGTGCAAAGAATTACTTCAGCAAATAATAGGCATTCGCTGCTTATTGCTTCTCAATGGACTGTGGAGCACATTTTTTTTATGACATCATGTACTTCATTTTTCATGTTTGTTCTACATACAAAGTATAGTGAGACTTTATGAATACCCGCAACAAATACCATACTGCAGAGAAATGTTGTAGCAAGGTAGACAACAAGTGGAGAAAAACAAAGATAGTTGCATATCATTTACAGGACATAGCAGTCAACTCCGGCATTGTTTGGCTGTTTGTGATTCCTGGGCAAGTTTATGTTCAGTAGTTTGCCATTGCTTTCTGAACGACGGCACTATATCATTATTGGGAAACCAGTGCTTCCAAGTCGCCTGCAGCTTTCGAACACAGTATGTGGGATTGCAATCATAACCCTTTCACCACAGAGCCAGCACACCAGTTGAAAGATAACCTCAAAAGATGGATGGAGGTCAGCAGTTTTCACTCTTATCTGAGCAGGCTAGGGATCCTATCTCACTATAAAAGAGATCAGTGTGTGTGTGTGAGTCAGTCAGTCAGTCAGTCAGTCAGTCACACACACTCATCCAACACTACTGGTTCTTATAAAAAACCTGGTATTAGTTGGACACAGCAACCTAACAGGCATGCCTCCCCGAAGGTGGTGTTTGATTGATTGATTGATTGATGTGAAACACAGTAACCTTTCAGCCATGCCTCCCCGAAGGTGATGTTTGATTGATTGATGTCAAACACAGTAACCTCTCAGCCATGTCTCCCTAAAGATGACGTCAGACTGATTTATTGACTGATTGATTGATTAGTGTGAATACTTTTAATCATGTGTCGTTTTCGTAGTGATATTTGTTGTCTGTCTAATGTTGTCTCATGTTAATGAAGTCACTGTTATCTTATCTCCAGCCAGCATGCAAACTTAGCAGGCACTTTGTCCGGCCATGGATCTTGGGTGCTTGGGGTTGACTTCTGCGCTGACAACACACACTTTATTTCTGGGTAAGTCTTCTTTGCGTTCATCCGGAGTGTTTTTTTCAGATGTGATTGTGGTGTGTCTCGTTATGCACCCTTGGGTCGAGACCCTTAGGCCAAAACATCTGACTTTTAGCGTGCATTTTTGACAGGTTAGCATTCCTGTGGGACTCTCACGTTTGTGGTGCCGTCCACATCCCAGCTTGTCAAGTTGGAGCGGTCAAATGCTTCGCGATCAGCCCTCAAGGGAAGGCAGGGACTGTCCATGGCATTTTCCGCCATCCAGGGTGGCTTCCATAGTTGCAGAGCCGACACATAGCACCCTGGGCTGGGCTCACCGAGGGAATCGTCACGTCCTGCTCATGGCTGCTTTAATTCCTCACTTCGATATATTGGGCATATCGTTCACCACAGAGCCTTTCCCTGCACTGACCAGACCTGGTCTGCAGACGGTATCCACTCAGCGAGTTTTCGATTCGGACATGTGCTTGTTGATGTGCCCGTCAGAGCTGTTCCAGGCGCAACGAACATTCAGAAACTAGCTAGGCAGAGCTTTTCCGGACACGAACTATTTGGATAACTAGTTAGTCAGAGCTGTTCCTAGCACGAAAGACATTTCTTTGCGTTGTGCCTGATTTATTTGCACCCGTAGGCCAGCACATCCGACTTCAGCAGGCATTTTTACGGGTTGGCCTTCCCGGGGTTTCGAGAGACGTTAGACTGTTAGTGCTGTGGTGTCGCCCACATCTCAGCTGGTCAAAGTAGAACGGTCAACGACATCACGGTCAACCCTCAAGGGAAGGCAGGGGCAGACCATGGGCATTCCCCGCTATCCAAGGAGGCTTCCATAATTGCAGAGCAGGCACATATTGCTCTGAGACTGGGCTCACCCGAGGAGTTGCCACGTCCTGCTCATGGCTGCTTTAATTCCTCACTTCCATGTGTTGGGCATTTCGCTTGCCACTGGTCGCTCAAGCACACACCAGGAACGGTCAGTCTGCGGGCGATATCCACTAGGTAAGCTTTCGCTTTGGACTTCGGGCCACGCAATGGATTCGCTAGCCGTGCGTTCCATTTCGTGTTATTGAGACGTTTTTCCACCTTTGTCTAGACTCTCTATAGTTAGATACAGACAGCTTTCGTAACCATTTTCATTTGACTGGGGCACTTCTACCTTTTTGTACTCTCCCACAAGGTAGGCTACATGTGCTGCTGGCTCAGCACCTTACCTCCGTGCAGAAGTGAGCGAGAAACAGCCAAGCCCTCTCATCCGGGGATCCCTCATATCCCCCAGCTGAGAGCCTTCGGACAAGTATCCGAACTGGGCATGTAGCGTGCTCTGAATCTCACCTCCATTTTTCGGTAGGTGGGTATCAGCCAGGCTTTCACATCCGAGGGATTATGGCTTAGAGGTGTTCAGCCACAACCCTCGATAGAGAGCCTTAGGGTATGTATCCGGACCAAGAACTTCTGCCTTCGTGCGCCTGATTTAAACTTTTGACTGCTATCCTCAGTCTATCTGCAGAGCAGCAGGTTGTGTCTCGCTTAGTCTGGCCCCTATCCCATATGCTGTCCAATATGTAGTTTACCATCCATCGACATAGCACATGGGGTCAATGGGACTCGCAAGCTCCCCCACCACGGCAAGGTGGAGACACATCGGGGGAGTTTCTGGGTAAGTAGACATATATTGTGTAAAGAGCACAGAACACCTTTTCTGGCCATCAAAAACCACTTTTGTTGATGATGAAATGTCTGTAGCTTGTCTGACTTGGGCATGTCACATGTCATGACACCACCTCAAGGTAATTTCCCAGGGAACTGTTAAGGGCAGACGGAGAAATACCTCCAAAGGAAATATGCTCTACATATTGTCATGGGTTGGTGCTTTGCCAGGAACTCACTGCCCTTGTCAACTCCAAGTGTTAACCAAGACCCTGTGCCTGCAAAGAATAAGTACATTGTGTAATGTGAACAATATAAAATAACACAAAGCAATGCAGCTTTCCAGAACGGGATTAAAACACAAAAGATATTTGCGGTGACTAGCCTTCATCAGCAAACAAATACATACACAAAACACAACATATAGTCACGGAGAAGACCCTCCAATGACTACATTAAGCCATAAGGACGGGATGAGAAGAATAAAAATAAGAAAAACTGAAAGCATTTTCTCTTCATTGCTTTCATTTTTTGTGTGTCCCAGACATGGGACAACGGATACTAACGCAAATCTCAGTCCGGTATGACATCACACTGATGTTGGACAACAGGATGTCTTCATCCGACATACAGGACTGTTCGTGGAGTTCACAGCCAGCGAACGCAAGCAAGCATAATGTTTACATTTCCACAGCTTTATCGCAGTTCCACCAAATCTTTATTCATATTCTATTATGTAATATGGACTATTAGAACCATGCTTTGGGATCAAACTGTTCTTTGCACAAGGTCCTGAGCCCTGGTTTCTAAAGGCACAGCGTATGATGAATGGAAGGCTCAGTATATGGAAGTGAAGCTAAACAGCTTTTACAGGATGTAGCTATTCCTTGGGGGAGACCAGAAACAAAGCAACCTGCGTTGGTACTGCATTAATGGATGCTTGGGATTGCTGAAGTGTTGCCTCTGCCTTCCCTTGAGGGTCGATTGACATGCATGTTGTTTTTCTGAATTGGTGTTTGTGTGCGGGGTTATGAATAGCGTCCGTAACTCCTTCGCCATGCAGTTTGGCTAGTTAGAAAACTACAATTGTTAAAACAATGTATTCATTTGAAAAATGTAACAAAGAAAAATATTAACAAAACAAAGCCAGCTGGCCATTCCAAACATCCAGTTAAAGACATCTACCTTCCTCAGGGAATTGGGATGGAGTCTGTTGACACTTAATCCTACCTGACCTGAGGCCCTGAACCTAACTGTCCCCTTTACCTGGGCTCCTGAGCATTAAAGATAAAAAACCAACATGATGTAGAAAAATGTTAGTTACATGCAAACAAGTGGTTAGAATAAGATGGAACTTGCCCCTCTGCCGTGCGTCCACCTTGACGAGGTAGAGGGGCTTGCGCGTTCCAATGACCCCAAGAGCTATGCCGACGGTAGCACAGCTACTGGTAGGGTCACCCATGTCGGACAGGTCAAGGGAGAGGGACCAGACAAAGTGACGCACCAACCTGCTGCCTTGTAGGTAGACTGGGGACAGTCAAAGGCTAGGGAAAGCATCCCGAACAAATGCTTGTCGAAATCGGATGTACTGAACCACAGGCTTGACAAAGAAGTGCAACGTAACTTTATCATTTCATGATGCCACAGATGAAAATTAATCGTTATGGTGCTAATCCCGTGAAGTCCCATCAGGCGGTGATAGTGCCGGGCCCCCTGCCTCGAGGGGGTCCACCCATGACTACTGGTGGTCACCTTCCCCTGTGCTGTGGAGTCAAGGCACAGAGGAGTAGGTTAAGAGCTATTGACCAAACACCCCGGACTCTCAACATACTACAATGGAATGCCGAAGGAGTTTATAACAAGAAAGCCTCCCTAACACAGCGTCTTCATAAAGATAGAATAGATGTGGCATGCATTCAAGAGACACACCTCAACGCCAATCGCACATTTTCAGTCGAGGGATATCAGGCCACACGTTTCGACCGCGAAGGACACAAAGGAGGAGTTGTAATACTTACACGAAATACAATACCTTGCAGCGAAGTATCTGTGATCTCTGACAACCAAACGGAAATTACAGGTGTTGATATAATGATAAAGGACGTGAAAATAAGAATTTACAATCTGTATAGCCCGGCAGATAAGGATCTTACACTCTCAAACATGAAAATAACTGACACAAATTGCATTGTTGTCGGAGACTTTAATAGCCGCTCAGAAAGATGGGGATATCCAGATACTGACAAAAGAGGAGATGAAGTGGAGGACTGGGAAATAGACTCAAATCTCCATCTACTCAACAAAGCGGATGACACACCGAGCTTCTACTCCAGAAGATGGATTACCACTTCTACTCCAGACTTAGCTTTCTGCACAGGAGACATCCTCCACAAAATCGATCGCCATGTGCTTGACCAATTAGCAGGTAGTGACCACAGACCAATCAAGCTTGTAATAAATATGGAGTATGTTCCACAGGAGCAAAAGCCTTTGCCCCGCTGGAATTACAAACGAGCAGATTGGGACAGATTTGCCATACTAACAGACAAATATTGTGAAAACATAAATACACGATATGGCAACATGAAGCAAATGGTGGAAAGTCTAAACAGAGCAATAATACAGGCGGCCACTGAGTCTATTCCAAGAGGAGCGAGGAAAAATTACAAACCATACTGGACTGAGGAACTACAAATTTTGGAGGACAAAGTTGAAGATGCTAGGAAGACCGCAGAGAGAGAACAAACAACTGAAGCGAACATCTCTCTCAAAGCCATCTCAGCAAAACATAAAAGAACAGTAAATCAAACAACAAGAGATTGTTGGAGGAAAAAAACAGAAAACCTGAATTTTGACAGGGATGGAAACAAACTATGGAAACTAGTGAAAGCCATGAACAATGAAGGACCTAGAAACAAACAAATAACAATTAAACAAGGAAATGCCTTGCTTACAGGAAAAAAGGCTGCAAATGCACTAATGGAACACTATGCCAGTGCAAACCACATTGATATTACAGCCGAAGAGAAGAAAGCAATCAAAGATAAACAGATACATCATAGATATACAGAGACAGCAGCAGAATATATGATGGCAAATCTAACAATGGAAGAAATGGAACAGGCAATGAATACCCTAAAAAAGAAGACATCACCAGGAAAGGATGGAATCACAAATGAAATGCTAATAGGACTAGGCACTAAGGCAAAAAAGAAACTACTAGCAGTCCTAAATTACAGCTGGAAGAGGGGAATAGTCCCACAGGCTTGGAAGGAAGCTATATTAATACCAGTCCCAAAGAAAGGAAAAGACCTGGAAGAACCAAATGGCTATCGACCTATCAGTCTTTATAGCTGTGTAGGAAAATTAATGGAACGCATTATCAATGGCAGGCTAACATGGCATCTGGAAGAAAACCAACTCTTAACACCTCACCAAGCAGGATTCAGAAAGTACAGATCCACTGAAGATCAAATAACCTATATAGCTCAGGAAATAGAGGATGCCTTCCAAGAGAAAAAGCACACACTAGCGGTCTGGATAGATTTAGAAAAAGCATTTGATAAAGTATGGAAGGAAGGACTGAAAGTAAAACTGCAAAAAATGCATGTTTGTGGGAAAATGTACAAATGGATCAGCCACTACCTTGAGAACAGAACTGCCAGGACAAAAGTACAAGGACAAACCAGCAAAATGATGCTATTGGAGCAAGGTGTCCCCCAAGGAGGAGTTCTTTCACCAACATTATTCCTAGCATATATAAACGACATCACGGAAAATTTTCCAGCCAGAGTACACACATCATCCTTTGCAGATGACCTAGCCATATGGACATCTGAAGAATATATTAGTACAGCTAACAGCAGAATACAGCAAGCCCTATTAGCGCTAGAGGACTGGTCAAAATCATGGCTAGTGAAGATAAGTGAGGAGAAAACAACATGCACAGTATTCTCCCTCTCAACTAAAACTCAGCAACCTAAGCTGGTATTGAATGGAAAAATATTGCGCCATGAAGAAAATCCAAACTATCTAGGAGTCACCTTTGATCGTCGCCTGACATGGAAGACACAGGTTGAGAAAAATCGAACAAGAGCAAGGCAAAGAATGGCAATCATGAAAAAGCTTGCTGGTACAACGTGGGGAGCAGATGAGAAAGTTCTCAAGAAGTTATATACAGGACGGGTGGGGCCAGTACTGGAATATGGCATTGCAGCTTGGGCAACAGCTGCTAAGTCAAACTTTAACAAAATAGAGTCCAAAATCAAGGAATGCGAATCATAACTGGAAGCCTGAAGACAACGCCTATTAATGAACTAGAAAAGATCACTTGTTTACAACCAATGCAGGATAGAAGAGATAGCAGAGCCCAGCAACAAGCTGAAAAATTTAGAAGATTGACAGACCACCCTATGTATAAAAGGTTTAGTGGTTTTGGAAAGGGAAGACTGAAGCGTAGCAACTTTGTAGAAACTGCAAAACGAAAGATTAGGGCAGATCCCATACTTAACATATCAACAGTCAAACCCATTTACAATGCAGACAAGTTCCCAGCTTGGAGACAGCAGCTACTGCCTGAGATGATAGAAAACATTCCTGGTATTGAGAAAAAGAACACTCAGCATGAAACCGAAAGAAGAGAAATAACCCTAAACTACATAAAAGAACATTACCCAAGCAGCAATTGGACCCATGCATATACAGATGGATCAGCCAAAAATTCAGTAGAGAATGGAGGAGGAGGAATTCTCCTAAATTTAAAAAATGGAGTGAAAAAAAACACATTCAGTGGCAACTGGAAAGTTTTCAAGTAACTTCAAAGCGGAGGTAGAGGCTCTGAAAACTGCAGCAGAAATGCTCTTGATGGAGGAAAATAAAGAGACGCAAATAGCTATCTTTACAGATGCAAAGTCAGCTGTCTCAATACTGAAGAGCAATAACAGCACAGAACTAACTGACCTAAGAGCAGCACTCCATGGTCTATGCCAGAAATCCAAAAAAGTTGTAATACAGTGGATACCATCACATTGCAGTATACCTGGAAATGAAGAGGCTGACAGACTGGCAAAAGAGGGCGGACGACTACCACAGCCTGACATAGACATAACCTATAATGAGGCAAAGAGGTTGATAAAAAGCACTTATAGAACCAAATGGGAATCAGAGCATCCAGGCCACCAGAAGGATGATGCATATTACAAACTCGACCGAAGAGAACAAGTAGCAATCTTCAGACTCCGCACAGGACACAACAGGTTGAAATACCACTTGTTCAACAAACTAAAGATAGGAGATACAGATGAATGTAATTGTGGAACTGGTAAAATGACAGCTAAACATTTGCTGCAAGAGTGCCCAATATATGCAGAACAGAGAAAGATATTTTGGCCCACACCTGCTTCATTCGAGGACAAGCTCTATGGAGATATCAACAAGCTCAAGTCGACTGCAGCTTACTTTAACTGTATTCAGGTTGACATTTAAATGTACATGAAGAAGTATTTAGACTGCCACACTTCATTACCACAGGCATGTCGGTTACACAAGCCTCCCAGAGGCATGAAATGGAATATTGCTTGGATAGCAAATCCATTACGTGGAAAGTCCGAATCGAAAGCTCACTGTGTGGGCTTCAAAAAAGGTGGAAAAAGTGTCCTAGTGGCACAAAATGGAATATTGCTCGGATAGCAAATCCATTACGTGGAAAGTCCGAATCGAAAGCTCACTGTGTGGATGTCATCTGCAAACTGCATTCTTCTAGCTTCTGGAAAAACAGCCTATGGTGAACGGAAGGCCCAATATACGGAAGTGAGGCTAAGCAGCCATGTGCAGGACGTGACGATTCCTTGGGTGAGCCCAGTACCAGAGCCCTGTGTGTTGGCTCTGCAATTATGGAAGCCTCCTTGGATGGCGGGGAATGCCCATGGTCTGCCCCTGCCTTCCCTTGAGGGCCGACCAGGATGCCTTTGGCTGTTCTATATGGGCCAGCTGGGATGGGAGATAACACCACAACAGTGAGAGTCTAACGTCCTAAGAAACCCCCGGGAAGGTTAACCAGGTCAACAAATGCCCGCAGAAGTCGGATGTGTCGGCCTAACGGCGCAAGAACGCAGCTCTGCTGTAAACAGGCACAACGCAATCACGTCCGGAAAAAAACTCCGGATGAACGAAGAAGAAGAAGAAGAAGAAGATGGAACTTGGAGACTGTAGAAAATAGGTCTACCTTTCATCACTGTCTGTGTCACTTGAACTGGAAACATATTCTTGATGAAATTCTGACTCCTCAGAGTCTGAATCAACCAAAGTATCAATCACCTGTTGGACTGTGAAAATCCTAGACCTACTTCGCTTTCTTGTTGAAGTGCTTGGTTCATCAGCTGCTCATTTCATTGTGAATATTTAGAATTTTTTTCATGTTAAACCACACAAAGTCAATTCAGACACACAGGGGCAGGCATTTGCAATGGCTAACCATGAGGTTTGACCACGATTGGTTGATTATTTTTAGTTTGTGACGCATTTTTTTCATGTGCTAGGCAAAGTACCGAAAATTAGGTACAGCAGTATAACGGCATATTCGGAATTACCGAAAAATAGGTACAGCGGTCTGGTAGAAGTTAAAAACCCAAACCCATGGAAGGCACATGACTGACACAGGCCTGATCCCAGTCAATCTGTATATGCTGTACTGATTCCTGACCTGGCTACATCCTCATATCTTCTTCTTCTTCTTCTCCTCCTCCTCCCCTTTTTGTCCCCATTGGAGAGCATAATCCCCCAACCAGCTCACTCTGGTTGGATGTTCTGGCTAAAGTTGTCTACAGGACGGAGAAGCCAGCCCCAAGCCCAACCCTCTTTAGTCATCTTTTATGACAGGTGTAGTAGGTTACAGTGTTACTATTACAGTGCAAACCACTTAAGGCGATCTCAGATGTGATGAATTTCTGTGGTGAAGAACAATTTGTTTATCCCCGGTAATGTTTCTTCTTTGTCTCTTATAAGAGGAATTTCTGATAACTATTTTCTGGGTCCCAGGTGAGTTTGCCTTATCAGGTCTGCACTGTATTTGCCTCTCCAGCTGGTCCTGGTAACACACTGGCGATTACATATGAATATGCCTCTCTGCAAATGTGAAGATTCAGTCTCGATCTTGCACACCTCACTGGTTTCTGAGCTTGGAGAGGGGTAGGAGAGCTCTGCAGCAGCCCCTCGGGAGATGATACTTTAGGAGCGGGTCCGGAGAAATATCCTGACACTAACCTCACTCAGATAGATGCTAACCCTTTTCAGGGCTCAAACATCCAGAACATCAATGCATCGGATTTAAGAGTTGAGGTGAGCTAAGAAACGACATAACTGCACTCAGGAAATTGCCACACATTTTCCATCTCTTCACTCAACTGCCAGCGAAGAGTCATACAGCTAAGCTGGTCTTCCCTCTCAGTTTTGAGATTTGTCCAGAGCCCCTGTTGATCCCCCACCAAATCATTCTCTCCACATAAGGGAACTAAGTCTGTTTTCTCATCGCTTTCTCCATCTGGACCCACAGGTGCCCGATCACCTCTCCCTTGTCTGTAAGTAATCTATCACTAAGAGGTACATTCCCTGCCAGCCTATCAGCCTGTTCATTCCCCCCACACTCCCGCATGACCTGGGCAGAAAATCCATACAATTCTCATAGTCTGTGACCTCTGAAGTAAGGCAAGCCATTCCACATTAATCGGATTTAAGAGTTCAAACTCAAATCTTCCAGCTGACAGTGGAATAACATTGTTGCATTCTGTGTGTTCTCCTATAAAGGTCTTCAGATAAAAGTGTCAAGATCTGGGATGCAGGCAGCAGACAGTGTATACACACCTTCTATGATCACTCAGACCAGGTAAGACACATTTATTTTTGTGTTCTCTTGCTTTGAACATGCTCCATTGATTTTTGCATGTGGATTAGCTTTCCTTATGACAGTGTCCCTCGCCTTCAGGCAAACCCACTGCAACTTCTGAGGTACTTGTAATTTACATCCCCAAGTCCAGGATGAGAATTCAACATGTTAGTCCAACTGACCAGTATAGGGGTTGATCCCGCTACCTCAGCATCAACAACTGGAAGTTCAAGAGCTTGCACTTTTATCCATTCGGCCATGCTGACCTCAAACATGTGTGTATCAACTTCTTTCACAATTCAAGTAATTTGCATCATCATCATGCAGCAGATACTTTGCAGAACAGCGCTCTCATTACTCCCTGCCAAGAAGTTTCTCACTCTGTTGCCAGTTCCCTGGCCTCATGCCCAAGGGGTCAGCAGTATCCTGTGTCCCTCTCCGTGCTGGTCAACCCCTGTCACTTCTACCAGGAACTATGCCTCCCATCACTGTTCTTTCCAAACCAGTGACGTTTAATATGGCCAAAGTTTAGTAATATCTCAGTTTTCGGTGATAATATACATTCGAAAACAATCTGCAAAATCCGAAACCGGCAAAAACCGAGGCAATTATTTCCATATGAATCAGTGTAAATGATGGACCTAAAAGGAAAGGATTAACTTAGCAAGTGAAGCTCACGTAATGAGAAACAAAGTCAAATTGAGCAGAAGAATGCATGGGTCTCTTTGTTTTCACAAAATTAGCAGCGAGGTCACTTGGGCGTGCCGACAAAATCCGCGGCAACCGACGAAAACCGAGACAAATTTCTGTCAGAAAAAAATTTGCAAAAACCAAAACCCATGATAACTGAAGTCAACGAAAACCAGGGTATTACTGTATTTCAGTTTACTGAGACATGAGATTGTGTATGAGCTAGTTTTTTTTCGATGTATGGATCTGGTATTCTTCTCTGGATCCATTGTATTCTAAGAATTTTTCTGTAACAATTAAGTTCAAAAGCCCCAATTTTCTTCTTACTTCATTTCTTCTTTGGTCCTTTATTCCCATTGAGGTAAGGCCCTCAATAAACATGTGCCAAGCCGTCGTATCGTTTGCTAGGATAGGGCTTCAAATGAAAACCTTAGAAGTGTGATAGACATTGCAATAACCATGCCATTGTCTTGTGTCCTGTCAATATTGTTGTTATTTAATGTGGTTTCTGAGGAAAATGCAAAGAATACCATGGACAGCCAGAAAGACCAATGAACAAGTCCTTCAAGAAACAAATGAAGATCGTAAACTGATTAGAGATATTAGACGCAGACGGTCAAAATTTTTTGGGCATGTTATGAGAAGAAATGAATTGGAGAACTTGGTGACAACTGGTAAGATCGAAGGGAACAGACCAAGAGGAAGACCTAGAAGCAAATACCTGGATGGCTTGGCCTTGTGGCATGGTTGAGACAAACACTGAGCTGATCCACGACTCTGGTGATCGAGTGAGATGGCAAAACATGACCGCCCACACTTACCGGCATGGCACATGATGGATGGATGGATTGTTAAAGATGTCAAGAGTGTTCAGCACATGACATCACAGTGAAGACAAACATAGTAACGTCATAAGGACAGTTTCTTCTTCTTCTTTGCGTTCATCCGGAGTGATTTTTTCAGATGTGATTGCGGTGTGTCTGGTTAGGCACCCTCGGGTCGAAACCCTCAGGCCAAAACATCCGACTTTTAGCGTGCATTTTTGACCAGGTTAGCAATCCTGGGAGACTCTCACTTTTGTGGTACCGTCCACATCTCAACTGGTCAAGTTGGAACAGTTGAGGACTACACGGTCATCCCTCAAGTGAAGGCAGGGACAGTCCATAGCATTTTCCGCCATCCTGGGTGGCTTCCATAATTGCAGAGCCGGCACATAACGCTCTGGTGCTGGGTTTACCAAGGGAATCGTCACGTCCTGCTCATGGCTGTTTTAATTCCTCACTTCAATATATTGGGCATTTCGCTCACCCTGGGCCGTTCCTGCACAAACCAGTCAGCTCTGCGGTTGGTTTCCACTAAGCGAGTTTTCGGACATGTGCTTGTCCCTGTACCCATCAGAGCTGTTCCAGGCACGGCGGACATTCGGAAAACTACCTAGTCAGAGCTGTTCCGAACAAGAGCGGCATTCGGAAACTAGGTAGTCAGAGCTGTTCCTAGCACGAGAGACATTCGGACGAGACATTTCACTCGGACGTAATTGCGTAGTGTCAATTTTTAGTTTGCCACCCGTAGGACGACACTTTCGACTTCCGGCGGGCATTTTTTAATGAGGTTAACCTTCCTCTGATTTCGAGGCACGTTAGACTGTTGTGATGTCGCCCACATCTCAGCTTGTCAAGATAGAACGACCAACGACATCGCGGTCGGCCCTCAAGGGAAGGCAGGGGCAGACAATGGGCAGTCCCTCGCTATCCAAGGAGGCTTCCATAATTGCAGAGCCGGCACATATTGCTCCGAGACTGGGCTCACCCGAGGAGTTGCCACGTCCTGCTCATGGCTGCTTTAGTTCCTCACTTCCATGTATTGGGCATCCTCGCTTGCCACTGGTCGCTCAAGTGAGCTCCAGGGGCGGTCAGACTGCGGGCGACATCCACTCGGTAAGCTTTTGCTTTTGACTTTGGACCACGCAATAGGTTCGCTCGCCGTGCGTTCCATTTCGCGTTATTGAGACGTTTCTCCACTTTTATCTACACTCTCTATGAGTTAGATACAGACAGTTTTCGTAACCATTTCCTTCGACTGGGGCATTTTACTGACTTTTTGTACTCGCTCACGAGGTAGGCTACATGTGCTGCCGGCTCAGCACCTTGCCTTCGTGCAGCAGTCAGTGAGAAACGGCCAGGCCATCTCATCCGGGAATCCAACATATCCCTCAGCTGAGAGCCTTCAAACAAGTGTCAGAACTGGGCATGTAGCTTGCTCAGTATCTCGATTCAAATTTTTCGGTAGGTGGATATCGGCCCGACTCTCAGATCCGAGGGTCTGTGGCTTAGAGGCGTTCAGCCTAAACCCTCGACAGAGAGCCTTAGAGTATTGTCCGAAACAAGAACTGCCTTCATGCGCCTGATTTAAACTTTTGACTGCTATCCTCAGTCTCCTGCAGAGCAGCAGGTTGTGTCTCTCTTATTCTGGTCCCTATCCCATACGCTGTCCGATATGTAGTTTTCACCCATCGGCAAGCACATGGGGTCAACGGGACACTCAAGCTCCCCCACCACGGCAAGGTGGAGACACATCGGGGGAGATAAGGACAGTTTAAGAATGGCCACCCCATTTTTGACATGCACCAAAGAGGAGCAATGTATTATTTGTTTTTTTTTAAAAATTCAGTGAAGGGGTGAAACCTTTAGAAATTCATCAGCGAATGAAGGTCCAGTTTTGGTGATGCATGCCTGTCAGTCCAGCAAGTGTATGAGTGGAGTTGGTAGCTTCGACCCGCAATCAAATCCAAATGACGTGGTCTTCTGAGTAAAGTTTTGCTACATGACAATGTTCAACCCCATACTGCCCATGCAACGGTTGAAACCATTGAAGACCTCCACTTTCAGTGTGTACCACATCCACCAGACTCACCAGACCTAGCCCCAAGTGATTTCCACCCATTTGGACAACTCAAAAAGTCATTGGGAGGTTTAAGATTTTCATTTGCAGCTCACATCGCTGAAATCAGTATTAACATCTAAAAAATGAGAATTGTCAAATATTATGTATATTCTACCTACTATGTAGGTGGAGGCCTGGACATTGAACAAGTAATTAGAAAGTGGAATAGATGCCTTCCTGATGAGAATATACAGAAAAATATGTTGTATTTCATGGAAACAAAACCAATCAAATATAGAGGTTCTAGAAAAACTGGGAATGAAAAGAGAGTTGATGAAAGAAATAAAAAAGAAGAAAGTGAAATATTTCGGCCACGTTAAAAGACACAACACGCTTATAAAAACCATACTGGAGGATAAGGTTGAAAACAAGCGAGCAAGAGGTAGACAATGATACAACTGGGGACGAACAACAATCTGACAGAATGTACAGTCAGGGTGGGAGACACAGTGTTGGAAATCCATTGCAGCCAACCTTCATTGTGGAGACGGCACGTGGTTGATGATGATGCAGTACCAGCACCTTGACCTGGCCTCATGATTCTCTGGACTCTGTCTAGTTATCTCCCTAAGCTCCACATTGGTGATTCTGTCAGACGTTTTAGTCCTGTTCTGCACAGGCACCAATTATTAAATGTTTGTACCTGATGTTTGTAAAGTCTCACTACACTTTGTATGTAGAACAAATTTGAAAAAGGAAGTACATGACATCATCAAAAAATGTGCTCCACATCATGAAGCAATATGTAATGAATGGACGTCGTCTTCTGGAACACTTACAGAATAGTGTTATCAACAGAAGAAAGAGTTTTTTTCAAATTTGTTACTTTATACAAAGTGTAGTGAGGCTTTATAAACACCTGGTAGTTTATTAGTAATGGCACATGGTATACTAAAAGTTGAGAGAAAAGAAATATAGTCTTGGAGAGTAAGAAAATGCTACATGGAAGGGCATCGTTGGTGGAAATGTCAGATCCTATTATGTGAATTACAATCAGCCAATGAAAACGAAGGTTGTGAAAGGATCTGAGCAGCCACGTCAGTTGGCAAGACAAAGAGAAAGAAAGGAGGAGCTGTGAAGCTGTGATGTAATTTTTATGTTTATTTTCCATATTGTTTCAGGTTTGGGATGTCCAGTACAATCCATCTGGTACCAAAATTGTTTCTGTTTCAGATGACCGCAACATACATGTCTATGACTGTCCCATATGAACGTATTAAAATAAACCAACACTGATTATAACTATGTGACTTCAAGATTTCTTTGCTTGTTTTTTCTTACCCTTGTTCAGTCCTGCTGAATTTTTAATGCAGTCATTTTAAATGAAGTAAGTTTTCCAGTACTCAAAAATATGCAAGTACTGTATAACAGTTAACTTCTCCATATCTGAGAGAAATAAGACTTCTGTGCTGTGCATTGCTCGGGTAGACTGTTCCTTTTCATTCACTATCAGCTATTCGTGTCTGTCTTTTCCGTGAAGAAATTGTGTTATATACAACCTATTTTACTGTCAAAGAGCTAGGGGGTCTCAAGGGAATCTCTGTGGCGAAGTAGTCAAGCCGTTTGACTCGTGCCACGAAGGTTGTGGGTTCGATTCCGGGCCGCACCCTTCGGTTTACGAGTTAAATGTTTCGGAGACTCCTGTGGGTCGTCGCTAAAAGCTACGGAGTTCGTGCTTTGTGCGACGCTTTCCGCGCTGCGGAAAAAAACCGAGCCATATGGGATAAAACCCGGTGCGATGAAGTCGACCCTGTCGACTTTTAAGCGACTTTTAAAAAAATTTTTTGCTCTATAGCAATCGGTAATGGAACGTTAATGAACCAGTTAGGAAGAGTGTAAGCAACAGAGATGTGCTTCCTCACATGAATGTTGTATATACCTTGAACTGCCAGAGTAACAAAGATTGCCTGGAAGAGGCTAATGAAACTAGAACATTATATACAACCATATGAAAGTGACAAACAGCTTTCTTTGGTTATGTAATGAGAAGACAGGCGAGGTCTGAACCTGGTTGGCTGGATATAAAATGGCTGACGGTATAGGGCAGCTGGATATAACTTTTATCACAGCTGGTCAATTCTCTTTAAATGCTAAGAGATTGATCAAACAGTGACGTCGGGAATGGACTTTGTGTAGCTGGTCCACAATTGTAATCGGTTGTCATGATCCCGACCATGTTGATTATTGTAAAAGTTGTAATGTTACCATACATTTAATGATTGAATCAGAGTATAATTTAGATAGATATTATCATTTAATATATTGAAATGATGATACAAATTAATGCCTTATCATGTTGTTATTGAGATAGTTAATCTAATGTGAAGAGGACTGGTCAAAATCAGGTAGTGAAGATAGTGAGAAGAAAACAATGCAAAGTGTTCTCCCTCTCAAATAAAACTCAGCAAACTAAACTGCATTGAATGGAAAAAATACTGCGCCACGAAGAAAATCCAAACTATCTAGGAGTCACCTTTGATCGTCGCCTGACATGGAAGACACAGGTTGAGAAAAATCGAACAAGAGCAGGCAGAGAATGGCAATCATGAAAAGGCTGCTGCGTACAAAGTGGGGAGCAGATGAGAAAGTTCTAAAGAAGTTATATACTGGACGGGTGAGGCCAGTACTGGAATATGGCATTGCAGCTTGAGCCACAGCAGCTAAGTCAAACTTAACCAAAATAAGTAGAGTCCAAAACCAAGGAATGCGAATCATAACTGGAAGCCTGAAGACAACGCCTATTAATGAATAGAAAAAGATCACTTGTTTACAACCAATGCAGGACAGAAGAGATAGCAGAGCCCAGCAACAAGCAGAAACAATTAGAAGATTGACAGACCACCCTATGTATAACAGGTTTAATGGCTTTGGGGAAAAGGAAGACTGAAGCGTAGCAAACTTTGTAGAAACTGCAAAACGAAAGATTAGGGCAGATCCCATACTTAACATATCAACAGTCAAGCCCATTTACCAATGCACACAACTTCCCAGCTTGGAGACAGCAGCAACTGCCTGAGATGATAGAAAACATTCCTGGTATTGAGAAAAAGAAACACTCAGAATGAACCGAAGAAGAAAAATAACCCTCAACTACATAAAAGAAACAAACAGCAATTGGACCCATGTATATACAGATGGATCAGCCAAAGATTCAATTAAAATTGGAGGAGGAGGAATTCTCCTTAATTTAAAAAATGGAGTGATAAAAACACAGTCAGTGGCAACTGGAAAATTTTCAAGTAACTTCAAAGCGGAGGTAGAGGCTTTGAAAACTGCAGCAGAAGTACTCTTGATGGAGGAAAATAAAGAGAAGCAAATAGCTATCTTCACAGATGCAAAGTCAGCTGTCTCAATACTGAAGAGCAAAAACAGCACAGAACTAGCTGACCTAAGAGCAGCACTCCATAGTCTATGCCAGAAATCAAAAAAAGTTGTAATACAGTGAATCCCATTGTCAGAGTCTTGCGTAGAGCAAGATAAGTAGCTCGTTTTCTGGCAAGTGTGAAGCGATATCAAACTATCAAATCACACGAAGTGAATATCCGAAACTGTTATTTACAAGCTTTATTTACGCGCTGCATTCATTATCGCACAGACATCGCGCAATGACAATCCATAGCAATCATCACAGCATGAACAATATCAATACAATACATAAGGATACATGCAATCAATATACATATCACTTACAAGCCAAAATACTCAAGCGTTCGAACCAGTCTCTCACTGTCATACAGGCTAGCTCTCAATGCAGATTCAAAACCACTCGCAGACTCATGCGACCTGTCCATACAAACGCCTAACCCGGTCTGCCTGGCCTTTCGTTCTACACGCTAGTTGGCGCTCACGTCAGCTGTTGTGACCCCTGCAAGGTTCACGGAGTGTACCGCTGACCAGCGGTAGTGTTAGCATCGCTCAGTTGCTGTGCCTGGCTGCTTATACGGGCGTCGTCGAAGACGCCGCATTCCCTCTGCAGTGTTTAACATCACTCAGGGTTGCGCGTTGTTATGTTGCCTGGCGTTGGCACAGCCAACGCGTCGCAACCTCAGATGTGAGACTTTGACACTCTCCACACCCCTTTTTTGAAAGGATTTCCTTTCATGTACAATATATATAGGTGTTATTAGACTTGTCAAAATCGAACATTGTATTTCGTCTGCATAACTTAATAGTTATTATAAATATATACAAGTGAATAGTAATCAATATGTATACAACATTTATGTTGCACCATGAAGTACAACAGTCAAGTACAATCTATTTGATGGACATTACCTCGCTGTGACACAGCTAGTCCGGTAGGTCACGGCTAAACTGGCCCCTACCTCAACAACCAAGAACAAAAATAATAAAATCTTCAGGTTAAACTGTGAGCATCTCCCTCTGAGATAGCTCCGACATCAGACCCCTGTTTAGAGTTTCTAATGAAGGTCAACAGTTTTGGCAATATATTGTCCATATGTAAATGACGTCACATTGACGTGTTATCTATCAAGCACACATGTTAGTGGTTACAATACATATTTACACATCACCATTTAAAATTTAGAGTAATGTCCCTTGGTTATTATACAAAACATTTAGGAACAATAATTTATCGTCGTTTATATGACATAAATTACCACTACAAATTTATTTCTTAGAGTCATAATTTGATACTTATTGACAAATGTGCACAAAAAGTCACGTTTGTAAAGAAGTAATCAAGTTACGATGCTGAGATTACACATTATAAAGATCGACATATACAATTCCGTATATGGAAATATTTTAAATCACATTTTAATACAATCGTCATAAATTTATAGACTTTTTAGCGTAGTCTGCTAACTTTTACATTAATATGCAAAAAATACCGGAAGTATACAGCTGTGCTATTTTACAAATGTGTTGTGGTGTCTGTTGTTCCGTTCTGGGTGGATATTACATAAACGGAGTATTAGTTGTTACTATCAGCTGTTGGATCGTTTCTTCCGCCTTCTGCTCAGATTGTAATGTCGCAGTCATCTTTCGTACCTTGTTAAAACGTCTTGGACACATCGGTCTGGATACATTCAGGATTACTTCATGCTGTAGTAGCTTGGTAAGTTCCTGGATCCTGTAGTGTTGTCCAGTGACACTTGTATTTGTAGTGTCCACTTGTTACAATATTTATGTATTTACAATAATAATCACATTCTTTCTCATATCTTACAGTTATACAACACATTAGTTTACATAATAATGATTTCATTCTTTCACATATCTCACAATTATACATGCATTCATTCGCATAATAATGATAATAATAAGAATACAAATATGTACACAAGTTATTTACATTGGGAGATTCAATCTACCCTATTACATTGTTGTACACAGCGTTACTGACACATTGTCACAATTGGCTGTGGTACTGAGCACTATCTGCGTTGCAGTTTTATACACCCTCTGCACTGTGCTCTGGTGTCGACTGGGTATTCGGTTCGTCGTATGGACATCTCGATAAGAGATCAGCAAGACAGTTTTGGGAACCCTTTATATGGTTAATCTCATAGCTATAGTCCTGCAGAAGAAGGGACCATCTTGCCACCTTGCTGTTACTTGGCGTTCCTCTGGTAACAATTGTCAGCGGGCTATTATCTGTTTCAATAATGAAATGTTTACCTAAAAGAAATCTAGAAAGTTTACGTACCGAAAATACCATGGCAAGAGCCTCGAGTTCCGGCGTATTATAATTTCGTTCGCTGGTGTTCAGTTTTCGAGAGACGTAGTATGCTGGGTACAAGATTTGGCCGTGTTCCTGGAGAAGCTCACCTCCAATGGCTACGGAGCTCGCGTCATATCTTAGTCTAAAAGTGATATTCAAATTTGGCAATTTTAGAATAGGTGCTTTAGAGAAATATGAAAGAATCTTCGTAAATGCTGGCCTCAAACATTCGCTGTTTACAATCACATTGGGCTGTTTATTTGTTAGTAAATCAGTGAAACATTTGGTCAATTCAGCAAAATGAGGAATAAATTGTCTGTAATAGTTTAAAAGACCTAACACACTTCGCAACTGTTTCTTAGTTGTCGGAAGCGACAATTTCAAAATTCTAGACATGATGGTATCGTCAGTTGATATAAAACCATTTGAGATCTTATAGCCCAAAAAAGAAATTTCTTGAAAGGCTATATCAACTTTGGAAGGTTTTACAGTCAGTCCATGATGTCTAATTCTGTCAAATGTTTGCTGTAGTGCTGTTATGTGATCTGTCATGTCCTTTGTGTGTATGCAAATGTCGTCCATGTACCAAATGATGTTAGCAATTTCTGTCAAAAGAATTCTTGTCATTCTGACGAAGGTAGCCGGTGCATTGTCTAATCCGAAAGGTAGTTTACACCATTCGTATGAACCCCACGGTGTGGCAAATGCAGTCAGATGTATACTGCCAGGATGTACAGCAATCTGCCAGTAACCTTTCGTCATGTCGAGTTTACCCTTACACCAGCATTAACTTGGACTTAAACGTTAACTCCTCGATCAGAAATCAATGGCAAACTATTGAAAGTACAATTGACTAGAAACCTACCCATGGGGTTGACCGCAACGTCCTGCAAAGCGACATGCAACATTTAAAGAGAATAACACTGACCAACCGCTCCCGTCCGCTTTGATGATGTCAACCGCACACTGCAACATTAGACATAAAGATCGTGGGTTAACTGTCCATCGTTGCCTAATCAAACTATGTAACTTTGGCTGCTTGTGACTTTTCTCATCAGTTTTACATTCAGTAGTTTGCCATTGCCCATAACTTTGAGATCAACCCCAAGCCCATGCTGATTTTCTGTAGAATTTTACATTCTGTAGTTTGCCATTGCTTTCTGTAAACACAAACGCGAAGTGACCTGTTCCTAAATCCCCTGCGGTTGACTTCGAAACCCGTGTGTTGGATTATGAAATTGCGATCAATACCCTCCGCATATTACTATCCCAATTTTATATATAACAACCGGCATTCGATGGGGGAAAATGTCAATACCACATAGGTCACATTTACTTCTCAGGAAATTTCGTGGTACCCATTTTAGTATGCGTCAACTTGGGCCCAGGTCAATGAAAAAACTATAATTCCAATATTTCCTTCTTCGAGATCGGATTGATTGTATATTTGCAAATATAATAACAATGTTTCTAAAGAATGTGAAATTGAAAAATGCACGCCAAAAATATTATCATAGCTTAACTAAGTTTAAAATTTAGAAACAATAATATTTCCGCATTATGTGGTTCGTTTAGCCGAATTCAATGTAAAAAAAAAAAATATTGTCACAAGTGGGATTTGAACCCACGCCCACATTCGTGGACCAGATTGCTTTCATTAAGGCATTTCATAATTTGTTCAAATGTTGCTGAACTTCATCATGTCGTGATGTTAGGTGTAGAATTCACAATGGTTTTGTTCATCTCCTGTACCTCTCCTTTTGGTAAATAACCCGTCACTTCTCCAGTATATGTAATGGGGAACCCGGATGTTAACATCCGAAATAGGTCGACAAAAACCGACGGTGTTTATTTTATTACAGTATTTACAGCAATTCAAAAGAAAAAGAGCACTCGCTCGCTCTTAAGCTTCGGTACTCTGATGGCGAGGTAGGCGGTCCAACGCCTGCACCGGCTGTAAGTTTGACTTAAACGTTGATTTCTCGTTCAGAAATCAATGGCAAACTAGTGAATACGTTGGACCGTTAGACTCATAGGCTAAAACTATTGATTTCCAGGTCTTCTAGATCGGAAAAGGATTAATTGTATGTATGATTTTTAGTTAAATATAATGACAATATTACTAAAGAATTTGAAAAAGAATTTTGCATTCCAAGATTATTCTAATTGCTGAAATAAATCTTCTAAAAATATCTTAACTTCATATCCGTATTAACTGTTTCGTTAGCCGCATTCAATAATCACACTTACATTTAAAAAAAAATATTGTCAGAAGTGGGATTTGAACCCACGCCCACATTAGTGGACCAGAACACTCACCTCTGTAAATCAGAGAAGGTATGAACCTTGAGTCTGGCGCCTTAGACCGCTCGGCCATCCTGACATACAAGCTGGATTTCAATTAGCCAACATAGGATCTTTCTTTACCGATTATATTTAACTTAACATGCCGAAAAGTTATATTTAAACCGATAAATTCGTCTGATGTGCCAGCGACTTCTGGGGTGCTTGTGACTTGTAATTTAAGTCCACAAAGTCTTGGAAAAGAAGTCAATATTTTAGTCCAACTGACCGGTGTGGAGATGATGTGTGAGGATTTTTCACAATAAAATCAACTGGCACATTACCCCTACACCGAGCAAATGGACTAACATGTTGACTTGTCATTCTTGACATGGGAAACTAAATTACAAGTACCCCAGAAGTCAGAGTGGGTTCGCCTGATGGTGAGAGACAATGTTAATAGGGAAAGCTCATATACACGCAAATAGCAGTTCAGTGTGAGTTCAGGCTAGCGAAAGCAAAATAAAAACAAACAAAAAACCCAAATAGATCATGATGTCTAATCATCATCACCACGTGTTTCAACCCTTTTACTATCCGTGAAGCTTCCTATTCAATCCCATTCTATTGTTGTCAATCATATGCCGTTGTCTTTAATAACTCATAAGTCTGCATTAATTAATGTAATTACATCGTATAATGGAACATTTTCCAGAAGCAGCTTCCTGCTATGGTTCGACATGGGAACTCATGCATAAAAGTCGCTAAAAGTCGACAGGGTCGACTTCATTGCACCGGATTTTTCTCCCACTATGGCTCAGTCTCTTTCCGCAGCGTGGATAGCGTCACACCAAACCTATAGCTCCAGCGACGACCCTCGGGAGTCTCCAAAAACAATGCACTCGTCAATCGAAGGACACGACCCGGAATCAAACCTTCGGAGCCCGAGTCAGACGGCTTGATCGTTTCGCCACGGAGAATCCCGAAAAAATATTATCAGAAGTGGTATTTGAACCCACGCCCACATTCATGGACCAGAACACTCGTCCCCGTAGATCAAGGACAGTATGAATCTTGAGTTTGGCGCCTTAGATCATTCGGCCATCCTGACACACATACAGAAACCATTGTCAGAAGTGGAATTTGAACCCACGCCCACATTCGTTGACCAGAACACTCGTCCCCGGAGATCGGGTAAGGTATGAACCTTGAGTCTGGCGCCTTAGACCACTCGGCCATCCTGATACACATTTTATTACAGCAATTCAAAAAAGGATAAGACAAGAGAGCTCGCTCTTAAACATCCGGTACTCTCATGGGGCGAGGTAGGCTGTTTAACCCTTACACCAGCATTAATTTGGACTTAAACGTTAACTCCTCGATCAGAAATCAATGGCAAACTACTGAAAGTACAATTGACTAGAAACATACCCATGGGGTTGACCGCAACGTCCTGCAAAGCGACATGCAACATTTAAAGAGAATAACACTGACCAACCGCTCCCGTCCGCTTTGATGATGTCAACCGCACACTGCAACATTAGACATAAAGATCGTGGGTTAACTGTCCATCGTTGCCTAATCAAACTATATAACTTTGGCTGCTTGTGACTTTTCTCATCAGTTTTACATTCAGTAGTTTGCCATTGCCCATAACTTTGAGATCAACCCCAAGCCCATGCTGATTTTCTGTAGAATTTTACATTCTGTAGTTTGCCATTGCTTTCTGTAAACACAAACGCGAAGTGACCTGTTCCTAAATCCCCTGCGGTTGACTTCGAAACCCGTGTGTTGGATTATGAAATTGCGATCAATACCCTCCGCATATTACTATCCCAATTTTATATATAACAACCGGCATTCGATGGGGGAAAATGTCAATACCACATAGGTCACATTTACTTCTCAGGAAATTTCGTGGTACCCATTTTAGTATGCGTCAACTTGGGCCCAGGTCAATGAAAAAACTATAATTCCAATATTTCCTTCTTCGAGATCGGATTGATTGTATATTTGCAAATATAATAACAATGTTTCTAAAGAATGTGAAATTGAAAAATGCACGCCAAAAATATTATCATAGCTTAACTAAGTTTAAAATTTAGAAACAATAATATTTCCGCATTATGTGGTTCGTTTAGCCGAATTCAATGTAAAAAAAAAAATATTGTCAGAAGTGGGATTTGAACCCACGCCCACATTCGTGGACCAGATTGCTTTCATTAAGGCATTTCATAATTTGTTCAAATGTTGCTGAACTTCATCATGTCGTGATGTTAGGTGTAGAATTCACAATGGTTTTGTTCATCTCCTGTACCTCTCCTTTTGGTAAATAACCCGTCACTTCTCCAGTATATGTAATGGGGAACCCGGATGTTAACATCCGAAATAGGTCGACAAAAACCGACGGTGTTTATTTTATTACAGTATTTACAGCAATTCAAAAGAAAAAGAGCACTCGCTCGCTCTTAAGCTTCGGTACTCTGATGGCGAGGTAGGCGGTCCAACGCCTGCATCGGCTGTAAGTTTGACTTAAACGTTGATTTCTCGTTCAAAAATCAATGGCAAACTAGTGAATACGTTGGACCGTTAGACTCATAGGCTAAAACTATTGATTTCCAGGTCTTCTAGATCGGAAAAGGAATAATTGTATGTATGATTTTTAGTTAAATATAATGACAATATTACTAAAGAATTTGAAAAAGAATTTTGCATTCCAAGATTATTCTAATTGCTGAAATAAATCTTCTAAAAATATCTTCACTTCATATCCGTATTAACTGTTTCGTTAGCCGCATTCAATAATCACACTTACATTTAAAAAAAATATTGTCAGAAGTGGGATTTGAACCCACGCCCACATTAGTGGACCAGAACACTCACCTCTGTAAATCAGAGAAGGTATGAACCTTGAGTCTGGCGCCTTAGACCGCTCGGCCATCCTGACATACAAGCTGGATTTCAATTAGCCAACATAGGATCTTTCTTTACCGATTATATTTAACTTAACATGCCGAAAAGTTATATTTAAACCGATAAATTCGTCTGATGTGCCAGCGACTTCTGGGGTGCTTGTGACTTGTAATTTAAGTCCACAAAGTCTTGGAAAAGAAGTCAATATTTTAGTCCAACTGACCGGTGTGGAGATGATGTGTGAGGATTTTTCACAATAAAATCAACTGGCACATTAAATTACCCCTACACCGAGCAAATGGACTAACATGTTGACTTGTCATTCTTGACATGGGAAACTAAATTACAAGTACCCCAGAAGTCAGAGTGGGTTCGCCTGATGGTGAGAGACAATGTTAATAGGGAAAGCTCATATACACGCAAATAGCAGTTCAGTGTGAGTTCAGGCTAGCGAAAGCAAAATAAAAACAAACAAAAAACCCAAATAGATCATGATGTCTAATCATCATCACCACGTGTTTCAACCCTTTTACTATCCGTGAAGCTTCCTATTCAATCCCATTCTATTGTTGTCAATCATATGCCGTTGTCTTTAATAACTCATAAGTCTGCATTAATTAATGTAATTACATCGTATAATGGAACATTTTCCAGAAGCAGCTTCCTGCTATGGTTCGACATGGGAACTCATGCATAAAAGTCGCTAAAAGTCGACAGGGTCGACTTCATTGCACCGGATTTTTCTCCCACTATGGCTCAGTCTCTTTCCGCAGCGTGGATAGCGTCACACCAAACCTATAGCTCCAGCGACGACCCTCGGGAGTCTCCAAAAACAATGCACTCGTCAATCGAAGGACACGACCCGGAATCAAACCTTCGGAGCCCGAGTCAGACGGCTTGATCGTTTCGCCACGGAGAATCCCGAAAAAACATTATCAGAAGTGGGATTTGAACCCACGCCCACATTCGTGGACCAGAACACTCGTCCCCGTAGATCAAGGACAGTATGAATCTTGAGTTTGGCGCCTTAGATCATTCGGCCATCCTGACACACATACAGAAACCATTGTCAGAAGTGGAATTTGAACCCACGCCCACATTCGTTGACCAGAACACTCGTCCCCGGAGATCGGGTAAGGTATGAACCTTGAGTCTGGCGCCTTAGACCACTCGGCCATCCTGATACACATTTTATTACAGCAATTCAAAAAAGGATAAGACAAGAGAGCTCGCTCTTAAACATCCGGTACTCTCATGGGGCGAGGTAGGCTGTTTAACCCTTACACCAGCATTAATTTGGACTTAAACGTTAACTCCTCGATCAGAAATCAATGGCAAACTACTGAAAGTACAATTGACTAGAAACATACCCATGGGGTTGACCGCAACGTCCTGCAAAGCGACATGCAACATTTAAAGAGAATAACACTGACCAACCGCTCCCGTCCGCTTTGATGATGTCAACCGCACACTGCAACATTAGACATAAAGATCGTGGGTTAACTGTCCATCGTTGCCTAATCAAACTATATAACTTTGGCTGCTTGTGACTTTTCTCATCAGTTTTACATTCAGTAGTTTGCCATTGCCCATAACTTTGAGATCAACCCCAAGCCCATGCTGATTTTCTGTAGAATTTTACATTCTGTAGTTTGCCATTGCTTTCTGTAAACACAAACGCGAAGTGACCTGTTCCTAAATCCCCTGCGGTTGACTTCGAAACCCGTGTGTTGGATTATGAAATTGCGATCAATACCCTCCGCATATTACTATCCCAATTTTATATATAACAACCGGCATTCGATGGGGGAAAATGTCAATACCACATAGGTCACATTTACTTCTCAGGAAATTTCGTGGTACCCATTTTAGTATGCGTCAACTTGGGCCCAGGTCAATGAAAAAAATATAATTCCAATATTTTCTTCTTCGAGATCGGATTGATTGTATATTTGCAAATATAATAACAATGTTTCTAAAGAATGTGAAATTGAAAAATGCACGCCAAAAATATTATCATAGCTTAACTAAGTTTAAAATTTAGAAACAATAATATTTCCGCATTATGTGGTTCGTTTAGCCGAATTCAATGTAAAAAAAAAAAATATTGTCAGAAGTGGGATTTGAACCCACGCCCACATTCGTGGACCAGATTGCTTTCATTAAGGCATTTCATAATTTGTTCAAATGTTGCTGAACTTCATCATGTCGTGATGTTAGGTGTAGAATTCACAATGGTTTTGTTCATCTCCTGTTCCTCTCCTTTTGGTAAATAACCCGTCACTTCTCCAGTATATGTAATGGGGAACCCGGATGTTAACATCCGAAATAGGTCGACAAAAACCAACGGTGTTTATTTTATTACAGTATTTACAGCAATTCAAAAGGAAAAGAGCACTCGCTCGCTCTTAAGCTTCGGTACTCTGATGACGAGGTAGGCGGTCCAACGCCTGCACCGGCTTTAAGTTTGACTTAAACGTTGATTTCTCGTTCAGAAATCAATGGCAAACTAGTGAATGTAAGTTGCCTAGTAAATACGTTGGACCGTTAGACTCATAGGCTAAAACTATTGATTTCCACGTCTTCTAGATCGGAAAATATGTATGATTTTTAGTTAAATATAATGACAATATTACTAAAGAATTTGAAATAGAATATTGCATTCCAAGATTATTCTAATTGCTGAAATAAATCTTCTAAAAAATATCTTCACTTCATATCCGTATTAACTGTTTCGTTAGCCGCATTCAATAATCACACTTACATTTTAAAAAAAAAACATTGTCAGAAGTGGGATTTGAACCCACGCCCACATTAGTGGACCAGAACACTCACCTCTGTAAATCAGAGAAGGTATGAACCTTGAGTCTGGCGCCTTAGACCGCTCGGCCATCCTGACATACAAGCTGGATTTCAATTAGCCAACATAGGATCTTTCTTTACCGATTATATTTAACTTAACATGCCGAAAAGTTATATTTAAACCGATAAATTCGTCTGATGTGCCAGCGACTTCTGGGGTGCTTGTGACTTGTAATTTAAGTCCACAAAGTCTTGGAAAAGA
The DNA here is from genome assembly GCA_014155875.1 of Cepaea nemoralis. NCBI lineage: Eukaryota > Metazoa > Mollusca > Gastropoda > Stylommatophora > Helicidae > Cepaea > Cepaea nemoralis. The sequence continues at coordinate 89,719 of JACEFZ010027732.1, forward strand.
AGTCAATATTTTAGTCCAACTGACCGGTGTGGAGATGATGTGTGAGGATTTTTCACAATAAAATCAACTGGCACATTACCCCTACACCGAGCACATGGACTAACATGTTGACTTGTCATTCTTGACATGGGAAACTAAATTACAAGTACCCCAGAAGTCAGAGTGGGTTCGCCTGATGGTGAGAGACAATGTTAATAGGGAAAGCTCATCATATACACGCAAATAGCAGTTCAGTGTGAGTTCAGGCTAGCGAAAGCAAAATAAAAACAAACAAAAAACCCAAATGGATCATGATGTCTAATCATCATCACCACGTGTTTCAACCCTTTTACTATCCGCGAAGCTTCCTATTCAATCCCATTCTATTGTTGTCAATCATATGCCGTTGTCTTTAATAACTCAAAAGTCTGCATTAATTAATGTAATTACATCGTATAATGGAACATTTTCCAGAAGCAGCTTCCTGCTATGGTTCGACATGGGAACTCATGCATAAAAGTCGCTAAAAGTCGACAGGGTCGACTTCATTGCACCGGATTTTTCTCCCACTATGGCTCAGTCTCTTTCCGCAGCGTGGATAGCGTCACACCAAACCTATAGCTCCAGCGACGACCCTCGGGAGTCTCCGAAAACAATGCACTCGTCAATCGAAGGACACGACCCGGAATCAAACCTTCGGAGCCCGAGTCAGACGGCTTGATCGTTTCGCCACGGAGAATCCCGAAAAAACTATTATCAGAAGTGGGATTTGAACCCACGCCCACATTCGTGGACCAGAACACTCGTCCCCGTAGATCAAGGACAGTATGAATCTTGAGTTTGGCGCCTTAGATCATTCGGCCATCCTGACACACATACAGAAACCATTGTCAGAAGTGGAATTTGAACCCACGCCCACATTCGTTGACCAGAACACTCGTCCCCGGAGATCGGGTAAGGTATGAACCTTGAGTCTGGCGCCTTAGACCACTCGGCCATCCTGATACACATTTTATTACAGCAATTCAAAAAAGGATAAGACAAGAGAGCTCGCTCTTAAACATCCGGTACTCTCATGGGGCGAGGTAGGCTGTTTAACCCTTACACCAGCATTAATTTGGACTTAAACGTTAACTCCTCGATCAGAAATCAATGGCAAACTACTGAAAGTACAATTGACTAGAAACATACCCATGGGGTTGACCGCAACGTCCTGCAAAGCGACATGCAACATTTAAAGAGAATAACACTGACCAACCGCTCCCGTCCGCTTTGATGATGTCAACCGCACACTGCAACATTAGACATAAAGATCGTGGGTTAACTGTCCATCGTTGCCTAATCAAACTATATAACTTTGGCTGCTTGTGACTTTTCTCATCAGTTTTACATTCAGTAGTTTGCCATTGCCCATAACTTTGAGATCAACCCCAAGCCCATGCTGATTTTCTGTAGAATTTTACATTCTGTAGTTTGCCATTGCTTTCTGTAAACACAAACGCGAAGTGACCTGTTCCTATATCCCCTGCGGTTGACTTCGAAACCCGTGTGTTGGATTATGAAATTGCTATCAATACCCTCCGCATATTACTAGCCCAATTTTATATATAACAACCGGCATTCGATGGGGGAAAATGTCAATACCACATAGGTCACATTTACTTCTCAGGAAATTTCGTGGTACCCATTTTAGTATGCGTCAATTGGGCCCAGGTCAATGAAAAAAATATAATTCCAATATTTTCTTCTTCGAGATCGGATTGATTGTATATTTGCAAATATAATAACAATGTTTCTAAAGAATGTGAAATTGAAAAATGCACGCCAAAAATATTATCATAGCTTAACTAAGTTTAAAATTTAGAAACAATAATATTTCCGCATTATGTGGTTCGTTTAGCCGAATTCAATGTTAAAAAAAAAATATTGTCAGAAGTGGGATTTGAACCCACGCCCACATTCGTGGACCAGAACACTCATCCCCGTACATCGGGGAAGGTATGAACCTTGAGTCTGGCGCCTTAGACCACTCGGCCATCCTGAAGAGTGCCATCCTGACACACGAAAATTTATTCGTTTGCTTTCATTAAGGCATTTCATAATTTGTTCAAATGTTGCTGAACTTCATCATGTCGTGATGTTAGGTGTAGAATTCACAATGGTTTTGTTCATCTCCTGTACCTCTCCTTTTGGTAAATAACCCGTCACTTCTCCGGTATATGTAATGGGGAACCCGGATGTTAACATCCGAAATAGGTCGACAAAAACCGACGGTGTTTATTTTATTACAGTATTTACAGCAATTCAAAAGAAAAAGAGCACTCGCTCGCTCTTAAGCTTCGGTACTCTGATGGCGAGGTAGGCGGTCCAACGCCTGCATCGGCTTTAAGTTTGACTTAAACGTTGATTTCTCGTTCAGAAATCAATGGCAAACTAGTGAATACGTTGGACCGTTAGACTCATAGGCTAAAACTATTGATTTCCACGTCTTCTAGATCGGAAAAGGATTAATTGTATGTATGATTTTTAGTTAAATATAATGACAATATTACTAAAGAATTTGAAAAAGAATTTTGCATTCCAAGATTATTCTAATTGCTGAAATAAATCTTCTAAAAATATCTTCACTTCATATCCGTATTAACTGTTTCGTTAGCCGCATTCAATAATCACACTTACATTTAAAAAAAAAACTATTGTCAGAAGTGGGATGTCAACAACCGATGTGTCCAGGCATCACAGGATTACTTCTCTCACACCACACAAGAAACTTGCAAGCCGTGTGAGAGGAAATGGATGATACATTTTATTGCCGTTGGCTCTTTACATTTACAAAACAGTCGCTATCAAATCACACACAAAGCCACAGAATTGCCTATCACTAGTTTCCTAACCCTATTGCTAATCTCTATCTATTTGGCTACAGAAAAAACTCCTATCGATACTAAACGATGTGCTCGCTACGAAGTCAGTCCCAGTCTGACTTTCCTACTCACGTGGCTTACACAGCACGCGGAAGGACCTGTACGTCCTTCGGCTTTTTGCGTGCTGTCACACTCAGCACGCTGATAGCAGCCGCCTCTTACTGAGTGGCAATCCAATTCTCTGTGGCTATCACGTAGGCGTGATTCTGCCGTGACCAGAGTACTACCTATCGTAGCCTAAATCACAGAGGACTAGTTATATTCCCCTTTTCCCATACGCCTTGCACTAAGGTAACCCCAAATAAGTCCAGGAGACCCCGGGAGCCCCAAAAAAAGCACCTCTCAAGGCACCCCAATAAAGGGGCCCCCTCAACCGAGTTTGAGGAAACCCCCAAAAAAAAATTTTTCAGGTGGAAAAACCCCCCCCCACATTAGGCCAGAACATGCCCCCAGACAAAATAAATTTAGGGGCCTTGCTTCGGACCCGCAACATAAGAAACCATTTTCAAATGGGAAATTTAACCCACGACATTTTTGGGCCCAAAAATCTCCCCGGGGAAACGGGAAGGAGAATTGATTTGGGGTTAACCCCTGGATTTTAAAACATTTTTTTTACCTTAAAAAAGGAAAACAAAAAGTGTTTTTAAATGGATCTATGGGGATAGGCAACCCAAAGAAAATTTTTCTTTAAATTAAACCCCCGAAGAAAAATGGCAAAAACCCGAAAAAAATTACTAAAACATCCCAGGGGAGAAGCCTGAAACAATGCAACATTTTAAAAAAATAACCTGAAATGCCCCTTTATATGCAACCCACATGCCCTTGAAAAAACTTTAACCCACCCAACAAATAAAATTTGGTCTTTTATTTTATATTTTTTCTTTTGATTTTTATTTCTTTTTTAAAAAAAGCAATACCGTTCTAAAATTGGGGACTTGAAAAGTTGGGAATGAAATTATCAAACCCCCCCCCATTTTTAAAATTTTTTTTAAAAACAACCGGACGATGGGGGAAAAGTCAAACCCCAAAGGCAATTTTTTTCTCGGAAAGTGGGCCCCAAAATCTCAACTTCCCAGGCAATAAAAAAAAATAACAAATTTTCCAGAGGAAATTCTTGCAAAAAATTTCAATGTTTTAAAAAATTAAATTGAAAAAGCAAAAAAATTATTAGCTTTAAAAGTTTTTAAAATTTTGAAAAATAATAAATTGGCGTTTCCTTCAATTAAAAAAAAAAAAATTTTTAAAAATGGGATTTTAAAAATTCGGGAAATTCCATTAAAGGATTTTTTTTTGTTTTGTTTCTGAACCCCAGTTGGAGGGGGAAATCACAAAAAAACCCCCCCGGGTTTTCCACCTGAAGGGGGGGCCTTGGCGTAATCCCAAGAGTATCCGACGGTAGCCCGTATGGGGGCACCCCGTGGACGGGGGAAAAAAAAACCCCAAAATTGGGCCAAGATGGGGGAATCAAACTGGGAAAACCCCAAAACAGCTTTAAAAGGATGAAAGGCCCCCTTTTAAAAAATGCAGTAAAAATGCGCCGAAGCGGGGGGGGTAAAGGTAGGGGAAACATCCCGAATAAAAGTTTGAAAGGAGACTGAGCCACACTTGAAAAGGACAAGTAAACCGTCCTTTATAACTACAGTCAAAACAAAAGCACCCAATTGCTTGGAAACGAGACTGGGCCCCAAGGTTGAAAACATCCGTAATTAAAGACCAAATAAAAAAGAAGGGTTTAACCCTAACCCCCACTAAGGCCCCCCCGCCCCGGGGGTACCCATGATACGGTGGTCACCCCCTTTTTTTGGATAAAGGAAGAGGATATTAAATATTTAAAAACCCCGGCACTAAATTCAGGGGGTCCAAGGAGTTTTAAAAAAAAAAAACTCCCAAAAGCTCTTATAAAATAAAAGATTGGGATCTTCAAGAGCAATCAAGCCTCCAAAACTGAGAGGATACAGGGCCCCAAATTTCGACCCAAGGGCACAAAAGGGTTTTAAAACCAGAAATCAAATTGGGAATACGTGATCCTACAACCCAAAAGGAAAAAGGGTTTAAAATGAAAAGGGGGAAAAAAAAAAAACAACTGATAGACAAAAAACCTTTAATTCCCAAAATGAAAAAACTAAAAACCATTTTTCGGGGCTTTAAAGCCTTTAGAAAGATGGGGATAAAACTGACAAAAAAGGAATGAATTAGGGCTGGGGAAAAGCTAAATTCCCCTTATAACAAAGGGAGAACCGAGTTTATAGAAATGGAATTTACCCAACTTTCTGCCCGGAGCACCTACAAAAGAGATTTGGCCAAACGGTATGAACAACCTCAATTGAAATAAAGGGTAGTTACGGAGCAAAAATTCCCCCCTGGGAAATTAAAAGGCAGAGGGCAGAGCCCTTAAAAGAAAAAATTGTGAAAAAAAAAATCAATTGGAACAAAACAAATGGTGGGTCTAAAAGGGAAATCAGGGCCCCGAATTAAAAGGGGGGGAAAAAACAAACCATACTGGAGGAATCAAAGTTTGGGGCAAAGTTTAAATGCCAGGGCAAAAGGGAAAAACTTGAAGCAAACATTCCCCCAAAGTCTGAAAAAAAAAAGCAGTAAATCAAAAAAAGAATTTTTAGGGAAAAAAAGAAAATGAATTTTGCGGGGTGGAAACAAAAATGGAAATATGAAAGCCATGTGAAAACCCGAAACCAAATCTTAAAAAAAAAGCCTTGTTACGGAAAAAAGGGGCCCAAAAACAATGGAACACATGAAAACAAAAACTTGTTTTTCCCCAACAGAAAAAAGGGAAAAAAGCCGAAATATGAAATCGGGGCGGAATTAAAGTGGGTCCTGGAAAAAATGGGCAGGCTGTCCCCAAAAAGGAAAAACCGGAAAAAAGGGGAACACAAAAAAAAGTAAAGGCTAGGACCGGAAAAAAAAACCGCACCAAATCGCGGGAAAAAGGGGGGTCCCACGGCAGGGAAGGAAACTTCTAAACCCGCCCAAAGAAAAAAACCGGAAAAAAATGGATGACCAAGAAGGGAGGGAAAAATTAAAAGTTTCAAACGGTAAAATCTTGGAAAAAACCCTTCAAAAAGGGACGAAAAAAAATCCAAAGTCAAAAACCAATTGTAAAATAAGGATCCTTCCCAAAGAAAAAGAACCCCTCGCTGGTTTTAAAAAACTTTGTAAATATGGAAAGGAAAGGCGGTAAAAATGCAAAACTGAGTTTTGGGAAAAAATATTGGTCACCCCTATTGAAACAGAATCCGGCAAAAATCAAGGCAAAAACAAAAAAATCGTCAAGGGTTCCCCCCCAAAGGGGTTTTTAAAATTATTTAGTAATAAATGACATACAAAAATTTTAAGATCCCCTCCCCTTTTCAATGCCCGAATACTCTAAAATATTTATAACTAAACGTCGAAACCATTATAAACTTAAAAATTTTGAAAAAAGGGGAAAAACAAAACCCCATGTTTCCCCCCAAAAAAAAAAACGAATAAGGGTATTTAATGGAAAAAAAACGCCTGAAGCCAAACTACTAAGCCCTTTATTGCCACATGGAAACCTTGGGAAAAAAAACAAAGCGGAAGAATAACGAAAAACTTGTGGACAAATGGGGGCGTGAGAAATTTAAGGAAAAAACTGGAGGGGGGGCCCTATTAGGCATTTAGTTTGGGAAAGAGTGTAAATTTAAAAAATAATGACCAAAACCAAAACGAACAAACTAACCTGGAAAATTTTGAAATGAAAAATACGTTTTCCCAAGCGGAAAAAGGGTGCGAGAGAACAAAGGAAAAAAAGAAATTAAACCCCCCATTAAAAAAAATTTAATGGTTTTGGAAAAGGGGAAAGAATAAACAAAACCAAAAGAAGGGTTACAATCCATTTAACTTAACGTAAGCCCTAACCCAAACCCAATTCCCCCCTTGGGAAAAACAATGCCTGGTATAAAAAAATTTCCCATTAGAAAAAGAAATGCATCCAAAAAAGAGTCCCTAAATCAAAAAGAAAACCCAAGCAAAGGCCCTAATACAGTGGATCACCAAAAAAATTAAAAAAGGGGAAGGTTTCCAAATTTAAAAAAGGGTAAAAAAAAAATTCAAGGCAACTGGAAAAAATTTTTTAAAACCCAAAAAATGGGGGTTTTTAAAAAACGAAAACCCCCCGGGGGGAAAAAAAAGAGAAGCAAAAAGTTCCACGAGAAATCGGCCCCTACGAAGGAAAAAACCAGCAAATCCTGACAGACCCTGGGCCCGAAATCCCAAAAAAATTGAATAAATGGCCCTACATTCGATCCTGGGAAAAAAACGAAATGGCAAAAGGGGGGGAACCCCCGCCACATCTAAACCAAATGGGCGAGGTTGTAAAAAGACTTTGAACCTGGGTTGACATCCACCATCAAAATAGCAATTAAAAGAAAGAAAAAGTGCTCTTAACTCCGACAGGCAAAAGGCTGTACCCTTGTTAATAAAATAAAGTAAATCCGATGAATTTAAAGAAACTGGAAAAATGACAGAAAACATTTCTGGGTTGCCCAACGTATGCAAAAAGGAATTTTTCCCCCCCCCCTTAGAGGGAAACCTTGGGAACAACAACTCGTTCCGGTTACTTTTTCACATCATTGAATTTTAAAGGGGTAAGCCCCGGGCTAAAAAATATTCTTGGTGCTATTTTAAAACCCTAAATCGTGTTGGGGGTTTTAAAAATGGAAAACCAGGGCACGAAATGGAATTTCTTGGTGCAAAAACCTTCTGGAAACCAACAAAAGCCCATTTTTCTTATGGTGGAAAAGGGTTGTGGAAAAAGGGAAATTGCTTATACTCCATTACTGGAAAATTAATAAAACCCCCCGGGGGTTTATGGGGAAAATGTCCATCACAAAGGAATTTCTTTAGAAATCCTTACATAAAATTCGAATGGCCAGTTGGAATTAATCATATTTTTTCCGGAAAAACGTATGGGGAAAAGGGCCCCCTATAAATGGGCTAAAGATGTGAGGGGTGACGATTTTTACCCCTACCAACCATTATTTGAAATAACCCCTTGGTGGGGGGAATCCCCCGGTTTTTCCCGGGGTGCCAACTTTTTGTTTTTAAGGACCCCGGGGTTAAAACCCCAAAAGGGGAATCAAACGTTAAGAAAAGGGAATTAACCCCGGGCCAAAAAAACCCCAAAGTCGGATTTCCCAAGGGGCCCAAAAAGCACCTGCTTAAACAGGGAAAACCAAACCAAAGGGAAAAAAAAAAATCCATGAACAAAAGAAGGGAAAAGAATTCCAATGGTTTTTTACTCCCGTACCCCCGGAAAAACCCTACTTCTCCGTTTGTGGGGAAAACCCAGAAAACCCCCAAAAAGGCGCCCAGGTTTATTTTATTACAGTATTTACAGCAATTCAAAAGAAAAAGAGCACTCGCTCGCTCTTAAGCTTCGGTACTCTGATGGCGAGGTAGGCGGTCCAACGCCTGCATCGGCTTTAAGTTTGACTTAAACGTTGATTTCTCGTTCAGAAATCAATGGCAAACTAGTGAATACGTTGGACCGTTAGACTCATAGGCTAAAACTATTGATTTCCACGTCTTCTAGATCGGAAAAGGATTAATTGTATGTATGATTTTTAGTTAAATATAATGACAATATTACTAAAGAATTTGAAAAAGAATTTTGCATTCCAAGATTATTCTAATTGCTGAAATAAATCTTCTAAAAATATCTTAACTTCATATCCGTATTAACTGTTTCGTTAGCCGCATTCAATAATCACACTTACATTTAAAAAAAAAAACATTGTCAGAAGTGGGATGTCAACAACCGATGTGTCAGGCATCACAGGATTACTTCTCTCACATCACACAAGAAACTTGCAAGCCGTGTGAGAGGAAATGGATGATACATTTTATTGCCGTTGGCTCTTTACATTTACAAAAACAGTCGCTATCAAATCACACACAAAGCCACAGAATTGCCTATCACTAGCTTCCTAACCCTATTGCTAATCTCTATCTATTTGGCTACAGAAAAACTCCTATCGATACTAAACGATGTGCTCGCTACGAAGTCAGTCCCCAGTCTGACTTTCCTACTCACGTGGCTACACAGCACGCGGAAGGACCTTGTACGTCCTTCGGCTTTTTGCGTGCTGTCACACTCAGCACGCTGATAGCAGCCGCCTCTTACTGAGTGGCAATCCAATTCTCTGTGGCTATCACGTAGGCGTGATTCTGCCGTGACCAGAGTACTACCTATCTGGTCGATGCCTCCGTGTCTCATGAGAGAACTAGTTAATAGTCCCCCTTCCTATCACCTACCCTGCCCTTATATCGGGGCACTGTGTTATCTCTCATCTACTTGAGGTTAACCACTCTTCCCGGTGGTCTTCTATCTTGAGGCATACCTCCTGCCTTTATATTTCAGTCTTTGACACACACATTCCCCTCCTGTGTTGCGTCATCAACTTTGACTCATTGGTTGTGACGCAAGAGGTTTCTAAAAAATTAGTGTATCTAATTTTTGTCAAAGACTGTTGATAACCTGGTTTTGGGTAACCCAATAGACTTCTACTGACTATTGTCACAATGTAGTATCACTTTACTTGGCTACTGGCAATCGCCACAAACTTGTTTGGTTGGCGTGAGCCCTCTTCTCAATCGCAATATTATATTAATTAGAGGTATGTCTGAACCGGACCGTTGTCTTATAAGACCTGCCCTCAAATAGTAAATTAACTCACTACCCATACAAAGTTGACTTTCTTAGGGTCAACACATGAATTGCTTCATGTCCCCCATCTAATATTAAACAACCATTACACAAGCTGTGTGCGACAGGCTTTACCTATTTCGCTTCCGCGAGTAAAGTTATCTTTCACTGTTAAGTTAGTGTTTCGTTGTCTATTGTGTCCCCTGACCCGGAGTTATCTCCCTTTGATCTACAAAAAATGTTGCAATTTACATGTTTGTTTTTCTGGATGTTTGCGTGTTTGGATGTAAATAATATTATAATCTACCTTCTAACATGTGTATCTATCTATCATGTGTATGTAAGTTAGTTTTTCAAGTGCCATAATTCGGTTAAATGCGGCCACAAACAAGTGTATAACACCAATTCGTGACTACGTTTCCGTCTTATGAGACTTAAAATACTTTCTCTAAGATCTAAACTAAACTATACACAACACATTCAAGACAGCACATTTTCAACATCGAAAGCAAACATTTGACGCAGACAAAAAACAAAAAGTCGCGTTGAGCGGCAGAAAAATTCCGCTGACTGATCTCACTCTCTTCTGTATAATCTACATTCGCTCTCACTTTCACACTTCTGTCACACATCTTTTACCCTCACCATTATTTAAAAACCTTGGAGTGACACTGTACAAGATTGGCTCAGTTTGAGAAAGTTGAGCTTAATGACTGTGCGTAAATTGCTGCACAAGTCATGTATTTACAAACTATTTACATGTAAGAAAAAGGGTTGATGGTTTGTACCCTGGTATTATTAACCACTATATTCTAATGAAATAATACTGTAAATACTGAAATACTAATAGTAGTTCAATAAATATGTATCTAATGTGTTACCTACTTTAATCTAATTTAAGGGAAATAATCTAACTATTTAAAATGAAATTGATGTGAGATGAGTTATGTACCTTTCTGAAATGGGTGATGTGAAATGTAATAAATTATGTAACTTTCTAACATGGGTAATGTGAGATATAACAAAATTATAAATAATGTTTTAAATGAAAAACTATATGATTGATATTTTTACTTTAAATGGTGTAAATGATGTGTGTTTATTTGTATAATCCTCTTATCCTATCATGATACTAAATGAACATGTTTGTTAAATGGACTGGTTCATCAAGATGGAATGAACTTAAGTGAAATGAACTAAAGTGAAATGTAATAAACTAAATGGTACTATTACTATCTAAACTTTTTATCCTAGTTTATAATTAGATGTTATTACGTTTAAATTACTATCCTAATATACTTTTAAGCTAAGTAAGTGGGTAAATTAATGATCTATCTAAAGTACTAAAAAAATGAAAACTATTATATTTCCTAAATCTAAATATATCTTAGAGTGATCTATCTAACTATAATTTATCACTATATTAAAACGTTATAATACATATCACAATAAGTATATATATACATGGTATTTAAATACCTCAGGTTAATCGTTGCCCTTAATGTTCAGAAATTGCTTTTATTGGCATAATATATATACACAATTGTCCTGGGTATATTAAATACATTACACAGTCATACTTGTGTCCTATGGGTATTGCACCTGTAGAGTTCGCTGGTGTCGTAGACAAGTATTTTCGTGTCTGTTATTTATGTACTGTTCTGACACTGTTTTTCACTGCTTAACACAGATGATTCACCGGAACACATATAGAGCTTAGTATGTAACGAGCTGTCTTTAGTTCACACGGTGGTATACTTGTTCTCGGAGCACAGTTCTTTTGGTGTCTGCGGCCACATGGTAGTTCACTGTTCTTAGTACCTAGTTCAGCACATAATGTCTATGTATTCGTAACATATTTCACATAGAATATTCTAATGTACTAATTTAACCTCTATTACTCTACACTCTCATGTGGAATCTCCGGTATTTCTACCTCAGATGGTCGACTAAGGGTATCAGCCAGAATGTTGTCCTTACCGTTAATATGTTCTATACTAAAAGTATAATTTTGTAGTATTAATGACCACCTGTATATACGGTCATTCCGATGCACACCACTTTGTATGACCGTGATTGGGGAGTTGTCAGGCTGGACAACGAAGTGAACACCCGCTAGAAATCGATGCAGCTTCCTCACCGCATAGATGACGCTTAGGGCTTCCAACTCTGATATGGAATATCTGGACTCAGCAGGTGTGATCTTGCGGCTCACGTAGCAAATCGGATGGAAGATGCCATCATAAAACTGGCCTAGTACTGCAGCGATTGAGATTCTGCTGGCATCTGTCCTAAGATAATAAACGAGCCTAGGATTAGGCAAGCGGAGGATTGGTACATTACTAAACAGGATTTTCAATTTTGACAATGCAGAAATTAATAATGCATCTTTGACATCTAATTTTACAGATGCTTTTAAAACATTTGAAAATACACTTGTAATTTCCGCTAAGTTTGGTATAAACTTGCTATAGTAATTTACTAACCCCAAAAGGCTTCTGACCTGCTTCTTTGTTGTAGGCATGGTCAGGTTCATAATTTTTGTAATAATCCTATTGTCAGTTTTTAGTTGACCTTGTGAAATGACGACCTCAAAACTCAATTTCTTTTAGGCCCAATTCTACTTTGCTCGGTTTGACAGTGAGACCGAAGAGTCGCAACCTGTCGAAGACATGTCTTAGTTTCAGTAAGTGTGTTGTCCAGTCATCTGTATGGACACATATATCATCTATATACGTCACTGTATTCGTCACTCCATGAAGTAGATCTCTAGTTAAGCGTACGAAAGTGGCAGGAGCGTTTCGAAGTCCGAAAGGAAGAAAACGCCACTCGTAAAGTCCTAAAGGTGTTGAAAAAGAAGTAAGATGAATGGATTGAGTCTGCATAGGGACCTGCCAATATCCCTTAGTAAGATCTAATTTAGAAAAGATTTTGGAGGTGGACATGTCAAGAATAAGATCTTCGCAGGAAGGAATTGGTTCTGCGTCGATCTTAGTGACGTTGTTGAGCTTTCTGTAGTCCACACACAGACGAATTGTGGAGTCTTTTTTCTTAACTAGGACGATTGGAAAGGAGTACTCAGATGTGGATTTCTGGATGATCCCACTAGCTTCTAAATTAAGAATTTCATTATTTAGATTTTCCCTATAGCTGAGTGGGATTGAGTACGGCCTGCATTTGATAGGCTTAGAGTCAGAAAGAAGAATGGAGTGCTCGATTCTGTCCGTCCTACCTGGAATGTCAGAAAATATGTCTTTATACTCTGTCACTAATTCTATTAATTGTCGTCGTTGTATGTCTGTTAGTCCCTGTTCTATCCGTATGCTATCTAATGTCGCAGTCTTGTCCACAATAGGAACAGGTAGTTCCATTCCGTCGTCGTCTACCTGATTCAGTACGGTAGTGGTGCTAAGTGCGTTTTCTGTAATCTAAGTGTATGCATCTGGTCGGATTTGCCAGTCTCGCTAACTAGTGTGGTTGCGTTATGTACGTCTGTCGTCTGATCACTAGGTGTGGGTGCAATATGTTCGTCTGTCTCTACTTCTGTCTCTTGTCGTGAAAAGTAAGGTTTCAACATGTTGACATGAAATATCTTTAAGTGTCCGTTTATCGATATTTCATAGTCGACATCTGAAAGTTTTTGTATCACCTTGAAAGGCCCTTGCCATGAATTTACCATTTTATTCTGCTTGTCTGGTAGTAGCACCATTACGCCTTGATCAGTTTCAAGTGTTATGGGTCTAGCACTTTTGTTAGGACTGTGATGTTTGATGATATCTGTACTGTTCACTGGAGTGAAACCATTCTCCTCCTCCCAGACAGATATTTCTTTATCTGTACAGTGCCTTAGCTGGGGTAGGCACCCAAGAATTAAATCAGTACAAGGGTTGTCTAGTATTGCACAATTAAAGGTACCAGAAAGGTGCCAGAGGATAGGTTTCTATATTACCAGAAAAAGTACGGCATTTTACAGAGTCACCAGTATAATCCTTTGGATTAATAAGTTCCTTTTCAACACCAATAATAGAGCTCCCACTGTCAAGCAAACATCGGCATGGTTTCTCATTGACCAAAGCAGAGTGAAACAATAGATTGCCTCTGGAGGCTATAGCTGCATTTGCATTCTCTAAGGAGGATGTTACAATATGCCCACATGTAAGTTTGCCGTCTGCATGAAATTGGTGACATTGGTCACAATTGTCAAAGCTTAACACATCGTTCACACAACAGACATCTTCAGATTGCTTAAAAGGTAATACATTCTCAACTTCACACTCAGTCTCACTACCACTATCAGAAGATGTATCAATCAAAATAGCATTGTTGGCTTTCATGCGTTGGCGGCCCAGGCACTTATTTGAATAATGGCCGTAGCTGGAACAGAAGAAGCATTTGACTGCACGCCTGTATGCAGTTCTTTTGTTTTGTTGCTTCTTAATGACATTCTCAAGATGTGCCGGATAGTTAGGCAATTTATCACACATAGAATAAGTGTCATGCAAAAGTTGACAGTAATTGCATTTTGACACTTTCTTATCTTTCTTGTCGACTTTGTGAAATGGTTTTCTATTACCCTGATAGTTTTTAGGTTGGTCCTTTACAAAAGAAACTATTTCAGAGTCATTTGAAGTCTTAAAAATATCTCTATTTGAGGAAAAATATGCAGAGCCTTTCTTTTCAAATTGTTCTATGGTCTCAATGTCTGACTGCTGCAGGAATTTAGCAAATGGAGATGGTATGGTGGATATGACTTTATCCATCGCTATTAAATTTTTAAGTCTGTCAAAGTCTTTTCCTATGTTAGCTGCATTAAGCCACCTATTTAGTACACTTTGGACATTTGAGACGTAATCAATGAAAGTCTCACTAGGTTTTGGTTTTAAATTTGAGAACTGAACCTGATACCCTGGGGCATCAAGTAAAAAGTGTTGCATTATCATATCATGGATGTACTGATAGTTAGATCTAAGATCCGTTGGTATTGATTCTATCACTTTAAGGGGCTCACCACTCAGGTTCTTCATATAAATCATAGCCCACATATCTATTGGAACTTTGTGGTATTTAAACTTCTTCTTCTTCTTCTTCGTTCATCCGGAGTTTTTTTTCGGATGTGATTGCGTTGTGCCTGTTTACAGCAGAGCTGCGTTCTTGCGCCGTTAGGCCGACACATCCGACTTCTGCGGGCATTTGTTGACCGGGTTAACCTTCCCGGGGTATTTAAACTGATACTCGACATTGTCTGTCCAGGCTGATTTGGAATCTTCTTTACAATATGGTTTGATAATATTTTTGTATTTATTGAACTTATTTTCTTCTTTTTGACTTTTTAGTTTAGTGGCAGAGATCTCTACGTGTGAGTCTACATCCATACCTTTCATCTTTAACTGTGTCTCTGATTCTACTTGTATTTGTTTTTCCTTAACTCTTGTCATTTCATCTATTTCTTTTTGCTTTAGTTCTCTCTCCTGATCTAATTGCTTTTGCTTTAATTCTTTCTCTTGATCTAGTTGCTTTTGCTTTAATTCTTTCTCTTGATCTAACTGTTTTAGCTTAATCTCCTTATCATGTTCTAACTGCTTCTGTTTAGTTTCTAATTCTTTTTGTTTAATTTCCTTATCTTGTTCAAACTGCTTCTGTTTTGTTATCTCAGCTAGTTCTGCAATCTCCTTTTGGTGTTGTCTTTCTCGTGCGCGTTCATCTCTCTCCGCCTCCTCTTTTCGTGTCCTTTCAGCTCTCTCAGCATCCTCTTTTCGTGCACGTTCAGTTCTCTCAGCCTCTTTTGCTTCTTTAAATTTCAGGTCAGCATATTGTTCTAGCTCCTTTCCTGTGTATTGTAATTCTTTGCCTGATTTTATGAAATCAGATAAAGTAGCCATGTTGTTGGGTAATTAGCTAGCGTTAACAGGCCCTGACCTCTTTAATCACTTATTTATCTTAGATATGTTATGTTCCTTAAACTCTAAGCACTTCCAATTGTACTCTTAGTTTATATCCTGGAAAATTATCCTGAAAAATAGAGCACAAAAATATGCTAATGCATCACAAGCTGAAAAAGAGATGCATTATTAATCACATTGCATGCCAAATACGTTGGGTATACTCATCTTAATGTTGTAGAAAATCAGGCACAATCGTTTGGCAACTCAGGTCCCCTCGTTTGGCACCTCAGCATACACACGTGTTACTTTTATAATCAGCTGTTGTTCACCCTGGTTCACAGAGCAGCAACAATTAACAAAATGCAAACGACAAATTCCTTTTGACAAATTGGTACAATCACAATGACATGCCCCCAGACAATTACATGTAGTTTAATTAATATTAAATGTCAATGTCCTGTCTTCGTTCTAACGTTTTATGCCTTTCGTTCCTACTCTAGTTTAATCTATGGAAGTGTTGTGCAGACCCAGTCTAATTTGCATAGCCAAAAGTAGTGCCATCGCGACGGTAAACAAACAGAAAAAGTACGGAAAAAATTCAATAAATGCTTTGAAATAAATATAAATGTAATAATATTGTTTAAATAAATAAATATATTCATTTCCTAACTTAAATAAACAAATAATAGTTAATATAAAGCACAGATTCAGGCGGGCAGCAGCTTGGCGATTTGTAAACACTCAGATGCTGAATGCGAATGGCGTAAAACAACTGCTTGTCAATCGTAATACGTCAGAGGCGCAGCGCTATTTTTAGCTTGCAAAAATCGATAATGTTGCTGGCATTTGTATCGCTCCGCCATGAATCATATTTGATAATTATTCATAAACAAATACGCAATTACATAAATAAATGAAAGAAAATAATAATATCAATACTTACAACTTTGAAGAACACATAATTTAAGTACATAATCTTTCAATAAGCACAAATAAACATTATTTTGTCACGATAGGCACAGTTCAGCTTGCAACTTGTTCTAGTCTGCACACGTCATCAGTCACTGACACAAATTAAACCTAGTAATTCACTGCTAGTAATCTTAGTCAAGAGCCGTGGGTCGGTGTATTAGCTTGAACGTTTGTCCAAGCCACACTTCTGACACCACATTAATCCTTGCCTGTCAACAACCGATGTGTCAGGCATCACAGGATTACTTCTCTCACACCACACAAGAAACTTGCAAGCCGTGTGAGAGGAAATGGATTCTTCTTCTTTCGTTCGCTTGAAATATGTCTATATCTGCAATGTCGTCTCTTGCATGAATTGAACTGTTTTTTTCAGTTCACACAGTGGTCCATAGAGGTTATCTTCCACTGTCGTCTCTCTAGGCCAGAAGGTTTGCCTAGATATGTTATATTTTGGGCAGTCTTGGAGTATGTGCTCTGCTGTCTGCGACGCCAATCCACATGTGCACATGGCTGTTTCACCAATCTTGAATTTTGTATACATGTGGTTGCGTAATCTATTGTGTCCTGTTCTGAGGCGCAGAATAATGACTTGTTCTGGTCTGTCCATAACGTGGTAGTCATCTTGAGCAGGTTTTGGTGGTTTTCTGACTGATTTGATCATTCTTTTCTTTTGGTGGTATGTAACGGGCACATCAAGCTGTTCTTCTTTGGCTCCTTCCTTAGCCAATTGATCAGCTCTGTCGTTTCCGGGTACTCCACAGTGGGATGGTATCCACTGTATGGTGACTTTATGCTGACTGCTAAGTTCAGAAAGTAGTGTCCTTAGTACTGGCAATTTCCCAGAGAGGAGCGCCTCGAGTACTGATTTTGCATCTGTTAGTAGCACCACAGGTTGAGTAGAGGAAATGGATGATACATTTTATTGCCGTTGGCTCTTTACATTTACAAAAACAGTCGCTATCAAATCACACACAAAGCCACAGAATTGCCTATCACTAGTTTCCTAACCCTATTGCTAATCTCTATCTATTTGGCTACAGAAAAACTCCTATCGATACTAAACGATGTGCTCGCTACGAAGTCAGTCCCCAGTCTGACTTTCCTACTCGCGTGGCTACACAGCACGCGGAAGGACCTTGTACGTCCTTCGGCTTTTTGCGTGCTGTCACACTCAGCACGCTGATAGCAGCCGCCTCTTACTGAGTGGCAATCCAATTCTCTGTGGCTATCACGTAGGCGTGATTCTGCCGTGACCAGAGTACTACCTGTCTGGTCGATGCCTCCGTGTCTCATGAGAGAACTAGTTAATAGTCCCCCTTCCTATCACCTACCCTGCCCTTATATCGGGGCACTGTGTTATCTCTCATCTACTTGAGGTTGACCACTCTTCCCGGTGGTCTTCTATCTTGAGGCATACCTCCTGCCTTTATATTTCAGTCTTTGACATGGGATTTGAACCCACGCCCACATTCGTGGACCAGATTGCTTTCATTAAGGCGTTTCATAATTTGTTCAAATGTTGCTGAACTTCATCATGTCGTGATGTTAGGTGTAGAATTCACAATGGTTTTGTTCATCTCCTGTACCTCTCCTTTTGGTAAATAACCCGTCACTTCTCCAGTATATGTAATGGGGAACCCGGATGTTAACATCCGAAATAGGTCGACAAAAACCGACGGTGTTTATTTTATTACAGTATTTACAGCAATTCAAAAGAAAAAGAGCACTCGCTCGCTCTTAAGCTTCGGTACTCTGATGACGAGGTAGGCGGTCCAACGCCTGCACCGGCTTTAAGTTTGACTTAACCGTTGATTTCTCGTTCAGAAATCAATGGCAAACTAGTGAATACGTTGGACCGTTAGACTCATAGGCTAAAACTATTGATTTCCAGGTCTTCTAGATCGGAAAAGGATTAATTGTATGTATGATTTTTAGTTAAATATAATGACAATATTACTAAAGAATTTGAAATAGAATTTTGCATTCCAAGATTATTCTAATTGCTGAAATAAATCTTCTAAATATATCTTCACTTCATATCCGTATTAACTGTTTCGTTAGCCGCATTCAATAATCACACTTACATTTAAAAAAAAATATTGTCAGAAGTGGGATTTGAACCCACGCCAACATTAGTGGACCAGAACACTCACCTCTGTAAATCAGAGAAGGTATGAACCTTGAGTCTGGCGCCTTAGACCGCTCGGCCATCCTGACATACAAGCTGGATTTCAATTAGCCAACATAGGATCTTTCTTTACCGATTATATTTAACTTACCATGCCGAAAAGTTATATTTAAACCGGTAAATTCGTCAGATGTGCCAGCGACTTCTGGGGTGCTTGTGACTTGTAAT
Source organism: Cepaea nemoralis (assembly GCA_014155875.1). NCBI lineage: Eukaryota > Metazoa > Mollusca > Gastropoda > Stylommatophora > Helicidae > Cepaea > Cepaea nemoralis. The sequence goes on from JACEFZ010027732.1 coordinate 108,514, forward strand.
TTAAGTCCACAAAGTCTTGGAAAAGAAGTCAATATTTGAGTCCAACTGACCGGTGTGGAGATGATGTGTGAGGATTTTTCACAATAAAATCAACTGGCACATTACCCCTACACCGAGCAAATGGACTAACATGTTGACTTGTCATTCTTGACATGGGAAACTAAATTACAAGTACCCCAGAAGTCGGAGTGGGTTCGCCTGATGGTGAGAGACAATGTTAATAGGGAAAGCTCATATACACGCAAATAGCAGTTCAGTGTGAGTTCAGGCTAGCGAAAGCAAAATAAAAACAAACAAAAAGCCAAATAGATCATGATGTCTAATCATCATCACCACGTGTTTCAACCCTTTTACTATCCGTGAAGCTTCCTATTCAATCCCATTCTATTGTTGTCAATCATATGCCGTTGTCTTTAATAACTCATAAGTCTGCATTAATTAATGTAATTACATCGTATAATGGGACATTTTCCAGAAGCAGCTTCCTGCTATGGTTCGACATGGGAACTCATGCATAAAAGTCGCTAAAAGTCGACAGGGTCGACTTCATTGCACCGGATTTTTCTCCCATATGGCTCAGTCTCTTTCCGCAGCGTGGATAGCGTCACACAAAACCTATAGCTCCAGCGACGACCCTCGGGAGTCTCCGAAAACAATGCACTCGTCAATCGAAGGACACGACCCGGAATCAAACCCACAACCTTCGGGGCCCGAGTCAGACGGCTTGATCGTTTCGCCACGGAGAATCCCGAAAAAACATTATCAGAAGTGGGATTTGAACCCACGCCCACATTCGTGGACCAGAACACTCGTCCCCGTAAATCAAGGACAGTATGAATCTTGAGTTTGGCGCCTTAAATCATTCGTCCCCCTCTGCCGTGCGTCCACCTTGACGAGGTAGAGGGGCTTGAGCGTTCCAATGACCCCAAGAGCTATGCCGACGGTAGCACAGCTACTGGTAGGGTCACCCATGTCGGACAGGTCAAGGGAGAGGGACCAGACGAAGTGACGCACAAACCTGCTGCCTTGTAGGTAGACTGGGGACAGTCAAAGGCTAGGGAAAGCATCCCGAACAAATGCTTGTCGAAATCGGATGTACTGAGCCACAGGCTTGACAAAGAAGTGCAACGTAACTTTATCATTTCATGATGCCACAGATGAAAATTAATCGTTATGGTGCTAATCCCGTGAAGTCCCATCAGGCGGTGATAGTGCCGGGCCCCCTGCCTCGAGGGGGTCCACCCATGACTACTGGTGGTCACCTTCCCCTGTGCTGTGGAGTCAAGGCACAGAGGAGTAGGTTAAGAGCTATTGACCAAACACCCCGGACACTCAACATACTACAATGGAATGCAGAAGGAGTTTATAACAAGAAAGCCTCCCTAACACAGCGTCTTCATAAAGATAGAATAGATGTGGCATGCATTCAAGAGACACACCTCAACGCCAATAGCACATTTTCAGTCGAGGGATATCAGGCCACACGTTTTGACCGCGAAGGACACAAAGGAGGAGTTGTAATACTTACACGAAATACAATACCTTGCAGCGAAGTATCTGTGATCTCTGACAACCAAACGGAAATTATAGGTGTTGATATAATGATAAAGGACGTGAAAATAAGAATTTACAATCTATATAGCCCGGCAGATAAGGATCTTACACTCTCAAACATGGAAATAACTGACACAAATTGCATTGTTGTCGGAGACTTTAAGAGCCGTTCAGAAAGATGGGGATACCCAGATACTGACAAAAGAGGAGATGAAGTGGAGGACTGGGAAATAGACTCAAATCTCCATCTACTTAACAAAGCGGATGACACACCGAGCTTCTACTCCAGAAGATGGATTACCACTTCTACTCCAGACTTAGCTTTCTGCACAGGAGACATCCTCCACAAAATCGATCGCCATGTGCTGGACCAATTAGCAGGTAGTGACCACAGACCAATCAAGCTTGTAATAAATATGGAGTATGTTCCACAGCAGCAAAAGCCTTTGCCCCGTTGGAATTACAAACGAGCAGATTGGGACAGATTTGCCATACTAACAGACAAATATTGTGAAAACGTAAATACACGATATGGCAACATGAAGCAAATGGTGGAAAGTCTAAACAGAGCAATAATACAGGCAGCCACTGAGTCTATTCCAAGAGGAGCAAGGAAAAATTACAAACCATACTGGACTGAAGAACTACAATTTTTGGAGGACAAAGTTGAAGATGCTAGGAAGACCGCAGAGAGAGAACAAACAACTGAAGCGAACATCTCTCTCAAAGCCATCTCAGCAAAATATAAAAGAACAGTAAATCAAACAACAAGAGATTGTTGGAGGAAAAAAACAGAAAACCTGAATTTTGACAGGGATGGAAACAAACTATGGAAACTAGTGAAAGCCATGAACAATGAAGGACCTAGAAACAAACAAATAACAATTAAACAAGGAAATGCCTTGCTTACAGGAAAAAAGGCTGCAAATGCACTAATGGAACACTATGCCAGTGCAAACCACATTGATATTACAGCCGAACAGAAGAAAGCAATCAAAGATAAACAGATACATCATACATATACAGATACAGCAGCAGAATATATGATGGCAAATCTAACAATGGAAGAAATGGAACAGGCAATGAATACCCTAAAAAAGAAGACATCACCAGGAAAGGATGGAATCACAAATGAAATGCTAATAGGACTAGGCACTAAGGCAAAAAAAGAAACTACTAGCAGTCCTAAATTACAGCTGGAAGAGGGGAATAGTCCCACAGGCATGGAAGGAAGCTATACTAATACCAGTCCCAAAGAAAGGAAAAGACCTGGAAGAACCAAATGGCTATCGACCTATCAGTCTTCTTAGCTGTGTAGGAAAATTAATGGAACGCATTATCAATGGCAGGCTAACATGGCATCTGGAAGAAAACCAACTCTTAACACCTCACCAAGCAGGATTCAGAAAGTACAGATCTACTGAAGATCAAATAACCTATATAGCTCAGGAAATAGAGGATGCCTTCCAAGAGAAAAAGCACACACTAGCAGTCTGGATAGATTTAGAAAAAGCATTTGATAAAGTATGGAAGGAAGGACTGAAAGTAAAACTGCAAAAAATGCATGTTTGCGGGAAAATGTACAAATGGATCAGCCACTACCTTGAGAAACAGAACTGCCAGGACAAAAGTACAAGGACAAACCAGCAAAATGATGCTGTTGGAGCAAGGTGTCCCCCAAGGAGGAGTTCTTTCACCAACATTATTCCTAGCATATATAAACAACATCACGGAAAATTTTCCAGCCAGAGTACACACATCATCCTTTGCAGATGACCTAGCCATATGGACATCTGAAGAATATATTAGTACAGCTAACAGCAGAATACAGCAAGCCCTATTAGCGCTAGAGGACTGGTCAAAATCATGGCTAGTGAAGATAAGTGAGGAGAAAACAACATGCACAGTGTTCTCCCTCTCAACTAAAACTCAGCAACCTAAGCTGGTATTGAATGGAAAAATATTGCGCCATGAAGAAAATCCAAACTATCTAGGAGTCACCTTTGATCGTCGCCTGACATGGAAGACACAGGTTGAGAAAAATCGAACAAGAGCAAAGGCAAAGAATGGCAATCATGAAAAAGCTTGCTGGTACAACATGGGGAGCAGATGAGAAAGTTCTCAAGAAGTTATATACTGGGCGGGTGAGGCCAGTACTGGAATATGGCATTGCAGCTTGGGCAACAGCAGCTAAGTCAAACTTTAACAAAATAAGTAGAGTCCAAAATCAAGGAATGCGAATCATAACTGGAAGCCTGAAGACAACGCCTATTAATGAATTAGAAAAGATCACTTGTTTACAACCAATGCAGGATAGAAGAGATAGCAGAGCCCAGCAACAAGCAGAAAAATTTAGAAGATTGACAGACCACCCTATGTACAACAGATTTAATGGTTTTGGAAAGGGAAGACTGAAGCGTAGCAACTTTGTAGAAACTGCAAAACGAAGGATTAGGTCAGATCCTATTCTTAACATATCAACAGTCAAGCCCATACACAATGCACACAAGTTCCCAGCTTGGAGACAGCAGCAACTGCCTGAGATGATAGAAAACATTCCTGGTATTGAGAAAAAGAACACTCAGCATGAAACCGAAAGAAGAGAAATAACCCTAAACTACATAAAAGAACATTACCCAAGCAGGAATTGGACCCATGCATATACAGATGGATCAGCCAAAAATTCAATAGAGAATGGAGGAGGAGGAATTCTCCTAAATTTAAAAAATGGAGCGAAAAAAAACACATTCAATGGCAACTGGAAAATTTTCAAGTAACTTCAAAGCGGAGGTAGAGGCTCTGAAAACTGCAGCAGAAATGCTCCTGATGGAGGAAAATAAAGAGAAGCAAATAGCTATCTTCACAGACGCAAAGTCAGCTGTCTCAATACTGAAGAGCAATAACAGCACAGAACTAACTGACCTAAGAGCAGCACTCCATGGTCTATGCCAGAAATCCAAAAAAGTTGTAATACAGTGGATCCCATCACATTGCAGTATACCTGGAAACGAAGAGGCTGACAGACTGGCAAAAGAGGGCGGACGACTACCACAGCCTGACATAGACATAACCTATAATGAGGCAAAGAGGTTGATAAAAAGCACTTATAGAACCAAATGGGAATCAGAGCATCCAGGCCATCAGAAGGATGATGCATATTACAAACTCGACCGAAGAGAACAAGTAGCAATCTTCAGACTCCGCACAGGACACAACAGGCTGAAATACCACTTGTTCAATAAACTAAAGATAGGAGATACCGATGAATGTAATTGTAGAACTGGAAAAATGACAGCAAAACATTTGCTGCAGGATTGCCCAACGTATGCAGAACAGAGAAAGATATTTTGGCCCACACCTGCTTCATTTGAGGACAAGCTCTATGGAGATATCAACAAGCTAAAGTTGACCGCAGATTACTTTAACTATATACAGGTTGACATTTAAAGGTGCATGAAGACCCAGAGGCATGAAATGGAATATTGCTTGGATAGCAAATCCATTACGTGGAAAGTCCAAATCAAAAGCCCATTGTGTGGGCTTCATAAAAGGTGGAAAAGTGTCCTAGTGGCACGAAATGGAATATTGCTTGGCTAGCAAATCCATTACATGGAAAGTCCGAATCGAAAGCTCACTGTGTGGATGTCATCTGCAGACTGCATACTTCTGGTTTCCGGAAGAACAGCCTATGGTGAACGGAAGGCCCAATATACGGAAGTGAGGCTAAGCAGCCATGTGCAGGACGTGACGATTCCTTGGGTGAGCCCAGTACCAGAGCGCTATGTATCGGCTCTGCAAGTATGGAAGCCTCCTTGGATGGCGGGGAATGCCCATGGTCTGCCCCTGCCTTCCCTTGAGGGCTGACCAGGATCTTTGGCTGTTCTATATGGACCAGCTGGGATGGGGGATAACACCACAACAGTGAGAGTCAAACGTCCTAAGAAACCCCCAGGAAGGTTAACCCGGTCAACAAATGCCCGCAGAAGTCGGATGTGTCGGCCTAACGGCGCAAGAAAGCAGCTCTGCTGTAAACAGGCACAACGCAATCACATCCGAAAATAAACTCCGGATGAACGAAGAAGAAGAAGAAGATCATTCGGCCATCCTGACACACATACAGAAACCATTGTCAGAAGTGGAATTTGAACCCACGCCCACATTCGTTGACCAGAACACTCGTCCCCGAAGATCGAGGAAGGTATGAACCTTGAGTCTGGCGCCTTAGACCACTCGGCCCCCTCTGCTGTGTGTCCACCTTGACGAGGTAGAGGGGCTTGCGCGTCCCAATGACCCCCAAGAGCTATGCCGAGGTTAGCACAGCTACTGGTAGGGCCACCCATGTCGGACAGGTCAAGGGAGAGGGACCAGACGAAGAGACACACAAACCTGCTGCCTTGTAGGTAGACTGGGGACAGTCAAAGGCTAGGGAAAGCATCCCGAATAAATGCTTGTCAAAATCGGATGTACTGAGCCACAGGCTTGACAAAGCAGTGCAACGTAACTTAATTCATGATGTCACAAATCAAAATTAATCGTTATGGTGCTAATCCCGTGAAGTCCCATCAGGCGGCGATAGTGCCGGGCCCCCTGCCTCGAGGGGGTCCACCCATGACTACTTGTGGTCACCTTCCCCTGTGCTGTGGAGTCAAGGCACAGAGGAGTAGGTTAAGAGCTATTGACCAAATACCCCGGACACTCAACATACTACAGTGGAATGCCGAAGGAGTTTACAAGAAGAAAGACTCCCTAACACAGCGTCTTCATAAAGATAGAATAGATGTGGCATGCATTCAAGAGACACACCTCAACGCCAATTACAAATTCTCAGTCAGAGGATATCAGGCCACACGTTTCGACCGCGAAGGACACAAAGGAGGAGTTCTAATACTTACACGAAATACAATACCTTGCAGCGAAGTATCTGTGATCTCTGACAACCAAACGGAAATTATAGGTGTTGATATAATGATAAAGGACGTGAAAATAAGAATCTACAATCTGTATAGCCCAGCAGATAAGGACCTTACACTCTCAAACATGAAAATAACTGACACAAACTGCATTATTGTCGGAGACTTTAATAGCCGTTCAGAAAGATGGGGATACCCAGATACTGACAAAAGAGGAGATGAATTGGAGGACTGGGAAATAGACTCAAATCTCCATCTACTCAACAAAGCGGATGACACACCGAGCTTCTACTCCAGAAGATGGCTTACCACTTCTACTCCAGACTTAGCTTTCTGCACAGGAGACATCCTCCACAAAATCGATCGCCATGTGCTGGACCAATTAGCAGGTAGTGACCACAGACCAATCAAGATTGTAATGAATATGGAGTATGTTCCACAGGAGCAAAAGCCCTTGCCCCGCTGGAATTACAAACGAGCAGATTGGGACAGATTTGCCATACTAACAGACAAATATTGTGAAAACATAAATACACGATATGGCAACATAAAGCAAATGGTGGAAAGTCTAAACAGAGCGATAATACAGGCAGCCACTGAGTCCATTCCAAGAGGAGCGAGGAAAAATTACAAACCATACTGGACTGAAGAACTACAAAGTTTGGAGGACAAAGTTGAAGATGCCAGGAAGACAGCAGAGAGAGAACAAACAATTGAAGCGAACATCTCTCTCAAAGCCATCTCAGCAAAATATAAAAGAACAGTAAATCAAACAACAAGAGATTGTTGGAGGGAAAAAACAGAAAACCTGAATTTTGACAGGGATGGAAACAAACTATGGAAACTAGTGAAAGCCATGAACAATGAAGGACCTAGAAACAAACAAATAACAATTAAACAAGGAAATGCCTTGCTTACAGGAAAAAAGGCTGCAAATGCACTAATGGAACACTATGCAAATGCAAACCACATTGATATTACAACCGAACAGAAGAAAGCAATCAAAGACAAACAGATACATCATAGAAATACAGAGACAGCAGCAGAATATATGATGGCAAATCTAACAATGGAAGAAATGGAACAGGCAATGAATACCCTAAAAAAGAAGAAATCACCAGGAAAGGATGGAATCACAAATGAAATGCTAATAGGACTAGGCACCAAGGCAAAGAAGAAACTACTAGCAGTCCTAAATAACAGCTGGAAGAGAGGAATAGTCCCACAGGCATGGAAGGAAGCTATACTAATACCAGTCCCAAAGAAAGGAAAAGACCTGGAAGAACCAAATGGCTATCGACCTATCAGTCTACTTAGCTGTGTAGGAAAATTAATGGAACGCATTATCAATGGCAGGCTAACATGGCATCTGGAAGAAAACCAACTCTTAACACCTCACCAAGCAGGATTCAGAAAGTACAGATCTACTGAAGATCAAATAACCTATATAGCTCAGGAAATAGAGGATGCCTTCCAAGAGAAAAAGCACACACTAGCAGTCTGGATAGATTTAGAAAAAGCATTTGATAAAGTATGGAAGGAAGGACTGAAAGTAAAACTGCAAAAAATGCATGTTTGTGGAAAAATGTATAAATGGATCAGCCACTACCTTGAGAACAGAACTGCCAGGACAAAAGTACAAGGACAAACAAGCAAAATGATGCTGTTGGAGCAAGGTGTCCCCCAAGGAGGAGTTCTTTCACCAACATTATTCCTAGCATATATAAATGACATCACAGAAAATTTTCCAGCCAGAGTACACACATCCTCCTTTGCAGATGACCTAGCCATATGGACATCTGAAGAATATATTAGTACAGCTAACAGCAGAATACAGCAAGCCTTATTAGCGCTAGAGGACTGGTCAAAATCATGGCTAGTGAAGATAAGTGAGGAGAAAACAACATGCACAGTGTTCTCCCTCTCAAATAAAACTCAGCAACCTAAGCTGGCATTGAATGGAAAAATACTGCGCCACGAAGAAAATCCAAACTATCTAGGAGTCACCTTTGATCGTCGCCTGACATGGAAGACACAGGTTGAGAAAAATCGAACAAGAGCAAGGCAGAGAATGGCAATCATGAAAAAGCTTGCTGGTACAACGTGGGGAGCAGATGAGAAAGTTCTCAAGAAGTTATATACTGGACGGGTGAGGCCAGTACTGGAATATGGCATTGCAGCTTGGGCAACAGCAGCTAAGTCAAACTTTAACAAAATAAGTAGAGTCCAAAACCAAGGAATGCGAATCATAACTGGAAGCCTGAAGACAACGCCTATTAATGAACTAGAAAAGATCACTTGTTTACAACCAATGCAGGACAGAAGAGATAGCAGAGCCCAGCAACAAGCAGAAAAATTTAGAAGATTGACAGACCACCCTATGTATAACAGGTTTAATGGTTTTGGAAAAGGAAGACTGAAGCGTAGCAACTTTGTAGAAACTGCAAAACGAAAGATTAGGGCAGATCCCATACTTAACATATCAACAGTCAAGCCCATTTACAATGCACACAACTTCCCAGCTTGGAGACAGCAGCAACTGCCTGAGATGATAGAAAACATTCCTGGTATTGAGAAAAAGAACACTCAGAATGAAACCGAAAGAAGAAAAATAACCCTCAACTACATAAAAGAACATTACCCAAGCAGCAATTGGACCCATGCATATACAGATGGATCAGCCAAAGATTCAATTAAAAATGGAGGAGGAGGAATTCTCCTTAATTTAAAAAATGGAGTGATAAAAACACAGTCAGTGGCAACTGGAAAATTTTCAAGTAACTTCAAAGCGGAGGTAGAGGCTTTGAAAACTGCAGCAGAAATGCTCTTGATGGAGGAAAATAAAGAGAAGCAAATAGCTATCTTCACAGATGCAAAGTCAGCTGTCTCAATACTGAAGAGCAAAAACAGCACAGAACTAGCTGACCTAAGAGCAGCACTCCATGGTCTATGCCAGAAATCCAAAAAAGTTGTAATACAGTGGATCCCATCACATTGCAGTATACCTGGAAATGAAGAGGCTGACAGACTAGCAAAAGAGGGTGGACGATTACCACAGCCTGACATAGACATAACCTATAATGAGGCAAAAAGGTTTATAAAAAGCACTTATAGAACCAAATGGGAATCAGAGCATCCAGGCCACCAGAAGGATGATGCATATTACAAACTCGACCGAAGAGAACAAGTAGCAATCTTCAGACTCCACACAGGACATAACAGGCTGAAACACCACTTGTTCAATAAACTAAAGATAGGAGATACCGATGAATGTAATTGTGGAACTGGTAAAATGACAGCTAAACATTTGCTGCAGGAGTGCCCAATATATGCAGAACAGAGAAAGATATTGTGGCCCACGCCTGCTTCATTTGAGGACAAGCTCTATGGAGATATCAACAAGCTCAAGTTGACTACAGCTTACTTTAATTACATTCAGGTTGACATCTAAAGGTGCATGATGATGTATTTAGACTGCCACACTTCATACCACATGTATGTCGGTTACAAAAGCGTCCCAGAGGCATGAAATGGAATATTGCTTGGATAGCAAATCCATTACGTGGAAAGTCCGAATCGAAAGCTCACTGTGTGGGCTTCATAAAAGGTGGAAAAAGTGTCCTAGTGGCACGAAATGGAATATTGCTTGGATAGCAAATCCATTATGTGGAAAGTCTTAATCGAAAGCTCACTGTGTGGATGTCATCTGCAGACTGCATTCTTCTGGTTTCCGGAGGAACAGCCTATGGTGAACGGAAGGCCTAATATACGGAAGTGAGGCTAAGCAGTCATGTGCAGGACGTGACGATTCCTTGGGTGAGCCCAGTACCAGAGCGCTGTGTGATGGATCTGCAAGTATGGAAGCCTCCTTGGATGGCGGGGAATGCCCATGGTCTGCCCCTGCCTTCCCTTGAGGGTTGACCAGGATGTCTTTGGCTGTTCTATATGGGCCAGCTAGGATGGGGGATAACACCACAACAGTGAGATTCAAACGTCCTAAGAAACCCCCGGGAAGGTTAACCCGGTCAACAAATGCCCGCAGAAGTCGAATGTGTCGGCCTAACGGCGCAAGAACGCAGCTCTGCTGTAAACAGGCACAACGCAGTCACATCCGAAAAAAAAAAAAAATCCGGATGAACGCAGAAGAAGAAGAAGACCACTCGGCCATCCTGACACACATTTTATTACAGCAATTCAAAAAAGGATAAGACAAGAGAGCTCGCTCTTAAACATCCGGTACTCTCATAGGGCGAGGTAGGCTGTTTAACCCTTACACCAGCATTAATTTGGACTTAAACGTTAACTCCTTGATCAGAATTCAATGGCAAACTACTGAAAGCACAATTGACTAGAAACATACCCATGGGGTTGACCGCAACGTCCTACAAAGCGACATGCAACATTTAAAGAGAATAAAACTGACCAACCGCTCCCGTCCGTTTTGATGATGTCAACCGCACACTGCAACATTAGACATAAAGATCGTGGGTTAATTGTCCATCGTTGCCTAATCAAACTATATAACTTTGGCTGCTTGTGACTTTTCTCATCAGTTTTACATTCAGTAGTTTGCCATTGCCCATAACTTTGAGATCAACCCCAAGCCCATGCTGATTTTCTGTAGAATTTTACATTCTGTAGTTTGCCATTGCTTTCTGTAAACACAAACGCGAAGTGACCTGTTCCTAAATCCCCTGCAGTTGACTTCGAAACCCGTGTGTTGGATTATGAAACTGCGATCAATACCCTCCGCATATTACTAGCCCAATTTTATATATAACAACCGGCATTCGATGGGGGAAAAGGTCAATACCACATAGGTCACATTTACTTCTCAGGAAATTTCGTGGTACCCATTTTAGTATGCGTCAACCTGGGCCCAGGTCAATGAAAAAATATAATTCCAATATTTTCTTCTTCGAGATCGGATTGATTGTATGATATTTGCAAATATAATGACAATGTTTCTAAAGAATGTGAAATTGAAAAATGCACGCCAAAAATATTATCATAGCTTAACTAAGTTTAAAATTTAGAAATTCCGCATTATGTGGTTCGTTTAGCCGAATTCAATGTTTAAAAAAAAAATATTGTCAGAAGTGGGATTTGAACCCACGCCCACATTCGTGGACCAGAACACTCATCCCCGTAAATCGAGGAAGTTATGAACCTTGAGTCTGGCGCCTTAGACCGCTCGGCCATCCTGACATACAAGCTGGTTTTCAGTTAGCCAACATAGGATCTTTCTTCCCGGGAAGGTTAACCCGGTCAACAAATGCCCGCCTGAAGTCGGATGTGTCGGCCTAACGGCGCAAGAACGCAGCTCTGCTGTAAACAGGCACAACGCAGTCACATCCGAAAAAAACATCCGGATTAACGCAGAAGAAGAAGAAGAAGAAGAAGAAGAAGAAGAAGAAGAAGAAGAAGAAGAAGAAGAAGAAGAAGAAGAAGAAGAAGAAGGATCTTGTTTTCAATAAGCCAACATAGGATCTTTCTTTACCGATTATATGTAACTTAAAATGCCGAAAAGTTATAATTAAACCGATAAATTCGTCTGATGTGCCAGCGACTTCTGGGGTACTTGTGACTTGTAATGTAAGTCCACAAAGTCATGGAAGAGAAGTCAACAATTTAGCACATTACCCCTACACCGAGCAGACGGACTAACAATAACATTACATGTTGAGTTGTCATTTTTGACACAGGAATTACAAGTACCCCAGAAGTCAGATGGGTTCGCCTGATGGTGAGGGAAATTGTTAATAGGGAAAGCTCATGTACACGCACATAGCAGTTCAGGCGAGCGAAAGCAAAATAAAAACAAACAAAATAACCCAAATAGGTCATGATGTCTAATCATCATCACCACGTGTTTCAACCCTTTTACTGGCCATGAAGCTTCCTATTCATTCCCATTCTATTCTTGTCAATCATATACCACTGACTCTTTAATTCTGCGTAAGTCTGCATTAATTCATGTAATTACATTGTATAATGGAGCATTTTCCAGAACCAGCTTCCTGCTATGGCTATGGTTCTGGGGAGCGATATCGTCCTTCATCTGTTACTTCTTCTTCTGTCTGTGTTCTTGCATCTTCTGGTTCGGGTGAGGCTGTTTGGGTCTTGAGCAGTGCTAATATGATAATATCTCTTGTAGAGGATCTGATGTCCTTTCTTTCATATCTTGTATTTTTACTAGCTGTTTTTCATTCTCAGCCTTTAAAGCAGTCTTTCGAGCGACATCCTTCTCTATCTTCTGTTAAACTTGCTTCATTTCGTCCAGGATGCGCTGAACGGTCGTTATCTGTGTTTCCTGGAATTTTTCTTCTTCTATGTTTGATAGCGTTTCTTCTGTCTCAACCTTTATAGCAGCCATTCGAGCGACATCCTGCTCAATCTTCTGCTGAACTTGCTTCGTTTCGTCCAGGATGCGCTGAGTGGCTGTTATCTGAGTCTCTTGCGTCTTTTCTTTTTCTTCCTCCAAGCTGTTGAACTCAAAAAGCGTGGGTCGTCAGCGCATCGTCATCCTTTCGCACGGTGGTTCACGGTAGAAGTTAGACGTGTTTATTCTGCTTCACAATATTGGATTATCGCGTTTGTGACACGTGTGATATACCCCCAAGTATGAAACAAGAACCCGTGTGTATTTCTTCGCTGGATTAGCACTTTGTTTATTCATACTATTGGAATATCACGATTGTGACACGCGTTTATTCACAAAGTAAAAACAAGAAACTCGTGTGTTTTTCTTCGCTGGAGTCGCACGTACCTTCATTGTTCTTTTGGATTATCGTGAGTGTGTGTGTTAATATTTCCAAGGGAAAGCAAGAAACGTGAGTACATACATTACTTTATAAATATAAAATACTATCACCGCGATAATTTCAAGCAAACAGAAGAAAAATGGCGTACAACACAAGAAGTAGCTCGCAAAACAAAGAGCTTTACTCGGAGAAGGCCGCTGCCGGCCCTAAATCAAGTACCAACAGGGGTAAGGCTGGCAGCGGTCCTACCAGAGGCAACCAGAAGCCAGTAGCATCTGGTCCAACACCGACAGCCAACTCAAACAGAAACGGTGAGCGATTACACAGCCGGAGAGAGGCGTCCAAAACCCGAGATAGCAGCCCAGTGACCAAAGAAGTAAGCGAGAAGACTCGCCTAATAGTAACACAAGTCAATGAAGCGCAGGCGAAAATCACGTCGATGAACGCATCCGAGTTAAGACGGGTGTTTGAAAACGCACTAGGAACAAGAAGCATCGAGAAAGCATATAAAACAAAGCAAGGGAAGGTATTCCTACACCCGAACAAATCAGAAGAAATAGAGACCATCATTAAAACAATTAAAGACACACAGAAACCCTACAATCACCAACTGATTCATGGAATAATGGTGGACATTGACATCCACAAACCAACCAGCGACATAGTGATCAAAGGCATCAACCCTCAATGGGACATGACTAAGATCCTAAAGGACCTTAAGAAGGAAAACAAACACGCAAAAATACTAGACGGAGAGAGAATAACGAACGGGCAAGGAAAACCCACATCGGTGATAAAAATCAAATGTGAAGGACAAGACCCACCAAGACAATTATCACTAAACGGGGAATACAAGCACATCGAAGCATACGTTCCCCCATTAGCACAGTGCACACTCTGCCAGAAATTTTGCCACTTCCGGCAAAGCTGCAGACAGAAAGTCCCAACCTGCAAGTTCTGTGGAGGACCGCACTGGAGGAGCGACTGCCAGCTCGCAAAAAACGAATCAAAATACGCAGAACACAACCCAAAAAGAACATGCGCCAACTGCAAGGGCAACCACGGTGCAAGATACAAGGGGTGTCCTGCGTATAAAAGGGAACTTGCTGCCTGGAGGGAATCAGTGCTAACCAAGACACCACTTAGGATAGTAAAATTGAAGCAGAACCTCCACAAAAGCGGCCCTGAAACGCTACACAAAAGGCGGATAATGCAAACAGACATAACTAACCAGAAAGCACAAGTAGCCGACAAACCACAAGACAAAAGACAACAGACACAAACAGAAGCAGGACCAGTCACAAGACCAGAGGACGAAAACCTAAGACAGGCTCTTAAAAGAGTACAGGAAGCAGAAGGAAAACTCGCAACTACCACCAAACATATGGAAGAGTCCACAGCAAAGATGGAAAAAACCGCACAAAGCATCGAAGAACAACTGGAAAAAATCAAAAAGATGGTAAATGACCAGGAAAGCAAACTACAAAAAATGGAAACAGAACACAATGAAATGTGGGAACTGCTCACCTCCGGCACAAGAGGGAAAAAACCGATGTGGATGAAAAGCCAGCTGAAGGAAATCCACAACGACATAGAATCAGTCCGAAATGAATTCAGATCAACTATCAATACTGTGGTAGCTCACCAACGTGGAATACTCAAGAAGAGCACAGTGCCACAGTGGCTGAGACAACTACTTTATCCAATAGAGGAAGAAACCAGCTACCATGTCAACGAAAATAGCACAGACTCTGAAAGATAAAGAAAGAAGGACAACCAGAGACAGGGTCAAACAGCAATAACAGTAGAACCAAAAATGGATAACAGAAACGTGAGAATAATTCAGTGGAACTGCAGGGGCATTAAATCCCACCTCCCAGACATCATGAAACAACTGGGGAGCCAGAACTGTATTTATGCCCTGCAGGAAACCCACCTGAAACCAAATCAACAGTATATGTGCCATGGGTTCACGGTAATTAGACAGGACAGGACAGAAGCTAAAGGGGGCGGGGTTGCCCTGTTAGTGCACGAACAGTTCCAGATTGTGACACAGGAAACATTCCGCACCAAGAACTTGGAGTGTGTCAGTGCAACTATCACAGGGAACCCTAAAAACCTAACCATAATTAATGTATACTGTCCCAGAGGGGTAATTGAGGATGAAGACACCCAAGCCCTCCAAACCAGACTTACAGCAGAAGCCCTAATAGTGGGAGACTTCAACTGTCACCACAACACATGGGGAGCTATACAGAACGACAGGGCCGGTACTAAACTCATGAAGTTTATCGAAGACAATCAGCTGGCAGTGCTCAACGATGGGACGATAACCAGGATAGACCCCAGGCCAAACTGCCAAGACACAGCCATCGACCTGACAATAGCCACCATAGGTCTAGCAAGCAGCCAGTGGGAAGTGACAGAGGACACGAACACAGACCACCTACCCATAATAATCAACACCAGAACAAAGCCCCAGCTAAGCGCCAACAACAACAGGCCAACCTTTCACTTCAAGAAAGCAAAATGGGAGCAGTTCAGAGTAGAGATTACCAACACAGACCTGGAACAGCAGGAACAGGAAGACATTGACAAATATACAGAGAGACTGACCAGAAACATACTGAGGATAGCCACCAAACATATCCCTAACAAAAATATGCCAGAGTACCTAAGATCGGGTAAGCAAGAGTCCCCGACACCCCCAAAAAGATGGCACAACCCAGTGGGCTGGTGGAACGACAAGTGCACAGCGGCACAACAAAATAGGAAAAGAGCGCTGCAGAAATACCAAAAGGCAAGGACAGAAGAGAATTTTGAAGATTTCAAGAAATTCAGAAACGAAGCAAACAGAGCAGTAAAACATGCAAAAGAGAAGGAGTGGAAAAGATTCTGTCAAACACTCAGGCCAGACACACCAACCAGTAAGGTGTGGAAACAAATAAAAGCTATCCAAGGAAATAAAAAGACCAGCAAAATCCCAACCATCAAAAGCACGAAACTAGCAGTAACAGACCAGGACAAAGCCAAAGTGTTCGGAGATTACTTCCACGAAGTCTGCTCTAACAAAAGACTAGGAAGCAATGAAAGACAAAGAAGGGAGGAAATGACACAAGAGCTAAAAGACACAGCAGACGAAAACATCGAAGAACACTTTATGGATGCAGACATCACAACAGATGAGGTGATGACAGCGCTAAACGAAAAATCCGAAACCGCGGCTGGGGCGGACATACTAAATTATACCATCCTCAAAAAGCTCCCGAATAACACCATAAAAACGATTACTAAGCTGTTTAATGTAATATGGCAGACGGGAAAGATCCCCAGGCAGTGGAAAACAGCCACGGTGATCCCAGTCAAGAAACTAGGGAAAGAGCCAACAAGGGTAGAATCATACCGCCCCATCTCACTGACATCGCACCTGGGCAAAGTTATGGAGACAGTGATAAATAAAAGAATAACATTCTACCTGGAGAAGAATGAACTGTACAGCCATACACAATCCGGGTTTAGAGCCAACAGGTGCACGATGGATCAGATCATCAAATTGGAAAACCACGTAAAGAAAGGATTCAAGAGAGGTGAAAAGACGTTGGCTGTATTCCTGGACCTAGCCCAGGCGTACGATCAATGCTGGAGTGAAGCCGCACTAATCAAACTGAAGAAAGTAGGCATAACTGGTAGAACCTACAAATACATAGAAAACTTCCTCCAAGATAGAAGCTTCTCAGTGAGGATAGGAAATGAGGTATCCGACACATATGTGCAGGAGAACGGCATTCCCCAGGGCTCGGTCATCTCACCAACAATCTTTTCAATACTGGTGAACGACCTGACAGATGAGATTCAAGACCAGAAAACAGGACTATCTCAATTCGCGGACGACTGTGCCATATGGAGGAGCGGCAGGGTGGCAAATACTACAAGAGGGCCCCTCCAAAAGCAAATAAACACGATAACAGCATGGATGGACAAATGGGGTTTCAAAATCAATACCAGTAAAACGGTCAGCATGGTATTTAGCAGCAAGAAGAAGCTATATCATAACAAGGACTGGAAAATAGAGATAAAAGGGGAAAGCATTAAGAAAATAAAGAGCACTGTCTTCCTAGGAATGACCCTAGACGAACAGATGAACTGGTCAAAGCATATAAGCCAGACATTAGAAAAATGCAAGAAAGCGAGCAACCTACTGCGGGTGATAAAAGGTAACGGTTGGGGTGCCCACACCCAAACAATGCTGATGTTCTATAAAGCATTTATCAGGGGCAAGCTAGAATACGGCAGCATTGTGTACGACTCAGCATCAGAAGCCAACAAGAGGAAGCTAGACACCATACAGACCCAAGCGCTAAACATCATCTTGGGTGCTGGAAAATGTACATCCAGAGAAGCCATGGAGGTAGCACTGGGTGTACTTCCACTGAGTCTGAGGCGTAAACAGCTGACGTATAACTACTGGCTTAAGGTAGCCCAAGACAAAAACCACCCTGGATACCAAACGTTCAGCGACATCAACAGCAAAAGGGGGGGCATCCCAATAGTAAAACTGCAAAGACCGGCAGGATGGGAAGCAGCAGAGAAGATGAAGGAAGAAACTGAGCTAGCAGAGACCCTGAAACAGACAAGACGGTTCAAGCCAACAATCCCACCATGGGAACTAACAGTCCCATTCACTGACTGTAGTCTAGCAAAGTCCATCACCAAGGACACGGAGGCTACAGATGCTAGAGACACGGCCGAGGAATACATACAAGAATTCAGTAAGGACAACCTCATAACATACACAGACGGGTCCAAAAACGAACAGGGAGAGGTAGGAGCAGGGGTAGTGGTCCCAGACTGGAAGCTGAAGAGACAGTTCAAGCTAACAGACCAGACAGCAGTATGCACGGCCGAACTGGTTGCCATAATGAAAGGTCTAGAGATCGCAGCCGAAAATCCACCACTGAGACTGTGTATATTAACAGACTCCCTGTCTTCAGTACAAACGCTCGGGAACTTCAATAGAGGCAACAGACCTGACATAAAAGAGGAGATACTAGCGACAGCCACTAACCTCAGGTACATGGGTTGCCAAGTCACCATCGGATGGATACCAGCACACAGGGGTATCCCGGGAAACGAACAGGCAGACAGAGCGGCGAAACGGGGAATAACCAGCACTAATCAAATCTGCACAGGCCTAGGTAAAGTAGAAGGGAAGAATATAGTCAAAAACTACATTCTCAAGGAATGGAGGCAACAGTGGCGAGACAGCGATAAAGGCCGTCATGCCTTCCAAGTATTGGGTGAACCCAGATTCAAGCCACAAGTCAAGACCAACATGAAAGCACCGGCAAACAGACAGCTGTGGAGAATCAGATTAGGTAATTGGAAAGACACAAGAGAAAACCCAAACTGCAGAGTATGCCGAGAAAACAACACCATCGAACACTACTTACTAGTATGCGACAAGTACAATAGAGAGCGAAGGGACCTGAGAGATCACTTCGTCAAAACTGGGAACCCAATGACAATGACGGAGTGCCTGCACATAAACAGCAACCCGGAAACACAGCGACTGGTCAGACAGTTCCTATGCAGAACAGGGAAGACCGTATAACCTCCCCACACTGTATATATGTATATATGTGCTTGTTTGTATTTGTGCATGTTTATATGTTTAATTAAAAAAAAAAAAAAAAAACTGGCGGGGTGAATGGCAGGAAGGTGGGTTGGCTCTTCCGGTAGAGCACCTGAACTAGGAAGACAGGGAGACCTGGTCATCTTGTTGCCACGCCACACCCACACGCGATGAAGAAAACCGCCAAAACTCACAAGCGTAAAGGAGTTCGTAACGCTGACCGGGGGGGGGGGGGGACAACTTGAGACTTGCAATTAAATGCTCTGCCCTTGCCTACATCAAGTCCTTATGAGGACTAGACATGACCGGGACTAGCCCCGATGAGAATAACACAAGAAGCGACAAGCACTTAGCAGTGCTAACAGAGAAAAGCCTACAAACGAGAGAATGAGGGCCCCAGTAGGCCCAACCAAGGACCGGTCTTTACCAGGACCAGCACAAAACAAATCTATCCGACGAACAGAGCGGAACAAATAAAAACCAGTAGGAAATAGGACCAACAATCCACACAACCACGGACCTCAACAATAACCACAGCTGATGAAGCAGGTTAGACGAGGCCAAATTTGGAATTTTTGTTTTTGAAAATTGGAATTGGAATTGGAATTGGCTGTTGAACTTTGATCGCAGGTCCTTCAGTTAGCCTTCAAGTTGCGCTTTGTCTCTTTTTGTGAGTCGATTGGTTGCCTCGTACTACCCGCTAGACTCTTTATATGGCAGGTTAGTTTTTATAGCGATCGTCATAGCTTCCTTGCTGTCTTGGTGGCAGGGGCAGCCGGGGTACCTGGCGCCGTGGTTGCCGAGGCAGTTGGCGCATTTTCTGTTAGTGTTAGGCCTCCTGAAGTCCTTGTCGATCTTTGCATACTGGCACTGGCTGTATGGATGAGGTCCAGAGCAGTATCTGCATACCTCCACTTCACTTTTGCGTGTGGCACGGGTGTGCCAAAACTTCTGGCATTTAGAGCACTGCAGCACTCTCGGTATGTAGTGCTCTGGAACTTGGTCTCTCTTGTCCCATTTGATGTATTGAGGGATCACTCGGTCCTCCGATGTTACTATGACGACTGTGGAGGGGATGTTGTTCTTTCCGATGATCCTCTCAGCACTGATGATCTTGAGCTTCTTGTTCTCCCTTGTTAGCATTTCCCTGATCTGGCCGTTGGTGAGATTGATCTTGACTCGTTTGATGACCCATCGTTTCATAATGCTGTGTCGGGTGGCTTGAACTGTGATGCCGTGGTAAAGCTTCTTCTTCTTCTTCTGCGTTCATCCGGAGTTTTTTTTTTCCGAACGTGACTGCGTTGTGCCTGTTTACAGCAGAGCTGCGTTCTTGCGCCGTTAGGCCGACACATCCGACTTCTGCGGGCATTTGTTGACCGAGTTAATCTTCCCGGGGGTGGTGAAGCTTGATGTCGGCCTTCTCTCCTTGTGCTATTTTCTGCATAAGTGCTGTGGTCTTTGGGTTTTTGTTGACGGAGACCACTACTCCAACAGGTGTCTTGCGTAGATGGTTATGCTATTTCTTCCCAGCTCGTTTTCCAGCAGCTTGATTATCTTGTCTGTCGGTAGGACCGACAGTTTGGCTTCTCCCACGCTTGTCTGTTTTAGCAGTAATTTGCCAGTGAAGTCCTCAATTGTTGTAGTTTCCTCCGATGTTGAAATCTTTGGTAAAATGGGCTGCTTCGTCTTGGTGCTGTTGAGAACTTCACGGCTGCTGCTGATGCGTCGGTTGAGCTACGGATGCGGCTTCATCTGGTGTAGAAGTGGTAAATTCATGTAATGTTTTTTTCAGGTTCTGGCGATGTGCTGCGGCTAGCAGACACGTTGTCTTCTTGCATCATCTTGATAGTCTTAGCGGCTTCCACGCTGCTAATGTTGAACGTCGGGTGTCTAGTGGAGTTTTTCTTGCCACGTGCCATTTTCTAACACGCGGCCGGCTTCCGATTAGGCGACTTGCTCTGATGTGTGGAGATGTGATGATGATAATGTCAGGTTCCACCGTGGAATCGCCGAGATTCCACCACAAAACTCAAGTGTGTGTGTGTGTGTGTGTGTGTGTATGTGTGTGTGTGTGTGTGTGTGCGCGTGTGTGTGTGTGTATATATATATATATATATATATATATATATATATATATATATATATATATATAGAGAGAGAGAGAGAGAGAGAGAGAGAGAGAGAGAGAGAGAGAGAGAGATAGAGCATGTATCATGCCCGATAAACGGTGGTGGTTGTCATGTTTCGCCACCTCACTCGATCACCAGAGTTGTGGATCAGCTCTGTATTCTTGTCTCGACCATACCACGTGGCCAAGCCATCCAGGTATTTACTTCTCTGCCTTCCCCTTGTTCTTTTCTCCTCAATCTTGTCAGTTGTCACCAAGTTCGGCAATTTATATTGTTTTCTCATAACGTGTCCGAAATAGTACGACACTCTACGTCTAATTTCTCTAATCAGTTTACGGTTCTCATCTATTTCTCGTAGGACATGGTCACTGGTTTTTCATAAATTTGTAGACAAGCAAGCATCTTCATCGTGTTGACATGTCTCACTTTATTTCTCTCCTCCCTACCCCCCTTTTTTTATTCCTTCAGGGGGGTTCAACACATTGCAATTATATCCATCCATCCATCATGTGCCATCATATGCCAGCGTGGGCGGTCATGTTTTGCCATCTCACTCGATCACCAGAATCGTGCATCAGCTCCGTGCTTCTGTCTCGACCATGCCACGTGACCAAGCCATCCAGGTAATTACTTCTCGTTCTTCCCCATGGTCTCTTCCCTTCGATCTTACCAGTTGTCACCAAGTTCTTCAATTCATTTCTTCTCATAACATGCCCAAAATATTTTGACTTGCTTCTCTGATTTTCGATGAGACCGCACAACATAATTTTTTAGGCATTTGTAAAGAAGGTAGTTTGCCATTCTTTTGTTCTTAGCAGTGACTATACTGGTCAATGACCATAGCCATTGTCTCTCAAAAAAGCATCCTCTGCCTACCGTCGTGAAGATGGAGAGCATAACCAATAACTTGCAATCATATGGTTATTATAAAATTTACTTTTGCAATGAAACGAATCCCGATAATAACTAATATTGACCAGTTACACTAGCCAGATCCTTGGCGAAGGTGTTACGGATGCAGTTCGCAATCCCGCATGCCTCGTTTGAAACACAGCTACGGGCGATTTGGCAGCAGACCGCCTTGCGTTGGTTTATAATGCTTGCTTGCTTGTGTTCGTTGGCTTGAGCTCCAGCGCGAAGTCCTGTATGTCGGATGAAGGCATCCTGTTGTCCAACATCAGTGTGATGTCATACAGGTACCTGAGTTTTGCGTGAGTATCCGTTGTCCCATGTCTGGCTTATTGGGGTGCAGACTGGTGGTTCCTCGCCGTACAGGCAGACACTCTCCGACTTCGGAGGAAGTTGGTTTATAATGAAATGGTACGGGTATCGGTCGTTCAGAAAGCAATGGCAAACATACTGAACATAAACTTTCCCTGGAATCACGAACAGCCAAAAATGCTGGGGTTAACTGCTACATCCTGTAAATGTTATGCAACTAACTAACAGTATGTAATTGGCAGGCGCGCTAGCGAAACTGACAGCGAACTGCGCTAGTAAGGCCATGAGCACGTTCGGACGTTGGATGGACCCCTGGCCTCGTCGCTTGGCAAAAATGAGGCAAATATTGGCCACCTATTCCTCCTGGCTCTCAGGTCTACAATATGTAATGGCGCTGGCACATCACAGAACCATAGCAGGAAGCTGTTTCTGGAAAATGTTCCATTATACGATGTAATTACATTAATTAATGCAGACTTACGCGGAAATAAAGACAGCGGCATATGATTTACTACAATAGAATGGGAATGAATAGGAAGCTTCACGGCCAGTACAAGGGTTGAAAGACGTGGTGATGATGATTAGACATCATGCTTGCTTGCTTGCGTTCGCTGGCTGTGAACTCCAGCGTGAAGTCCTTTATGTCGGATGAAGACATACTGTTGTCCAACATCAGTGGGATGTCATACCGGACCTGAGGTTTGCGTGAGTATCCGTTGTCCCATGTCTGACTTATTGGTGTGCAGACTTGTGGTGCAGGTAGATGCTCTCCGGCTTCGGAAGAATCAGCGATCCTACTACGTTAGCCAGGACCCAGAATTGACCTGTTGCCCAGGACGCACGGCTAGGACGTGTTAGTAGGTCTTGGCCAGTATTGAACCTGGCCCCGGTACCTTGGAAACACCTCTGCGTCCCGTTAGACATCATGATCTGTTTGGGTTTTTTGTTTGTTTGTGAGTGGGCTCACTCTCCCCTCACGGCCTCAATGTCCAACACAGTTTTATTTAAGTCCCTAACGCCTCCTGTCCCCTCCCATCACAGGACGTCGCAGTCAACGCCAGCATTATCTTTGCCTTCTGTGACTTCCCGGATAGTTTGCGTTCAGTCGCTTCTCATTGCTTTCTGAACAACCGACACTTGTGCTATTTTATGATGGCAAACGCGGGGCTGTCTGCATCCAAATCGCCCGCAGCGATGTTTCGAGCTTGGCGTGCAGAATTGCGAACTGCATCCGTTACATCGCCACAGAATCGGCTACAGTGATCTACCTATCCATATTTTTCCTTTTCGCTTTCATGGGCGCACCCCCATCCCCCAGCGTGGGTTCCCTCGCCGGTTGTCTTGGTCAATCCCCGAGCTTCTGACTTTATTGACCTTTAATCAGTTGACCCAGTTAACCACTACATCCGGTTTATTCCATCCACGGATAGGCGCTCAAGCAAGGATACAGATAAGTAACCTTAATACTTTCATGTAGTGTCTTTCGTGTATTTGTTTGTCTGGTTTTGTTTGTTTGTTCTGTGCTGACGAAGGCTTTGGCTGCAACGTCCATTTTGTTTCTTGTAGTCGTACTCTAGTAAAGCTCACAATCTGCTTTTTGTTTTCGGTGATTCGTTCATTGCTTTTTAAGCTTTACTGCTGTTCCCCTTGTTCTTCTAGCGTGGATAAGCATCTTTCTTTGAGATCTAAGACCTCTTGTTGACAATTAATTTTCATATCAGAACTTTTCTGAATGTAGTTATCACACTCTGACAGGAATTTGATGCCAAAATCAACATTAGAAATATCTTGTTTTCTTATTATTGGTATCATAAATCTTACTATTTAGACTCTCATAATGCAAAAATAGTTCTTCATGTAATTCGTGAGGATCCCAATTCATTAGAATGTTGAACATTACTTTCCCCTGACAAACCAGCGAGTAGAAGCAATTTTCTCAAAAGGAAGTGGTGCAGTTCTAGCTTGCTATAATTCTGTCGATGAGTTAATAATATTGAATACATCTTTAAATGCTTCTCGTCTTAGATTGCTATGTCTAACCCAATTTGGTATATGTCATCTCCAGACTGCATTCTTCTGGCTTCCGGAAGAACAGCCTATGGTGAACGGAAGGCCCAATATACGGAAGTGAGGCTAAACAGCCATGTGCAGGACGTGACGATTCCTTGGGTGAGCCCAGTACCAGAGCCCTGTGTGTTGGCTCTGCAATTATGGAAGCCTCCTTGGATGGCGGGGAATGCCCATGGTCTGCCCCTGCCTTCCCTTGAGGGCTGACCAGGATGTCTTTGGCTGTTCTATATAGGCCAGATGGGATGGGGGATAACATCACAACAGTGAGAGTCAAACGTCCTAAGAAACCCCCGGGAAGGTTAACCCGGTCAACAAATGCCCGCAGAAGTCGGACGTGTCGGCCTAACGGCGCAAGAACGCAGCTCTGCTGTAAACAGGCACAACGCAATCACGTCCGAAAAAAAAAACTCCGGATGAACGCAGCAGAAGAAGAACCAATTTGGTATTTCTGTCAGCAAAAATCCAATGTTTGAAGGTAGTTTGGACACTGCATATTTGATGCACATATGCTAATGAATGGCAAACACACTTATACTGAACACATGAAGGAGAAACATCTGTCATTCTGGACCAAACTGAATTGTTGCATCCAACCATGTTGGAAACACCATCTGATGCAAAACGAATGCAATTTTTTATGTTTGATTACATTTTTCAGTTTCATTCTTAATCAAATTAAATATATTCTCTCCTGTAGACTCCTGAACTGGAATGAAACCTAGAAATCTAGTAGGTAGTAAAAACTCCGACGCGGAGCAATCACGGCAGGGGGCTTCTGATCATCAGAAGTACCCACTTCCCCAAGTATTTCGGACACATTAATTTCGTACTTTCTAGGGGCTGTCCGTCCGGGTCATGACTCCCGGACGTCCGTCCTGTACTGTGGAGACGTTTGGTCACATTAGTTATCCCTGATTTTTAGATGTTACGCTTTCCCTTAGCTAATATACCTTTTCCACTCTCCGGCCTTTCCTCTTCCAGTGGGAAAAGTCCGTGCAGCCTGTACTCGCCCCTTAAGTACATGTGGTCGTGGGGATTCAGCCTCCTCCCCCGCCACGGCCTCGTACACTCCATTTGTCACCGTTCCTCGTATCCCGTTCACGGCGCCGCATTCAGTCAGGGAGTCTTGTCTCCCTTTACGTTCACATATGAACTACTGGCAGGACCGACCAGATATCTATCGGACAGACGGACTATTCACGCACCACTGGACGCCTACCGACGAGCTTTCAAACTACGCCAGCCCCTCTGCTGTGTGTCCACCGTGACGAGGTAGAGGGGCTTGTGCGTCCCAATGACCCCAAGAGCTATGCCGACGGTAGCACAGCTACTGGTAGGGCCACCCATGTCGGACAGGTCAAGGGAGAGGGACCAGACGAAGAGACACACAAACCTGCTGCCTTGTAGGTAGACTGGGGACAGTCAAAGGCTAGGGAAAGCACCCCAAATACATGCTTGTCGAAATCGGATGTACTGAGCCACAGGCTTGACAAAGCAGTGCAACGTGAAACCTGCTGCCTTGTAGGTAGACTGGGGACAGTCAAAGGCTAGGGAAAGCATCCCGAATAAATGCTTGTCGAAATCGGATGTACTGAGCCACAGGCTTGACAAAGCAGTGCAACGTAACTTAATTCATGATGTCACAAATCAAAATTAATCGATATGGTGCTAATCCCGTGAAGTCCCATCAGGCGGTGATAGTGCCGGGCCCCCTGCCTCGAGGGGGTCCACCCATGACTACTGGTGGTCACCTTCCCCTGTGCTGTGGAGTCAAGGCACAGAGGAGTAGGTTAAGAGCTATTGACCAAATACCCCGGACACTCAACATACTACAGTGGAATGCCGAAGGAGTTTACAAGAAGAAAGACTCCCTAACACAGCGTCTTCATAAAGATAGAATAGATGTGGCATGCATTCAAGAGACACACCTCAACGCCAATCACAAATTCTCAGTCAGAGGATATCAGGCCACACGTTTCGACCGCGAAGGACACAAAGGAGGAGTTCTAATACTTACACGAAATACAATACCTTGCAGCGAAGTATCTGTGATCTCTGACAACCAAACGGAAATTATAGGTGTTGATATAATGATAAAGGACGTGAAAATAAGAATCTACAATCTGTATAGCCCAGCAGATAAGGACCTTACACTCTCAAACATGAAAATAACTGACACAAACTGCATTATTGTCGGAGACTTTAATAGCCGTTCAGAAAGATGGGGATACCCAGATACTGACAAAAGAGGAGATGAATTGGAGGACTGGGAAATAGACTCAAATCTCCATCTACTCAACAAAGCGGATGACACACCGAGCTTCTACTCCAGAAGATGGCTTACCACTTCTACTCCAGACTTAGCTTTCTGCACAGGAGACATCCTCCACAAAATCGATCGCCATGTGCTGGACCAATTAGCAGGTAGTGACCACAGACCAATCAAGCTTGAAATGAATACGGAGTATGTTCCACAGGAGCAAAAGCCCTTGCCCCGCTGGAATTACAAACGAGCAGATTGGGACAGATTTGCCATACTAACAGACAAATATTGTGAAAACATAAATACACGATATGGCAACATAAAGCAAATGGTGGAAAGTCTAAACAGAGCGATAATACAGGCAGCCACTGAGTCCATTCCAAGAGGAGCGAGGAAAAATTACAAACCATACTGGACTGAAGAACTACAAAGTTTGGAGGACAAAGTTGAAGATGCCAGGAAGACAGCAGAGAGAGAACAAACAATTGAAGCAAACATCTCTCTCAAAGCCATCTCAGCAAAATATAAAAGAACAGTAAATCAAACAACAAGAGATTGTTGGAGGGAAAAAACAGAAAACCTGAATTTTGACAGGGATGGAAACAAACTATGGAAACTAGTGAAAGCCATGAACAATGAAGGACCTAGAAACAAACAAATAACAATTAAACAAGGAAATGCCTTGCTTACAGGCAAAAAGGCTGCAAATGCACTAATGGAACACTATGCAAATGCAAACCACATTGATATTACAACCGAACAGAAGAAAGCAATCAAAGACAAACAGATACATCATAGAAATACAGAGACAGCAGCAGAATATATGATGGCAAATCTAACAATGGAAGAAATGGAACAGGCAATGAATACCCTAAAAAAGAAGAAATCACCAGGAAAGGATGGAATCACAAATGAAATGCTAATAGGACTAGGCACCAAGGCAAAGAAGAAACTACTAGCAGTCCTAAATAACAGCTGGAAGAGAGGAATAGTCCCACAGGCATGGAAGGAAGCTATACTAATACCAGTCCCAAAGAAAGGAAAAGACCTGGAAGAACCAAATGGCTATCGACCTATCAGTCTACTTAGCTGTGTAGGAAAATTAATGGAACGCATTATCAATGGCAGGCTAACATGGCATCTGGAAGAAAACAAACTCTTAACACCACACCAAGCAGGATTCAGAAAATACAGATCCACTGAAGATCAAATAACCTATATAGCTCAGGAAATAGAGGATGCCTTCCAAGAGAAAAAGCACACACTAGCAGTCTGGATAGATTTAGAAAAAGCATTTGATAAAGTATGGAAGGAAGGACTGAAAGTAAAACTGCAAAACATGCATGTTTGTGGAAAAATGTATAAATGGATCAGCCACTACCTTGAGAACAGAACTGCCAGGACAAAAGTACAAGGACAAACAAGCAAAATGATGCTGCTGGAGCAAGGTGTCCCCCAAGGAGGAGTTCTTTCACCAACATTATTCCTAGCATATATAAATGACATCACAGAAAATTTTCCAGCCAGAGTACACACATCCTCCTTTGCAGATGACCTAGCCATATGGACATCTGAAGAATATATTAGTACAGCTAACAGCAGAATACAGCAAGCCTTATTAGCGCTAGAGGACTGGTCAAAATCATGGCTAGTGAAGATAAGTGAGGAGAAAACAACATGCACAGTGTTCTCCCTCTCAAATAAAACTCAGCAACCTAAGCTGGTATTGAATGGAAAAATATTGCGCCATGAAGAAAATCCAAACTATCTAGGAGTCACCTTTGATCGTCGCCTGACATGGAAGACACAGGTTGAGAAAAATCGAACAAGAGCAAGGCAGAGAATGGCAATCATGAAAAAGCTTGCTGGTACAACGTGGGGAGCAGATGAGAAAGTTCTCAAGAAGTTATATACTGGACGGGTGAGGCCAGTACTGGAATATGGCATTGCAGCTTGGGCAACAGCAGCTAAGTCAAACTTTAACAAAATAAGTAGAGTCCAAAACCAAGGAATGCGAATCATAACTGGAAGCCTGAAGACAACGCCTATTAATGAACTAGAAAAGATCACTTGTTTACAACCAATGCAGGATAGAAGAGATAGCAGAGCCCAGCAACAAGCAGAAAAATTTAGAAGATTGACAGACCACCCTATGTACAACAGATTTAATGGTTTTGGAAAGGGAAGACTGAAGCGTAGCAACTTTGTAGAAACTGCAAAACGAAGGATTAGGGCAGATCCTATACTTAACATATCAACAGTCAAGCCCATACACAATGCACACAAGTTCCCAGCTTGGAGACAGCAGCAACTGCCTGAGATGATAGAAAACATTCCTGGTATTGAGAAAAAGAACACTCAGCATGAAACCGAAAGAAGAGAAATAACCCTAAACTACATAAAAGAACATTACCCAAGCAGGAATTGGACCCATGCATATACAGATGGATCAGCCAAAAATTCAATAGAGAATGGAGGAGGAGGAATTCTCCTAAATTTAAAAAATGGAGTGAAAAAAACACATTCAATGGCAACTGGAAAATTTTCAAGTAACTTCAAAGCGGAGGTAGAGGCTTTGAAAACTGCAGCAGAAATGCTCCTGATGGAGGAAAATAAAGAGAAGCAAATAGCTATCTTCACAGATGCAAAGTCAGCTGTCTCAATACTCAAGAGCAATAACAGCACAGAACTAACTGACCTAAGAGCAGCACTCCATGGTCTATGCCAGAAATCCAAAAAAGTTGTAATACAGTGGATCCCATCACATTGCAGTATACCTGGAAACGAAGAGGCTGACAGACTGGCAAAAGAGGGCGGACGACTACCACAGCCTGACATAGACATAACCTATAATGAGGCAAAGAGGTTGATAAAAAGCACTTATAGAACCAAATGGGAATCTGAGCATCCAGGCCATCAGAAGGATGATGCATATTACAAACTCGACCGAAGAGAACAAGTAGCAATCTTCAGACTCCGCACAGGACATAACAGGCTGAAATACCACTTGTTCAATAAACTAAAGATAGGAGATACCGATGAATGTAATTGTAGAACTGGAAAAATGACAGCAAAACATTTGCTGCAGGATTGCCCAACGTATGCAGAACAGAGAAAGATATTTTGGCCCACACCTGCTTCATTTGAGGACAAGCTCTATGGAGATATCAACAAGCTCAAGTTGACCGCAGCTTACTTTAACTACATACAGGTTGACATTTAAAGGTGCATGAAGACCCAGAGGCATGAAATGGAATATTGCTTGGATAGCAAATCCATTATGTGGAAAGTCCAAATCGAAAGCTCGCTGTGTGGGCTTCATAAAAGGTGGAAAAGTGTCCTAGTGGCACGAAATGGAATATTGCTTGGATAGCAAATCCATTACGTGGAAAGTCCGAATCAAAAGCCCATTGTGTGGGCTTCATAAAAGGTGGAAAAGTGTCCTAGTGGCATGAAATGGAATATTGCTTGGATAGCAAATCCATTACGTGGAAAGTCCGTATCTAAAGCCCACTGTGTGGACTTCATAAAAGGTGGAAAAGTGTCCTAGTGGCACGAAATGGAATATTGCTTGGATAGCAAATCCATTACATGGAAAGTCCGAATCGAAAGCTCACTGTGTGGATGTCATCTGCAGACTGCATACTTCTGGTTTCCGGAAGAACAGCCTATGGTGAACGGAAGGCCCAATATACGGAAGTGAGGCTAAGCAGCCATGTGCAGGACGTGACGATTCCTTGGGTGAGCCCAGTACCAGAGCGCTATGTATCGGCTCTGCAATTATGGAAGCCTCCTTGGATGGCGGGGAATGCCCATGGTCTGCCCCTGCCTTCCCTTGAGGGCTGACCAGGATCTTTGGCTGTTCTATATGGACCAGCTGGGATGGGGGATAACACCACAACAGTGAGAGTCAAACGTCCTAAGAAACCCCCGGGAAGGTTAACCCGGTCAACAAATGCCCGCAGAAGTCGGATGTGTCGGCCTAACGGCGCAAGAACGCAGCTCTGCTGTAAACAGGCACAACGCAATCACATCCGAAAAAAAACTCCGGATGAACGAAGAAGAAGAAGAAGAAGAAACTACGCCAGCAGGACTGACCAAAAAGCTATACCAGCTTACTGACTGCAGGCCCACTACTCATCGAGAGAGAGTGGGCGCTTATCGAGACTTTGTCGAACGGTCATACAAATTTGCTCTTTTACCCGCTCAAACCACGACCCTAGCTGCACGATGCGGTTACATTCTCGAAACGCTTGCCTCGCTAACTTGCGGAGAATCCCTTGGGAGGATCCCAGTTTGGTGCACCTCATACAGCCATCCGAGACAACGTATGACCTTGAGTAGTATCTTAGTTATGTGGCTCATTAAGCTAATAGTTCTACAATCCTCACACTCAACAGCTTTTGGCTTCTTCGGTAGTGTGATGAAAATGGATGTTTTTAAATCTTTGGGGATGTACCCAGTATTATATATATCATTACATAATTCTGTAATAGTTTCAATGCCAAAGCTGGATATATGAAACCCATATGTGTTTAATAGTTGCTGCGTTCGTTCTCGAGAATGAACCAAAAGCAGTATAAGCTAAGCTTATTATTTTGCATATGTTTTAGCTAAAATGTGTTACAAGATAACAATTAACTTGACCAATTAAAAAAATAGGCATTTATAGCTAATTATTTTACACATTTTTAAAAAGTCAAGAAAAAGCCAAAACACCAAACGGATATTTTAACGCCAAACATGTTCTTAAAAAGCCAGATTTATCAGATTTGGCGTTTAAAAAGCCAATCTGTCAACCTTGATTAACTGTAGACAATATAAAATGACACAAAGTAGGAATCAACAATCAGCTGAAAGATCCTGATGTTGACAGCGATGTCCTATAAAGGATATGCAAAAAAAAAAAAAAAAAGTGCAGCTTTAGTATAACAGAATTACGACACATACAGGATCGCCACATGCAGCGATTAGCCTTTAGCAGCAAACAAACACATGCACAAAACACAGCATATAGTCACGGAGATCTTCTGTGACTACATTAAGACATGACGACAGAATAAGAAGAATAAAAAGATGAAAAAATAAAAGTAAAAGCAATGAAGAGAAAATAAAAATTGGAGGGAAAAAAAATGTTCCTGCTTACCTCAGAATTCCGAGCTGTGTATATCCCCGAATGTCACCGTGGTCTTCTTTTATACCCAACCGAGGGAGTGGGATGATAGGATGATGACTGGGATGGTGGGTGTAACGGTTCAGTGAGCATCCCAGGTACTGGAGTGGAAGTGGTACATTGAAAGAAAGGGAAGAGGCGGAGGCAGGAAGGTAGGTGGGGAACCTGTGATATTAGCCTGATGATGGAATCTGAGGAGTTCCCAGTGGATGTACTTACAAAGCATGAGTGGGTGCCAGTGAGTGGGTTAGCTCTAGCGGACGAATATGGAGGAGCAATGAAGTGTGCACCCAAGTATGATGGTTATTCTAACGAAACTCACACTTTGTACTCCTTTATGTTATTGTGAGGCGAGTCCTAAAGTCTGGGTGGACTGATATGTGTGAGCGCACATACATACATCTATACCAATCAACAGACATTCATATAATAGTGTATATGGACATGTGCAAGGTATATATGAGAAGAGGGGGAAGGGGGTGGGGGTTGGAGAGAGAGAGAGAGAGAGAGAGAGAGAGAGAGAGAGAGAGAGAGAGAGAGAGAGAGAGAGAGAGAGGTTGGTATAGTATAGTTCCCGCGATATGCCACATGGGGCATGGGGAGTAGGTCGGTCTGCAAATACGAGGCTTCACTCATACTGTTCCCTATGAAATAGGGTCAGTAAGACTGATTGTTATACCACATATTTTAGGATCAAATCACCCAATGCCTGTGTTTTTCGGGTTGTATAAGACCCGACCACCGGTAATACTCTACACATGATATGGATACGCACAGAGAAGTAAGATTATGTTGAGAGATTTACGAACATTTACAGCGCGAATTTGCCTTATCAGTCACATTCGTCACCGCCATGGGTTGTAGTTATTAAGCCTTTTTGACGCACAGTGTAACAAACTATCATCTGTCAAGACGGCAAGGTGCCAATGATGTAAAATAAAATAAACACCTTCGGTTTTTGTCGAACTATGAACTTAAAACGGTTAACATGACCTCTTTCGGATGTTAACATCCGGGTTCCCCACTAAATACTCGTATATTGGAGAAGTGACGGGATATTAACCTACTGGAGAGGAAACATAAAATGAACAAAACTATTCTGAATTCTAAACGTAACATCACTAGTTAATTAGATTAAACTATATTTGAACAAGGAAAGGCCTTAATCACAGCAAATGAATAAACATAAAATGAACAAAACTATTCTGAATTCTAAACGTAACATCACTAGTTAATTAGATTAAACTATATTTGAACAAGGAAAGGCCTTAATCACAGCAAATGAATAAATTCACGTGTGTCAGGATGGCCGAGTGGTCTAAGGCGCCAGACTCAAGGTTCGTACCTTCCCTGGTTTACGGGGATGAGTGTTCTGGTCCACGAATGTGGGCGTGGGTTCAAATCCCACTTCTGACAATCTTTTGTTGTTGTTTTTATTTTTTACATTGAATACAGCTAGTGTAACAGTTAATGTGGATATGAAGTGAAGATTGTTGTTTCAAAATTTTAGGAGAATTAGTTAAGCCATGATAATACTTTTCATGTTTTCAAATTGAACAGCTACGTTCTCGAAAAAGTCAACAGCTTCACATACCTAGGAAGCAAAATGACATCTACAGGGGACTCAACACCAGAAATATCATCTAGAATCGCACTGGCATCTAGTGCCTTCAATAAACTGTCAAACATCTGGAAGTCAAAGACACTCAGCAAACACACAAAACTTAAAATCTTCAACTCTTGTGTGATTCCAGTGTTAACGTATGGATGTGAAAGTTGGAAATCAACGGTAGCTTTAGATAAAAAATTAGACAATTTTGAGAACAAATGTCTTAGAAGACTTCTAAACATCCACTGGACAGACTTCAGAACCAATTCGCAAATACGACAAGAGACTAAGCAAGATACAGTATCCAATTTCATAAGAAGACGCCGTTGGAACTACATCGGCCATGTACTCAGAATGGACAAGACAAGACTCCCCTACCAAGCCCTCATATGGTCACGGGAGGGAAAAGAAAACGGGGAAGACCACGAGAGACCCTGCGAAGAACCATCATTAGAGAAGGCTCATTCA
This sequence comes from Cepaea nemoralis, assembly GCA_014155875.1. Taxonomy (NCBI): domain Eukaryota; kingdom Metazoa; phylum Mollusca; class Gastropoda; order Stylommatophora; family Helicidae; genus Cepaea; species Cepaea nemoralis. The sequence goes on from JACEFZ010027732.1 coordinate 142,307, forward strand.
ATGACCAAGTAAATATCCAAGATCTACAACAGGTAGCAGCGAACCGCCAGGCATGGAGAGACAGGACTTCTGCCCTATGCGCCGCCTTAGGCTCAAGAGGAAAGACTAACTAACTAACTAACTAACTAATACTTTTCGCGTGCATTTTTCATTTTCAACCTTATTAGAAATATTGTCTTTATATTTGCTAATATACAATTAATCCGATCTCGATGAAGAAGATACGGGAATTATAACTCTTCATTGACTCTTCCTATAATGGGTACCACGAAATGTCCTGGGAAGTAAGGATGACCTATGTGATATTGGCCACATCCCCTATCGAATGCCGGTTCGGCCCGGGAAGGTTAACCCGGTTAAAAAATGCCTGCAAAAGTCGGATGTGTCGGCCTAACTGACGCAAGAACGCAGCTCTGCTGTAAACAGGCACAACACAATCACGTCCGACAAAATTATCCAGATGAACGAAGAAGAAGAAGAAGAAGAAGAAGAAGAAGAAGAAGAAGAAGAAGAAGAAGATTGCCGGTTCTTCTTCTTCTTCGTTCGCTTGAAATATATCTATAACTCCAATGTTGTCTCTTGTATGAATGTAACTGTCTTAACGCCGGTTCTAAAACCATATCGATGGTGGACCTGTTGGGTCTAAATCCGCACTGCGATTCGGGGTAGATTCTTTCAGCAAGAATGTGTAATCTTTTAAGGATTACTCTGGCAAAAATCTTGCCTGTAATGCTGAGAAGGGAAATGCCGCGATAGTTGTTGCAGTCGCTTCTGTCGCCTTTGTTTTTATAAAGGTAACGATGTTTGCGTCTTTCATATCTTGTGGTATTGATTTTTCTCTCCAGCAGAGCTGTAATATTGCATACAGTTCTGGGATGATTGTTTCTTTGCTACATTTTAAAATTTCAGGTGGAATACTATCTTTTCCAGGTGCCTTGCCGGATTTGAGAGAGTCTAGTGCTTCGCTGATTTCTGTGAGGCAAGGTTCGTTATCCAAGGCATGTATGGCGGACTGTTGATCGATGGCTTCCAGAGCTTCTTCGCTGACAGTGTTATCCACTGAGTATAGCTCTGAGTAGTGTTCTACCCAGCGATCCATTTGTTTCGCTCGATCTTTTATGATTACCCCCTCAGTTGATCGTAAAGGGGCCATCTTATTTTTTGACGGACCGACAGCTTGCTTGATGCCCTCATACATTCCTCTTATATTTCCAGTGTCTGCACAAGTTTGAATTTGAGCAGAGAGCTGTAGCCAGTACCTGTTCGCACATCTTCTTGCCATCTGTTGTACTCTATTTCTGGCCGTTCGCAATGCCTGCAGTGTTTTCTCTGAAGGTGATGTTTTATACATTGAGAATGCATGTCTCTTTATCTCCAGGACTGGGAGCATCTCGTCAGAGTGTGCTTCAAACCAGTCGGTTGACTTAGTTTGCTTCTTGCTAAATGTTGATAGTGCTATATTGTAGACGGTGTCGCGAAAATGACTCCATCTCTCGGTGGAATCTCCGTCTGTGGGGCCGGGCAGAGTATCCGCTAGAGCCTGCATGAATTTGTTGACCTTCTCTGCCACTGGTGTCAATGCGTGGTCTTCCTTCTGTTCGGCTTCTGTAGATTCTCTTGGGCTTTATCTTCACCTTGCTGGAGACGAGTGAATGGTCGGTGTCGCAGTCAGCACTATGATAGCTGCGAGTCAGCAGTACATTGCGGAGGTTGCTGCGTTTAGTGAGCACCAGGTCGAGTTGGTGCCAGTTCTTTGATCTGGGGTGCCTCCATGACACCTTGTGTTGAGGTTTCGTGTCAAAGAAGGTGTTGGTCACGCACAGATTATGGTGGCTGCAGAATTCCAAGAGACGTTGTCCATTGTCATTGATCTTCCCAACGCCAAACTGTCCTAGACATGAAGGCTAAGATTCGTGGTCGGAGCCAACCCTGGCATTGAAATCCCCCAGGATAAAAAGATGTTGTTTTTCTGGTGTTTCACTGACTTCTTTGCTAAGGTCGTCATAGAACTTGTCTTTAGATTCTGATGCTGCAGTTAGTGTTGGGGCGTAGACGCTTATAAAACTAACTGGGCCTGCCTCTGTCTGGAGTTGGAGCTTCAATATTCTTTCAGTGCCATCACTTGGTGGTATGATGGAATTGAGCAGCTTGTTTCTGATAGCGAAGCCAACTTCATGCTCCCTGGTCTCTCCGCACGGCTTGCCATGCCAGTAGAAAGTGAAGTCCCTCTCCTTGATGCTTCCAGATTCTTGGAGTCTGGTCTCTTACAGGGCGACAATGTCTATCCCCAGTCTTAGTTGTTCGTTGTTTATCACTGCAGTTTTGCTGGCATCCACAATCTCGTTTAGATCGTCTGAGATGCCAGGGGTCATGGTTCTTACGTTCCATGTTCCCAGCCTTAGGGCTGGTTGTTTTTTTTTTCTTGTTGCTAGGTGTATAGATTGCGGTCCATGTGTCAGGATTTTCCCCTAAGCTCCACAACCCTCAGGAGCAGATGAACCGTGGCGAGACAACACCTTATTGACTGGGGGCTGCCCAGCTTAGGCGGGCGGTAGCTGTCTAGTGAGATACGATGATCTCTCCCACCGTCGGAAGTAGCCCCTGGCGCCTTGCTCTACGCCAATCGAGCATTAAGACTTATAACCGGCAAATGCTGCTTCCCGTGTTGTGTCACCGCTTTACGCGGTGCTGAAGTGACCTCTTCAGGGCACAAGCCTGGGCAATGGAAATCGGAGAACCAGCTGTTGCCCAGTAGCAGGTTCCCCCTCTCCACGTCGCCGATGTTGACCAAGGGAAAGGCAGTAGCCAATGCAACTTGGCATCGGTGCCGTCGCAGGAGTTGCCAGAACTATGTTGTTTACAACATGGAACTGCCTTAGGGACTCCATCTCCGGATTTGTCCTCAGGGTTTACTCCCGAAGCCTTTCCCACATAGGTATACCCGCAAGGCAGCGGAGGTTTGAGATTTAGAGTTCCCTCTCTTAGAAGAGATACCAACCAAGGCTGACGAGCCTCCTCTGCCCGGGAATCAATAAGGAGGGAAGTCTACCATTCTTCCTTCCTGGCAGTGACCATATTGATCGGATGACCGTAGCAATTGTCTCTACTGAGAGATCCTCTGCCCACCGTCACTGACTTGAAACCATAACCAACAACTATCTGTCGGCTGCTCCCAAGTCCAATCCACCACCTGCTCCCATGGCTTCATGTTACCCTGTTGGGGGGGGGGGGGGGGCTAAACGGGTACTCCACCTTGCCCTTGATTGATACAGGCATAGATAATGCACATTGGGAACAAGTCGCCGCTGAACGGGTTGCATGGAGGGCAAACATCAGAAATGGAATAAAGACAAAAGAGAAAATGATTGCAGATAAAGCACACACAGAGTGTGAGAGACGCAAGATGGTGCACAATGGTGGAAATGACCATGTTTTCACATGCATCTACTGTGGGCAAACATTTGCAGCTAGAATTGGCCTTACCAGCCACCGTCATGGGTCGTAGTTATTAAGCCTTTTTGAAGCACAACGTACCAAACTATCGTCTGTCAAGACGGAAAGGTGCCAATGGGAAAGGTGCCAATGTTACTCTGGCAGTTGAAGGTATATACAACATTCATCTGAGGAGGCACATCTCTGTTGCTTACACTCTTCCTAATTGGTTCATTAACGTTCCATTACTGACTGCCATAGAGCAAAATAAGTTGTATATAGGTTCTATATTTCTTCATAGAAAAGACAGACATGAGTAGCTGATAGTAAATTAAGAGGAACAGACTACCTGAGCAATGCTATCTTCTTTTGTTCGCTTGCCGCGTGCGTTCGCTGGCTGTGAAGTTCTGTATGTCGGATGGTAACATCCTGTTGTCCAACATCAGTGTGATGTCATACCGGACTGAGGTTTGCGTGAGTATCCGTTTTGTCCCATGTCTGGCTTATCGGTGTGCAGACTGGTGGTTCCTCGCCGTGCAGGCAGATACTCTCCGACTTCTGAGGAATTGTTCGCTTGAAATTTCTCTATTTGCAATATTGTCTCTTGTATGAATTTAACTGTCATTTTTTAAAGTTCACCCAATGTTCTGAATAAGTTTTCCCCTCCACTGTTGTTTCTCCAGGCCAGAAGGTTTGCCTAGATGTGTCGTATTTTGGGCTGCCTTGGAGTTTGTGATCTGCTGTCTTTGGCGTCAATCCACATGTGCACACTGGAAGTTTAGGAGCGAGCGCTCATGTTAACCTCTGGTGTTGATTACTGTGACACAAGGGGGAAGGCAACAGCCAAGCACAGTTACCCCACATTACATTTACTATTGTGGCCTCTCCAGGAGTGGAATTCCCTGACAATAGCTTTAATACATCAAATCTTGAAGCAAAAGAAAACAATTCCAATATTACTTTATCTTTGCTCATTTGTGGAGACAGTTTAATAACACTTTCCACTGCTCCACCTTCAAGACCCTTCTCTATAATGTAATAGTTTCTAACTTTGCTGTGTACAGGCAACAGAACTTTCTGTGATGTAAAAAACATGGATTTAGTTCTGGAGGATGTGTTCCATTATTAGGTTATACACATTTTCTTGAAAATCAGATAGAGAATCTGAGGAATTTCTTTCATCATATGTCAGCTCATCTACCATTCTTTTCTTCTTCCACTGCCTCTTAACCTGGCAATGTTGTTTCCAAAGAATCAATTTCCAATGTTTGATTTTCATCCACATTCAACTGTAAAATTTATCTACAAATTCTTATGCCTTGCTGTAATCAATCAATCAATCATATGCCTTCCGGAAAGCGTGGGCGGTCATGACTCACCATTTCACTCGATCACCAGAGTCATGGATCAGCTCAGTGTTCCTATCTCGTCCATGCCATGTGGCCAAGCCATCCAGATATTTTCCTGTCGGTCTTCCTCTTGGTCTGTTCCCTTCGATCTTGCCAGTTGTCACTAAGTTCTCCAGTCCATTTCTTCTCATATGTCCACAATTATTTTACTGTCTACGTCTAATTTCTCTAATAAATCTACGATTTTCATTTGTCTCCTGTAGTACTTGGTCATTGGTTTTTCTATCTGTCCATGGTATTCTTTACATTTTCCTCAGAAACCACATTTCTGCAGCCATCAGATGCTTTTCAGCTTGACTGCATATTGTCCAAGTTTCTGTTCTGTTGTTTGTCCATCAAGAATGATGATGACCATTCATTTCATCCAGTGGGGTTGAAGGTGTGGAGCCGTGGGTTCTAAGATGGCTGATAAGGCCTATTTTGGCTCGGAATGTTCTTTAACAATGTGGACAAAGAATGCTTGACGTCTCTGGAGGAGGATTTCCTGCAGTGGTTTTTCTGTCCTGCCTTTTCTTCATAGCTCTTGCAGTCCTGGTTGCCTCACATATGACTGCACCTTTGTGCAATGATGCACGCCACGAATTTCGGTCTCTGGCTGCAGCCTCCCAGGTGTCATGATGAATTCCAAAAGCATTCAGTGAAATTTTCAGAGTGTCTTTAAAACGTTTCCTCTGGCCACCTTGGGAGCGTTTATCCACAACGCAGTTCGCTGTAGAAAATTCGTTTAGGGAGCCTGTGATCTGGCATGCGAGTCAAGTGACCAGCCCAGCGAATCTGATTCTTCATCAGTAGAGTGTGGATACTGGGCATGGATGCTCTTTCTAGGACTTCAGTGTCTGGAATCTTGTCTTGCCATTTAATCTTCAGGAGCTTCCTTAGGCAGACTGTGTGGAAGTGGTTTAATTTCCTAGCGTGTCGCTGATAAACAGTCCAGGTTTCACAAGCATTTGACTCTCAGGAAGAAGACCTTGATCGAGATGGGCTGTGAGGCGATTGAGAAGAATTCTGGCGAGTATCTTCCCTGCAATTGAAAGCAAGGAGATGCCTCGGTGGTTGTCACAGGATTGGCGGTTTCCTTTACGTTTGTAAAGGTGGACTATTGACGCGTCCTTAAAATCTTGTGGCATGGTCTCGTTCATCCATATGTTTGTGAAGACTTGGTTTCACATCCATACAAAAGAACAGGCTCTATGTACCCTCTCAACACTCTTTTTCTAGTTTCAATTGACATCTTTTTATTGGTCAGAATGTTTTTCATCTTGCTAAAGGCTACTTTCGCCATGGCGATTCTTGTTCTAATCTCTTAAAGGCATCTCCCATCAGATATTATGACTGTTCCGAGATAATTGTACCGATTCACTTGTTGAAGAATATTCCCATTTACTTGTATATTAGGGACGCAGAGGTGTTTCCAAGGCACCAGGGCCGGGTTTTATACTGGCCAAGACCTATTGACGCGTCCTCGTCGAGCGTCCTGGGCAACAGGTCCCTTCGGGGTCCTGGCTGAAGTCAATAGGATCGCCGATTCCTCCGAAGTCGGAGAGTGTCTGCCTGTATGGCGAGGAACCACCAGTCTGCACACCAATAAGCCAGACATGGGACAACGGATACTCACGCAAAACTCAGGTCCTGTATGACATCACACTGATGTTGGACAACAGGATGCCTTCATCCGACATACAGGACTTTGCGTTGGAGCTCAAGCCAACGAACACAAGCAAGCAAGCAAGCAACTTGTATATTACATTGTGGTACTTCGTTCTTCCTAGTGACGACCATAACCTGTGTCTTCTTAACAATTTAATTCCAACCCCAGCTGCTCACTGTGGACAACAACCGCGTCTACTAATTGTTGCAGATCCTGTGCATTGTCTGCAATCAATACTGTATCATCTGCATATCTAATGTTATTTATGTTTCGTCCGCCAATGCTGATTCCATTTATGTCTTCTACATTTCTGAAAATATGTTCACTGTATAGGGGAAAAATATCTGGAGACATTACACATCCCTGCCTAACACCTCTCTTAATAGGCTGATATTGTCCCACTTGCTGTAAATGTTATGAAATTTTCTTGTTCCTTCTTTCAACTTTATTGTAACTGAAGCTGCTAAACTCCATACAGTAAACATACCTAAACCATCGGTCTATAAATAACTGGAAAACGGGGCTGTAGTTTCAAATATATACAAGTAATTAAATGTTGTAAGTATTGTTTCTAACTTTCTAGGACTTTGAAGTACAGCTCTTCCTTCTTGTTTTGTTTTTGCATCAACATGTTTTAATCTTGTATCATTGATAAGCATGTCAATATACTTTACAAAAGGACCAACAGTGGCATCATCAACACATCCAAATATAGTTGTTGCGGCATTGTATTTTCCTAACCATCTTGTCTCACCAATTAGCTTTCATTATTTCATCTTTTCTTGCCCATATATTTTCCAACAATTTCTGTGCATACATCAATTCTCTTGTACAATTTTTGTTCACAAAAGTTGCTAAATTGTAGAGCACTTTGGAAAAAACTGTATGCATGCAACATTTTGTTGTTTCAGTTATCACCAAATTCAAGACATGGGCACAGCAGCATATATGCACATGTTGATCAGCCACAGCAGTTATTTTACTTTGGTAAGGGCCATGGTAGCTGGCAGCTTCATCTGTACTATCAGGTAAACATTGTTTGGGATCAATCTTAAGATGCTGAAATGTTTCAATCATTAAAAAAGTCCCTGTCCTGTGCTATCAGTACTTGATACAACTCAAAAGTAGTTGTTCACAGTTAATACCTTTCAGCATACACTTAATAATAATGCTAGTCCTGGTAGATGAATTTTCTTCTAAGTTAAAAACAAATGTTTTCCTGTTGTGAATTTTTACTCTCTGTTTGCTCGCTTTGAACTCAAGCGTACTCCATACACATGCTACTACTTGTAGTGCACTGGAATAATATTTTGCCTGTGGATTAGCTTCCCCTTTAACAGTGTCTATCACCATCAGTGAAACCCACTCCGACTTCGGGGGTACTTGTAATTTATGTTGAGATGAATTATGAGATGAATTTTCTTCTAAGTTAAAAACAATGTTTTCCTGTTGTGAATTTTTACTCTCTGTTTGCTCGCTTTGAACTCAGCGTACTCCATACACATGCTACTACTTGTAGTGCACTGGAATAATATTTTGCCTGTGGATTAGCTTCCCCTTTTAACAGTGTCTATCACCATCAGGTGAACCCACTCCGACTTCGGGGGTACTTGTAATTTATGTCCCAAAGTCAAGTAGAAGAAATCAACAACTGACCGGTTGTAGGGTTGAACCCGCTACTTCAGCATCAACGCACTGTAAGTCTCAAAGTGAGCGCTGGTATCCATTCGGCCATGATGACTGTTTTCGTTATATTGTTTGTTTTCAATATTCAAATTATCTTCTGACGAATCACCGTGAACAGAATAATAGTCTGCTTGAGTATTGTAGTTGCATACAGTAATACTATTGAAACTTCTTTTATATTTTTAAGCTACTAAACGTCATTTACATTTTTAACATACTGTCTAATGTTTAAGGGGCCCACTTCATCAGAGGCCCACAAGGCCCACTTACCACTGGCAAGCTGACACCCTTGCCAATCTGTCACTGTCCTATGGTATATTTCTTTTAACCTTATTACAATCACTATAATAATCATTAGCATTAATTAGTCATGTAGTGATGATTGTTACCCCAATACGAGGAAATGCATACTAAAGACTAGCAGGGCAGCCCAGGCCCTTAAGCCTTGGTCGGCAACTGGTCTAGGATGGAAGCTCCGACAGGCGGACAGTCAGAGTATTGCTTTGCTGATCCGGCAGCTTGTCTTGTTCCAGACGTATTGGTTTTACCTTTCCTCTGGAGTAAACTAGCCGGGGCGAGAGAGGGACCATGCTGTATGGGCAACATATGGTCTCTAAATTAAGCCCAGGCTTTGTGTTATGGAGAGGTATAACTCCATTTTACAAACTATCATCTGTCATGACGGTAAGGTGTCAGTCAGTTAGTGATGATTTGTGTACACTTCTCATGCATGTATAATGTACATTTTGTTGTTGAAAATCAAACTAATAAGATATATATATATATATATATATATATATATATATATATATATATATATATATATATATATATATATATATATATATATATATATATATATATATATATATATATATATATATATATATATATATACCTATATTGTCAAGTTGTGAAATTTTTAGGGGCTACTGATAATAGGCAGAATATCAGTTAACCAAAATAAATTTGGTTGACTGGAGAAACAAAACAGAAACTGAAGCTTTTTGGAGTGAAGCAAGACAATTTAAAGATGCCTCAGGTAACAGTCCATTCTGTGAGCTCTTTGAATGTGCGATGTCTGAATTGATACTACCCCATTCAAACGCTGATGTGGAAAGAGTTTTCAGTACTATGAATTATATAAAATGCAAACTAAAAAACAGGATGAAACTTGACTTCTTAAATGCTATCTTGACAATAAGATTTGGCCTGGTGAGAGTAGGAAAATGCTGTTCAACTTATCAGCTCCCTGATCGTGTATTAAAAGAAATTGGAACCGCTAAAGCACACCAGAGTCATTTTGAGTCTGAAGCTTGAAGTTTCATCACCCAAGCTAAGTTTATCCCGTGGATCTTGTGAGAAAGATATCAGTGAAGATGAGGACATGATTCTTTAGGGTAAGACACATCAATATCTAAACAATGTTTTCCCGTAGTGAATTTGAATAACGAAGACACAAACCATAGAATGTACGATTTATTGCCTAACATATTTCGCTGCATATCGTCAGGTACATACTGCAGATGTCACACAACGCAGAGTAAAATAACTAGATATATCGTTCAAGCTGAAATATACACATGTTCGCACAGTAATATCAATTGTTTACCATGGTAATTTTAAATTTTCCACCATATCTTTCTGTTTGCACAAAATTGGCCTATGTAGATGAATCATTAGAGCTTCTGCAAACTGTAACAAACTACTACTTTGTGTATGAAACAACACGCGACAAGCGCTGTCTTTATCAATGACATGCCCGGTTTCCAAGACATGACGTGCAATGGACGACGCCGGAAGTTTATATTTGTGGTGTGTCAGCCTTCCCATGATCTCATCGCCTGTGTGTAATATCTTGTCAACCCAGTTTGGTACGTGTTCAACAACCCTTCTGTGTAGCTGCCAATCTGTTCTGCCGATGTAGGTAGACTCGCACCTGCATATGCTTTGGTAAATGCAATTTGATGTGGCGTACAGAGGGGTAGATTCTTTTACTGCTGGGGTGGGAATGGGTGTGTGACACAAACTCTTTTGTACCAAACGAAGATGGTCGTTGTCTAGATTCTAATGCTTCCACTATATCACTGCAGAGTGGAAGCTGAGCTTGCCACCTGTTTCACACCACAAGTCACCACTGCAGCACACATCTACTAGTCAGTGAACAAGAGTAAGTTTGCGCACATAATATCCATTTAATGCTGAATTAACACGGAACCACACAACATATAAATCCAGGAACAATAATTCTCTCAGAATATATCTTCATCATAACTTATAACTCAAATAACACTGTCTCTCAAGGCCTACTTAATCTCATCCACCACGACAGTTTTTACTAGCCACTCTTCCGGCCCGAACTAACTGGATCCAACCCACTCTGGATCTAAGCCTCCGCTAACTATCCGACCGTCTCTAGGGCTAGGCTTCAATTCACTATGTCTGCTGATAATCGGGCTCAGTCTTTAATCCTTAGTCTCAGACTTCCTATCACTGAAAACCACAGCTCGGAACTCTCACCCGAACTCCGCTATCATTCAATTTCTCAGACCACCGACCTCACTGTCCGGTCTCAAAACACAACTGTCCCCCGTCAATGTTTTTCACTCTCTTTTTAACCCTTCTTTGCAGCCCCACCCCTGGCTCCACACAACACTACTCCCCAGCTCAACTGTCTGCCCCACAACTACGCTCGCCTGCTGACTTCTCCTTGACTCCCCCTTAAACTCACTGTCTCCAATCTTCCCCATCTGTCCTCTTATTTGCACCCTCCGGGGACCTACTACCCGGCCCCATTTTACCTCTGTCTATTATCCCTCCTGGCCGGTAATGTCAATGACCTCCAGGCATGTTACAGTGTGGTTCTGTACCTAATAACTGCCGTTTGCAGCACAGAATGTTCGGCCGACTGCTGTAATAAGCCGGTCCTGTAGACGTTGCAATACGTCATCCCATCGAAAGGTTAGCTGGATAAAAACCTATGTAATTTCTTACTTTCTCAATCTAGATGTTTTTTCTAGATGTTTATCAATAAAAATATAGATATTTCTAGATGTTATTTGGGCAGTTTCTAGGCAACTATAGTTGTAGGCCGTTGGAGAAGATGGCGACAGTTTGGTGAATGTTATGCGATTGTCTTCACAACAACGGTCTCTTCTCAGTTTGTAATGGTCAGTTTATGACTAAAACATTATATTACTGTTTGTATATGATTACATCAGCCTGTTACATGATTCATTCACGTATGCTGAATCAAAGTATCCATCCATCATGTGCTATGCCGATAAGCGTAGGCGGTATTTCAATTTTGCCATCTCACTCGATCACCAGAGTCGTGGATCAATCAGCTCCGTGTTTCTGTCTCAACCATGCCACGTGGCCAAGACATTCAGGTATTTACTTCTTGATCTTCCCCTTGGTCTCTTCCCTTCTATCTTGCCAGTGTTCACCAAGTTCTCCAAGTCATTTCTTCTCATAACATGCCCAAATAATTTTGACTAATTTCTCGACACTCTTCTGAAGGACGGTCCCAAATTATTTAGTGTAAAATGCATCCCTTATAGTAGCATATACAGATAATATTTTAAAATGGGGTTTCTACTTATGAAATCATCACAGTTGGATATAGCTAGACAAGAAGAATCCAACGGTATCTCAACGAAAGAGTGTGTGGTAATTCTAAGCGGGGTTATGAATATTTTTGTGTCGTGATCTACAACCTGGAAGTGTAAGAGGTCCTAAGAAATGGGAGAGATTTTATCACGGCTCAATAAATTGGAAGCTGAAACATTCTGCCTTCTATTATGGTGGCTAATTTATTTTTAAATGGACAACGTAGTACCATATATCATTGTGTCCGGGGTGGCAAGGGCTAACTTGACATATCTTTCAATAGGATGTGCTGTGACCTAATTAACAATTTAAAATGGCCGTCAATTGTGTATTATTCATTAAATGTCTGTTGCATTGCTAATGAACCTAGCAAAATGTATATTTTATTGTGCGTATTGGTAAAGGGAAAGTCACAGCCACATTCCTGTTTCGATAGGATGTGCCGTGACCTAATTAACGATTCAAAATGGCCACCAATTGTGTATTATTCATTAAATGTCTGTTGCATTGCTAACGAACCTAGCAAAATGTATATTATATTGTGCATATTGATAAAAGAAAAGTCACAGCCACATTCCTGTTTCGATAGGATGTGCCGTGACCTAATTAACAATTCAAAATGGCCACCAATTGTGTATTATTCATTCAATGTTTGTTGCATTGCTAACGAACCTAACAAGATGTATATTTATTGTGAGTATTGATAAAAGGAAAGTCACAGCCACATTCCTGTTTCGATAGGATGTGCCGTGACCTAATTAACAATTCAAAATGGCTACCAATTGTGTATTATTCATTAAAAGTCCGTTGCACTGCTAACGAACCTCGCAATATGTATATTTTATTGTGTGTATTGGTAAAAGGAAAGTCACAGCCACTTTCCCTTTTCGATAGGATGTGCTGTGACCTAATTAACAATTTAAAATGGCTGCCAATTGTGTATTATTCAATAAATTATCTCTTCCCCCCCCCCCCCCCCCCCCCCCCCCCAAAAAAAAATAAAATAAATGGAAAAGTACTAACATTTCCTTGATCTGTTCACTATACACTGGGCATTAGCTTTCTTCTGTTGATAAACATTTCCTGCAATATATAAGAATAAGTTAATTAGAAAACCATTCTGCCCGCCTGAGATGATAAATAAAAAAAATTATATTAATAAATGTTAACTCTTTTGTAACAAATATCTGCATTCAAATTCATAACTGAAAAATATAAATTGTATAAAAAAATAACCTAGAAATAGACTTATACATATAGCACAATAGTATAGTTTATAATGTTATAACCCCCCCCCCCCCCCCCCCCCCCCCCCCCCCCCCAAAAAAAAATATAAAATAACACAAAGTAATCCAGCTTTACAGAACAAAATTAGGAAACGTACAGGACGTTGCTGCGACTAGCCTTCATCGACAAACAAATACATACAGTGATACACAAAACACAACATATAACCATGGAGAAGACTCTCCAGTGACTACATTAAGGCATAAGAATGGGCTGAGAAGAATACAAAGCTGAACAGATGAGAGCAATGAAGAGAAACTGAAAATTTGAAAAAAAATTATTTTTGCTACTTATCCCCAGAATCCCAATGCATTGTGTTATTGGGGTTGTATAAGATCAGACCACCGGTCATCCACACACTATGGGTTGGCACAGCAAGATTATTATACTGTGTGGCACTTTTGTGTAACACCCAGGTTTTCTCTTGCTGTGTGTGAATGCATGTCCCATAATGGAATTCATGGAATGGCGCCAGAAACAGCACGGATGATGGATATACTGCAGTTGTGTCAACCACAACTTCTTACGTTGCTGCTCATTGCAAGAGATAAAGAACAGATTGGTGTGAATGAGAGACAGCACGGAAGATGGATATACTGCAGGTTGTGTCAACCACAACTTCTTACGTTGCTGCTCATTGCAAGAGATAAAGAACAGATCGGTGTGAATGAGAGACAGCACGGATGATGGATATACTGCAGTTGTGTCAACCACAACTTCTTACGTTGCTGCTCATTGCAAGAGATAAAGAACAGACGGGTGTGAATGAGAGACAGCACGGATGATGGCTATACTGCAGTTGTGTCAACCACAGCTTCTCTCATTGCTGTTCATTGCAAGAGATAAAGAACAGATTGGTGTGAACGAGAGGCAGCACGAATGATGGATATACTGCTGTTGTGTCAATCACAGCTTCTCTCGTTGCTGCTCATTGCAAGAGATAAAGAACAGATCAGTGTGAATGACAGCACGGATGACGGATATACTGTGGTTGTGTCAACCACAGCTTCTCTCATTGCAAGAGATAAGGAACAGATCAGTGTGAATGAGAGACAGCGCGGATGATGGATATACTATGGTTGTGTCAACCACAGCTTCTCTCCTTGCAGCTCATTGCAAGAGATAAGGAACAGATCGGTGTGAATGAGAGAAAGCAGGGATGATGGCTATATCATCATACCTAGGTGCAAACATCATTGCTCTTTAATATTCGTCCACTTTGGCCAATCCATCCACTGACACCCACTCATACATTTTACGAACATCCACCAGGTCACTTATTCTTAGCTTTCACTCTCGGACCACCATCACATCTCCATTGCTTCCAGTTTCCTGCCTTACCTTCCTCTCCATCTCTTCAAGTACCACTTCCACTCATTGACCTGGGATCTTCACTGAACTGAGACCATCCCCTACCCCGGTATCCCTGACCCACAGACTCCCACGGCTGTCTATATAAGAGTATCAAAGTGAAACTCATGTTACCGCAGAAGTCGCATGTGTCGGCCTAACGACGCAAGAACGCAGTTCTGCTGTAAACAGGCACAATGCAATCACATCCAAAATAAAAACTCCTGATGAACGCAGAAGAAGAAAAAGAAACTCATGTTAGTTACACAGCCTGGGATTCTGAGATAAGTAGCAAAAATCTTTTTTTAAATTTTCATTTTCTCTTCATTGCTCTCATTTCTTCATCTTTTTATTCTTCTCATACCATTCTTATGCCTTAATGTAGTCACTGGAGGATCTTCTCAGTGATTATATGTTGTGTTTTGTGTATGTATTTTTTCGCTGATGAAGGCTAGTCAAATCGTCCTGTGTTTTTCGTGATTCTGTTCTATAAAGCTGCATTACTCTGTGTTATTTTATATTTTTGATATTTTCACAGCTTTATCGCAGTGCAAAATGTGGCTTAGATATTAACATCCTAAAAACAAAAACTATGATGGAAAAAGCAATGGAAAAGAAAGATCATCAATGAACATCACAGTAAATGGGGAGATAATAGAACAAGTAAGAAGTTTCTCCTATCTTGGACATGTAATAACAGATATGGCAGAAGTGAAATAGAAATCAGTATTAACATCTAGAGCAGTGGAAAATACCTGGATGGCTTGGCCACATGGCATGGACGAGACAGGAACACTGAGCTGATCCACGACACTGGTGATCGAGTGAAATGGCGAGTCATGACCGCCCACGCTTTCCGGCATGGCACATGATTGATTGATTGAGTGGTTCTCAACCTTTTCTGGCCCAAGCGCCCCCCCCCCCCTACCATATGTTCAGAACGTCATTCTCTCTTCCCCCTCCCCCCCCCCCCCTTTCGAATTTCCTCTCTATAAATCCCCCCACCCTTACACAGTATACATAAAAATGGAAGCTAAATTTAATAACACTACTAGAACAAGTCTAGACATCTACATAAAACGTGATTTGCAGGTCTACTTACGTTATAAAACGAATTTCATTAGGGCGAGAAGTACAGAACTGTAAAATTTAGAGGGAAAAACAATATCAAGTAACTGGTTCTTGTATTAATGTGATCTTGAAATAATCTTAATTCCCCCCTGGAAACCCTAAAATTCCCCCCTGGGGAGGAATTCCCCACCGGTTGAGAACCACTGATCTAGAGAGATTAACAACGCATTAAAAATGAGAATTGTCAAATGTTACGTATATTCAACACTATTGTATGGCGCGTAAGCCTGGACATTGAACAAGCAACTAGAAAGTCGAATAGATGCCCTGGAGATGTGGATATACAGAAGAATATGTCGTATTTCATGGAAACAGAAACAATCAAATACAGAGGTTCTAGAAAAACTGGGAATGAAAAGAGAGTTGATGAAAGAAATAAAAAGAGGCAAGTGAAATATTTTGGCCACATTAAAAGACATAACACTCTTATAAAAACCATACTGGAGGGCAAGGTTAAGGGCAAGCAAGCAAGAGGTAGACAACGATACAAGTGGGAAGATAACATCAAGAGATGGACGAACATCAGTCTGACAGAATTTACAGTCAAGGTGAGAGACAGACAGTGTTGGAGATCCACTGCAGCCAACCTTCATTGTGGAGATGGCACCTGATTGATAGGTTCACAGGAAATGATAGATACAGTGGTTGTAGGAAGTGAAAAAATTGGGTCTTAGTATGAATAATAGAAAAACAGAAGTCATGGTGATCAAGAAACAGATTGTGCCTAAATGTGCAATTAAAATAAATGACGTTATTTTGGGGCGAGTGCAGAAATCCAGATATCTAGACACATGGATAGCATCAGATGGATGATGCATCACTGAGATAAAGAATAGAATAGGACAAGAAAACACTGCATTCTATCAAATGAAGAAGTTTTTGTGCAATAAATCACTGTCCTTGAAAGTTAGAAAAAGAGTTCATGCATGTTACATAGAACCAATTTTAACATAGAGCTGCGAATCTTGGACAATTAGTAAACAGGCACAAATATTCATGGAGGCCTTGGAGATGTGGTTTTATAGAAGAATGCTGAAAATTAACTGGACAACCAAAATGATCTATCTGGACATTTTTATTGAAGCTGAGTTGCAAAGACAACAAACAGAAAGAAGCAGTTACTGTTTCTTTTTTGGCCACATTATGAGAAGACAAACTGGAACATGTTTGACAACCGGAAAGATTTGCGGAAAGAGACATAGAGGAAGCAGCATGAGAAGTTTCTTGACAGTGTTGTGTCATGGCACGGAATGGGGTCAGCACATGAATTGATCCATGCCATCGGAAATCACAATTTGTGAAGAGGCAAGATTGCCCATGCCAGCCAGCAAGCCACTGGATGATAATGATGCTTGTTTGTATTGCTGATGAAGGCTTGTTGCTGCAACTTCCTTTCTTTTCTGTAATTGTGTTTTGTAAAGCTGCCCTATACCTCTCGTATTTATACTTCTTCTTCTTCTGCGTTCATCTGGAGTGTTTTTTTTTGGGGGGGGACACGATTGCGATGTGCCTGTTTACAGCAGAGCTGCGTTCTTGTGCCGTTTGGCCGACACATCCGACTTCTGCGGGCATTTGTTGACCAGTTAACCTTCCCGGGGGTATTTATACCGTTTATCTGGTTTTTAAAACTGTTACATATTTCTTGATACCTCAGTGGCATGATGAAAGCAGAATACCATGCTAATGAAGTTGTGAAGCAAAACAAATAGTTGGTGGTCAGAAGTTGTGCTCTAGATGCATAATTGCCTGGTTGCGCAGTGCTCTTAATATGAGGGGGGCTTCAAATAAAAACCTTAAATGATTTTTTGCCTCTTTGAGTTGCTTAAACAGGTGGAAATCACTTGGGGCTAGGTCTGGTGAGTACGGGGGATGTGGTATTCACTGAAAGTGGAGGTCTTCGATGGTTTCAACCAATGCAGGGTAGTATAGGGTCGAGCAATGTCATGTTGTGAAAGGACACCTTTATTTAGAAGTCCATGTCATTTGTCATCTACTCCACTACTCCACTCATACACTTGCTGGGACTGACATGCATGCATCACCTTACCGGACTCATTCGCTGATGAATTTCTATAGTTTTCACCCCTTCACTGATCAAAAAAGGATAACAGAGTGCTGCTCCTCTTTGGTGCATGTCAAAGGTGAAGTGGCAATCTTTAAACTGTCCTTATGACATCAACTTGGTAATCTGCACCGTGATGTCATGTGCTTAACATTCTTGACATCCTTAACAACAATATTGACAGGTTAAAAGACAAAGGCAT
Source organism: Cepaea nemoralis (assembly GCA_014155875.1). Lineage (NCBI taxonomy): Eukaryota > Metazoa > Mollusca > Gastropoda > Stylommatophora > Helicidae > Cepaea > Cepaea nemoralis. Next base: position 160,126 of record JACEFZ010027732.1, read on the forward strand.
GGTTATTGTAATTTCTATTACACTTAAATGTGTTTATTTGAAGCCCCCTCGTAGTTTAAAAAAAAAATAAAACAGTGTCAATATTTTATATTTGTTTCCCGTTTGCTCAGTTTGAACTCAAGCGTAGTCCATACACATTCTACTACTTCTAGTGCACTGGACTGCTTTTGCATATGGATTAGGTTTGCCTATTACCAGTGTCCCTCACCATGCGACTTCAGAGGTACTCATAAATTTACGTCCCCAAGTCAAGGACGAGAAGTCAACATCTTAGTCCATCTCCACAGGGGCTTTGTTGCAGTGCTCTCTTTCCTTTCTCCAAGCCTGGAATCTTTAACAGTAACAGTTCATCTGCTAGATTACATTCACAGTAACTGTTCATCTATTAGATTATGTTCACAATAACTATTCGCCTGTTAGATGACACTCAGTATTGTGATGGAATTTTGGCCACATTCCAACTCACATACTTTGATCTGTCAAGACTGTAAGGTGCCACTCATTAGATGACATTTGCAGTAACAGTTCATCTATTAGATTACACTCAGTGTAGCTGTTCATATGTTACATTACAGTCACATAATTGTATGCTACTTCTGATTACTTACACATCTGTTTACTACATTTTATCTGACATTCCTATAAAGAGTTTACTCTCTGTATGTTTCAGAAACACGTCCTTGTTTCTGGAGTTGTTGATCCCTCTTCACACAAGAACAGACATTCATAAATGGAGAATAAGATGGCGTGTGGTAACATAGATGTGAAATACGAGCCGTCAGATAAATTGTGGGAGGACCATAGTCAAGTATCCAGCACAATGTTGCACAAGGCAGATTGTTGCAGCATTCAAGAAATGGTCATTAATAGTAACATAGAACCAGCAATGGCTGTGAGCAGTAACATAGAATCAGCAATGACTGTGAACAGTAAAATAGAATCAGCAATGACTGTGAACAGTAACATAGAATCAGCAATGACTGTGAACAGTAACATAGAATCAGCAGTGGTTGTGAAGAGTGACACAGAATCAGTAATGACTGTGAACACTAATATAGAAGCAGCAATGGTTGTGAACACACGTGAGAAACTTTATAAGTGTGATGATTGTGGCGCTTCATTCAGACAGAATAGCATTTTGAAATATCACATGGGAACACACACAGGAGAGAAACCTTACAAGTGTGATGTCTATAGTGCTGCTTTTTCTCAATCTAATAGCCTTATTGTCCACAATAGAATACATACAGGAAATAAACCATACAAGTGTAATGATTGTGGTGCTGCTTTTGCTAGACTTGACGAGCTGAAATACCACAAGAGAACACATACAGGAGAGAAACTTTACAAGTGTGATGATTGTGGTGCTGCTTTTGGTAAACTTTATGAGCTGAAACGCCACAAGAGAACACATGCAGGAGAGAAAACTTACAAGTGTGATGATTGTGGTGCTGTACTGTCTAGAGCTGATAGTATGCCGTACCACATGAAAACACATACAGGACTGAAACCTTACAAGTGTGATGATTGTGGTGCTGCTTTTGCTAGACCTGACAAGCTGAATCGTCACAAGAGAACACATACAGGAGAGAAACCTTACAAATGTGATGATTGTGGTGCTGTATTTTCCAGAGCTGATACTATGCTGTACCACAAGAAAACACATACAGGTGATAAACCTTACAAGTGTGATGATTGTCGTGCTGCTTTTCGTAGACCTTGTGAGCTGAAATACCACAAGAGAAAACATTCAGGAGAAAAACCTTTCAAGTGTGATGATTGTGGTGTTTCATTTACTATAGCTGGCGGTTTAACATCCCACAAGAGAACACATACAGGAGAGAAACCTTACAAGTGTGATGTCTGTGGTGTTTCTTTTAGTACAGCTAGGGTGTTAAGGTTTCACAAGAGAACGCATACAGGAGAGAAACCTTACAAGAGTGATGATTGTGGGGCTGCATTTTCTAGAACTGCCAATCTGAAATACCACAGGAGAACACATTCAGGAGAGAAACCTTACAAGTGTGATGATTGTGGTGCTGCTTTTCCTAGAGCTCTTTGTCTGAATCGCCACAAGAGAACACATACAGGAGAGAAACCTTACAAGTGTGATGATTGTGGTGCTGCTTTTGCTAGACCTGACAAGCTGAATCGTCACAAGAGAACACATACAGGAGAGAAACCTTACAAGTGTGATGATTGTGGTGCTGTATTTTCCAGAGCTGATACTATGCTGTACCACAAGAAAACACACACAGGTGATAAACCTTACAAGTGTGATGATTGTCGTGCTGCTTTTCGTAAACCTTGTGAGCTGAAATACCACAAGAGAAAACATTCAGGAGAAAAACCTTTCAAGTGTGATGATTGTGGTGTTTCATTTACTAAAGCTGGCGGTTTAACATCCCACAAGAGAACACATACAGGAGAGAAACCTTACAAGTGTGATGTCTGTGGTGTTTCTTTTAGTACAGCTAGTTTGTTAAGGTTTCACAAGAGAACGCATACAGGAGAGAAACCTTACAAGAGTGATGATTGTGGGGCTGCATTTTCTAGAACTGCCAATATGAAATACCACAGGAGAACACATGCAGGAGAGAAAACTTACAAGTGTGATGATTGTGGTGCTGTACTGTCTAGAGCTGATAGTATGCCGTACCACATGAAAACACATACAGGACTGAAACCTTACAAATTTGATGATTGTTGTGCTGCATTTGGTAGACTTTATAAGCTGAAATACCTCAAGAGAACACATACAGGAGAGAAACCTTACAAATGTAATTATTGTGGTGCTGCTTTTGCTAGACCTGACAAGCTGAAACGTCACAAGAGAACACATACAGGAGAGAAACCTTACAAGTGTGATGATTGTGGTGCTGTATTTTCCAGAGCTGATACTATGCTGTACCACAAGAAAACACATACAGGTGATAAACCTTACAAGTGTGATGATTGTCGTGCTGCTTTTCGTAAACCTTGTGAGCTGAAATACCACAAGAGAAAAACATTCAGGAGAAAAACCTTTCAAGTGTGATTATTGTGGTGTTTCATTTACTATAGCTGGCGGTTTAACATCCCACAAGAGAACACATACAGGAGAGAAACCTTACAAGTGTGATGTCTGTGGTGTTTCTTTTAGTACAGCTAGTTTGTTAAGGTTTCACAAGAGAACGCATACAGGAGAGAAACTTACAAGAGTGATGATTGTGGTGCTGCATTTTCTAGAACTGCCAATCTGAAATACCACAGGAGAACACATGCAGGAGAGAAAACTTACAAGTGTGATGATTGTGGTGCTGTACTGTCTATAGCTGATAGTATGCCGTACCACATGAAAACACATACAGGACTGAAACCTTACAAGTGTGATGATTGTTGTGCTGCATTTGGTAGACTTTATAAGCTGAAATACCACAAGAGAACACATACAGGAGAGAAACCTTACAAGTGTGAATGATTGTGGTGCTGCCTTTTGCTAGACCTGACAAGCTGAATCGTCACAAGAGAACACATACAGGAGAGAAACCTTACAAGTGTGATGATTGTGGTGCTGTATTTTCCAGAGCTGATACTATGCTGTACCACAAGAAAACACATACAGGTGATAAACCTTACAAGTGTGATGATTGTCGTGCTGCTTTTCGTAGACCTTGTGAGCTGAAATACCACAAGAGAAAACATTCAGGAGAAAAACCTTTCAAGTGTGATGATTGTGGTGTTTCATTTACTATAGCTGGCGGTTTAACATCCCACAAGAGAACACATACAGGAGAGAAACCTTACAAGTGTGATGTCTGTGGTGTTTCTTTTAGTACAGCTAGTTTGTTAAGGTTTCACAAGAGAACGCATACAGGAGAGAAACCTTACAAGAGTGATGATTGTGGGGCTGCATTTTCTAGAACTGCCAATCTGAAATACCACAGGAGAACACATGCAGGAGAGAAAACTTACAAGTGTGATGATTGTGGTGCTGTACTGTCTAGAGCTGATAGCATGCCGTACCACATGAAAACACATACAGGACTGAAACCTTACAAATTTGATGATTGTTGTGCTGCATTTGGTAGACTTTATAAGCTGAAATACCTCAAGAGAACACATACAGGAGAGAAACCTTACAAATGTAATTATTGTGGTGCTGCTTTTGCTAGACCTGACAAGCTGAAACGTCACAAGAGAACACATACAGGAGAGAAACCTTACAAGTGTGATGATTGTGGTGCTGTATTTTCCAGAGCTGATACTATGCTGTACCACAAGAAAACACATACAGGTGATAAACCTTACAAGTGTGATGATTGTCGTGCTGCTTTTCGTAGACCTTGTGAGCTGAAATACCACAAGAGAAAACATTCAGGAGAAAAACTTTTCAAGTGTGATGATTGTGGTGTTTCATTTACTATAGCTGGCGGTTTAACATCCCACAAGAGAACACATACAGGAGAGAAACCTTACGTAGTGGGGGCTACATTTTCTAGAACTGATCTTCTGACTGTACCATAAGAGAACACATACAGGAGAGAAACCTTGCAAGTGTGATGATTGTGGAGCTGCATTTACTAGACTTGACAATCTGAAGTGCCACATGAAAATGCATACATGACAGAAGTGATACATGTTTGATGATTGTGTCGCATGTTTAACGCAATGATGCCATCTGAAGAACCAGAAAAAAAAATCACATGAGAAATCTTCCCTTTGTAAGAAACTCATGAGATTGCTTTCAGAAGAAAAACCTTACTATTGTGGTCTTATAGTGCAAGAAAACTAAGTAAAAGACCCTGTTTGCACGTCTGGGGACCTATCAGGCACAAAGGTCCCGCCGATATATTTATAGACCAATCAGAACACACAGGGTAATGTGGTTAGTGTCATGCCACATAAAAAGTTATCAATTGCAAGGAGAAAAAGACAGAACCAGTACTTTTGTATGGATGTGAGATGTGGACAATCAGCAGACATGCTGAAAAACATCTAATGGCAGTGGAAATGTGGTTCTTAGGAAAATATAAAGAAACCATGGACAGACAGAAAAAACCAATGAACAAGTCCTACAAGAAACAAATGAAAACTGTAAACTGATTAGAGAAATTAGACGTAGACAGACAAGATTTTCTGGGCACATTATGAGAAGAAATAAATTTTAAAACTTTGTGACAACTGGCAAGATTGAGGGGAAAAGAATAAGGGAAAGACAGAGAAGTAAATACCTGGAAGACTTTGCCACCTGGTATAAACCAGACAAGAACACAGCTGATCCACGACTCTGGTGATAGTGTCAGATGGCAAAACATGACAGCCAATACTTATCTGCATGGCACATGATGATGATGATTATGCCATCTGCCGTTGCTTCCCAGGGCATTTTCCAGGTGCCCATTTAGGCTGGGTTCATCTGGAGGTCTAGGCCAATTTTACAAAATAATTAAAATATAATGCAAGAAGACTTAGTATATGCGTGAACATACTACATATCCTCAGCCAACATAAAGACATATAAAACATGGTTAGCGCAAACTGCAGCACAGCCTCAGAACTTTCTTCCACAGCAAATTAAAGGCACCACCACCCACATATGTACAGTCAACAACTTTGAATACTGTCTGATGACAGACAAGAGGTCACCTTAAAAATATATATATATATATATAAACCTTCTTCCTCTTCTTCTTCGTTCATCCGGAGTTTTTTTTTTTTCGGACGTGATTGCGTTGTGCCTGTTTACAGCAGAGCTGCGTTCTTGCGCCGTTAGGCCGACACATCCGACTTCTGCGGGCATTTGTTGACCGGGTTAACCTTCCCGGGATATAAACATTCTAATAATATGATCATCCCTGTCCTGTGGTATGTCCCCCTAGTCTTACAACAACTATCATGATATGAATTAGCATTGCGTATTTGTTTTGTAGAAATTATTTTTGCATATTCCCGTGTGTTTACAATGTCTATATTGTTGCTGTTGCTTAAGATTAATCTAGTAAGTGATGTATGAATGACATAATGTATGAAAAGAGAGACAAGAAGGGCAGAGTGTCAGGTGGGCCTACATGAAAAATGTGTAACCTTCTGAAAATAAACTGCTTAATTGATTGTTCATTCTTTCATTCTTTAGTCCTCTTTCAATAGCATCCCTTAATGTCACCAAAATTTGCTGAAAATGTTTTGTGAAAATGACAATAACATTGTTATAATTGTTGACCGGTTATCAGGGTAGAGGTATCCCCTATCAAAGGAGATGTAAGACACATGGAAAAGGTGGAGTACCTGTTTAGCGGTCCCCCCCCCCCCCCCCCAACAGGGTTGCATTATGCCATGGAAGCAGTTTGGTGGATATAGCGTGACAGCGGCCGACAGATTGTTGTTGGTTATGGTCTGTGGCGATAGGCAGATGATCTCATCAGTAGAAACAATGGTCATGGTCACTGACTAGTACAGTCACTGCCCAGAGAGAAAGCAACGGCAAACTACCTACTGCAAAACTTGCCAAGAAACCTAACTACCATGAAAGAAAACATAATAAGAAAGAGATCTAGTGGTGAGACCCCTAGGCCTGGCAGATCAGATAACACTGGGGAAGAGTGTGAAAGAGGGGTCAGTACTAGTAATCGTGATGACGGAGTAACCCTGACGATGTTACAGAGGAAATCCCATGTGTCAGAGTGAGACTAGGAACATGGAATGTGAGAAGTCTGTATGAGGGAAAACTCAAGGCAGTATGTGATGAGATTGAAAGGTTACATATTCAAATTTTAGGAATTATTGAACATCGCTGGAGGGGCAAGGGACATTTTAAAAATGAGAATGGAAGTATTTTCATATATCCTGGTAGAAACGTCGGAGGCCAGAGCGGAGTGGTATTTTGTTTAGATAAAACAACAACAAAGGCTTTAATTGGATACAACCCGGTTAATGATAGAATTCTCACCATCAGACTTAGAGGCCATCCATAAAACACAACTCTCATACTGATATATGTACCTACATCAACAGCAAAGGAGGATGAAACTGAAGATTTTTACAGCACACTGCAAGTCATTAGATATGATTGGTCATAATAACATAACAACAATAATGGGAGATTTTATTGCAAAAGTTGGTACAGAAGTAATGATAGCCAACACACTTTAAGTAAAACACCCAAGAAGACTCATCACATGGAAGTCCCTGGACAGTACTACCAAATACCAGATAGATTCTATTTTAATTACAAAGAAGGTGAAGAACTAGCATAACATCAGCAAAAACTCTATGAAGTGCAGACTGTGATACAGATAATCAGTTATTAGAAGCAGATGTGAAAGTAAAGCTCAAAAAGCTTACCCAAGGAACAAGGCCACTTCGTTTTGATCACACAAAAATACCAGATGCATACAGCATAGAAGTAAAGAATCGCTTTGGAGTCTTAGTGTATACTACGTGGGGAGGTCCCAATCTCTTCTTTGGGATACTACGTGATGAGGTCCCAATCCCTTCCATGATGGCCAGCCATGTTCACTATTGTGTCCTGATCATGCCTTATGTGTGCCACACACTCTACTGTTTCGCTTTAAAATAGGATACTACGTGATGAGGTCCCAATCCCTTCCATGATGGCCAGCCATGTTCACTATTGTGTCCTTCTTCTTCTTCTTCTTCGTTCATCCGGAGTTTTTTTTCGGATGTGATTGCGTTGTGCCTGTTTACAGCAGAGCTGCGTTCTTGCGCCGTTAGGCCGACACATCCGACTTCTGCGGGCATTTGTTGACCGGGTTAACCTTCCCGGGGGTTTCTTAGGACGTTTGACTCTCACTGTTGTGGTGTTATCCCCCATCCCAGCTGGTCCATATAGAACAGCCAAAGATCCTGGTCAGCCCTCAAGGGAAGGCAGGGGCAGACCATGGGCATTCCCCGCCATCCAAGGAGGCTTCCATACTTGCAGAGCCGATACATAGCGCTCTGGTACTGGGCTCACCCAAGGAATCGTCACGTCCTGCACATGGCTGCTTAGCCTCACTTCCGTATATTGGGCCTTCCGTTCACCATAGGCTGTTCTTCCGGAAACCAGAAGTATGCAGTCTGCAGATGACATCCACACAGTGAGCTTTCGATTCGGACTTTCCACGTAATGGATTTGCTATCCAAGCAATATTCCATTTCATGCCACTAGGACACTTTTCCACCTTTTATGAAGCCCACACAATGGGCTTTTGATTCGGACTTTCCACGTAATGGATTTGCTATCAAGCAATATTCCATTTCGTGCCACTAGGACACTTTTCCACCTTTTATGAAGCCCACACAGCGAGCTTTCGATTTGGACTTTCCACATAATGGATTTGCTATCCAAGCAATATTTCATTTCATGCCTCTGGGTCTTCATGCACCTTTAAATGTCAACCTGTATGTAGTTAAAGTAAGCTGCGGTCAACTTGAGCTTGTTGATATCTCCATAGAGCTTGTCCTCAAATGAAGCAGGTGTGGGCCAAAATATCTTTCTCTGTTCTGCATACGTTGGGCAATCCTGCAGCAAATGTTTTGCTGTCATTTTTCCAGTTCTACAATTACATTCATCAGTATCTCCTATCTTTAGTTTATTGAACAAGTGGTATTTCAGCCTGTTATGTCCTGTGCGGAGTCTGAAGATTGCTACTTGTTCTCTTCGGTCGAGTTTGTAATATGCATCATCCTTCTGATGGCCTGGATGCTCAGATTCCCATTTGGTTCTATAAGTGCTTTTTATCAACCTCTTTGCCTCATTATAGGTTATGTCTATGTCAGGCTGTGGTAGTCGGTCCGCCCTCTTTTGCCAGTCTGTCAGCCTCTTCATTTCCAGGTATACTGCAATGTGATGGGATCCACTGTATTACAACTTTTTTGGATTTCTGGCATAGACCATGGAGTGCTGCTCTTAGGTCAGTTAGTTCTGTGCTGTTATTGCTCTTGAGTATTGAGACAGCTGACTTTGCATCTGTGAAGATAGCTATTTGCTTCTCTTTATTTTCCTCCATCAGGAGCATTTCTGCTGCAGTTTTCAAAGCCTCTACCTCCGCTTTAAAGTTACTTGAAAATTTTCCAGTTGCCATTGAATGTGTTTTTTTCACTCCATTTTTTAAATTTAGGAGAATTCCTCCTCCTCCATTCTCTATTGAATTTTTGGCTGATCCATCTGTATATGCATGGGTCCAATTCCTGCTTGGGTAATGTTCTTTTATGTAGTTTAGGGTTATTTCTCTTCTTTCGGTTTCATGCTGAGTGTTCTTTTTCTCAATACCAGGAATGTTTTCTATCATCTCAGGCAGTTGCTGCTGTCTCCAAGCTGGGAAGTTGTGTGCATTGTGTATGGGCTTGACTGTTGATATGTTAAGTATAGGATCTGCCCTAATCCTTCGTTTTGCAGTTTCTACAAAGTTGCTACGCTTCAGTCTTCCCTTTCCAAAACCATTAAATCTGTTGTACATAGGGTGGTCTGTCAATCTTCTAAATTTTTCTGCTTGTTGCTGGGCTCTGCTATCTCTTCTATCCTGCATTGGTTGTAAACAAGTGATCTTTTCTAGTTCATTAATACGCGTTGTCTTCAGGCTTCCAGTTATGATTCGCATTCCTTGGTTTTGGACTCTACTTATTTTGTTAAAGTTTGACTTAGCTGCTGTTGCCCAAGCTGCAATGCCATATTCCAGTACTGGCCTCACCCGTCCAGTATATAACTTCTTGAGAACTTTCTCATCTGCTCCCCACGTTGTACCAGCAAGCTTTTTCATGATTGCCATTCTCTGCCTTGCTCTTGTTCGATTTTTCTCAACCTGTGTCTTCCATGTCAGGCGACGATCAAAGGTGACTCCTAGATAGTTTGGATTTTCTTCATGGCGCAATATTTTTCCATTCAATACCAGCTTAGGTTGATGAGTTTTATTTGAGAGGGAGAACACTGTGCATGTCGTTTTCTCCTCACTTATCTTCACTAGCCATGATTTTGACCAGTCCTCTAGCGCTAATAAGGCTTGCTGTATTCTGCTGTTAGCTGTACTAATATATTCTTCAGATGTCCATATGGCTAGGTCATCTGCAAAGGAGGATGTGTGTACTCTGGCTGGAAAATTTTCTGTAATGTCATTTATATATGCTAGGAATAATGTTGGTGAAAGAACTCCTCCTTGGGGGACACCTTGCTCCAGTAGCATCATTTTGCTTGTTTGTCCTTGTACTTTTGTCCTGGCAGTTCTGTTCTCAAGGTAGTGGCTGATCCATTTATACATTTTTCCACAAACATGCATGTTTTGCAGTTTTACTTTCAGTCCTTCCTTCCATACTTTATCAAATGCTTTTTCTAAATCTATCCAGACTGCTAGTGTGTGCTTTTTCTCTTGGAAGGCATCCTCTATTTCCTGAGCTATATAGGTTATTTGATCTTCAGTGGATCTGTATTTTCTGAATCCTGCTTGGTGTGGTGTTAAGAGTTTGTTTTCTTCCAGATGCCATGTTAGCCTGCCATTGATAATGCGTTCCATTAATTTTCCTACACAGCTCAGTAGACTGATAGGTCGATAGCCATTTGGTTCTTCCAGGTCTTTTCCTTTCTTTGGGACTGGTATTAGTATAGCTTCCTTCCATGCCTGTGGGACTATTCCTCTCTTCCAACTGTTATTTAGGACTGCTAGTAGTTTCTTCTTTGCCTTGGTGCCAAGTCCTATTAGCATTTCATTTGTGATTCCATCCTTTCCTGGTGATTTCTTCTTTTTTAGGGTATTCATTGCCTGTTCCATTTCTTCCATTGTTAGATTTGCCATCATATATTCTGCTGCTGTCTCTGTATTTCTATGATGTATCTGTTTGTCTTTGATTGCTTTCTTCTGTTCGGTTGTAATATCAATGTGGTTTGCATTTGCATAGTGTTCCATTAGTGCATTTGCAGCCTTTTTGCCTGTAAGCAAGGCATTTCCTTGTTTAATTGTTATTTGTTTGTTTCTAGGTCCTTCATTGTTCATGGCTTTCACTAGTTTCCATAGTTTGTTTCCATCCCTGTCAAAATTCAGGTTTTCTGTTTTTTCCCTCCAACAATCTCTTGTTGTTTGATTTACTGTTCTTTTATATTTTGCTGAGATGGCTTTGAGAGAGATGTTTGCTTCAATTGTTTGTTCTCTCTCTGCTGTCTTCCTGGCATCTTCAACTTTGTCCTCCAAACTTTGTAGTTCTTCAGTCCAGTATGGTTTGTAATTTTTCCTTGCTCCTCTTGGAATGGACTCAGTGGCTGCCTGTATTATCGCTCTGTTTAGACTTTCCACCATTTGCTTTATGTTGCCATATCGTGTATTTATGTTTTCACAATATTTGTCTGTTAGTATGGCAAATCTGTCCCAATCTGCTCGTTTGTAATTCCAGCGGGGCAAGGGCTTTTGCTCCTGTGGAACATACCCCATATTCATTTCAAGCTTGATTGGTCTGTGGTCACTACCTGCTAATTGGTCCAGCACATGGCGATCGATTTTGTGGAGGATGTCTCCTGTGCAGAAAGCTAAGTCTGGAGTAGAAGTGGTAAGCCATCTTCTGGAGTAGAAGCTCGGTGTGTCATCCGCTTTGTTGAGTAGATGGAGATTTGAGTCTATTTCCCAGTCCTCCAATTCATCTCCTCTTTTGTCAGTATCTGGGTATCCCCATCTTTCTGAACGGCTATTAAAGTCTCCGACAATAATGCAGTTTGTGTCAGTTATTTTCATGTTTGAGAGTGTAAGGTCCTTATCTGCTGGGCTATACAGATTGTAGATTCTTATTTTCACGTCCTTTATCATTATATCAACACCTATAATTTCCGTTTGGTTGTCAGAGATCACAGATACTTCGCTGCAAGGTATTGTATTTCGTGTAAGTATTAGAACTCCTCCTTTGTGTCCTTCGCGGTCGAAACGTGTGGCCTGATATCCTCTGACTGAGAATTTGTGATTGGCGTTGAGGTGTGTCTCTTGAATGCATGCCACATCTATTCTATCTTTATGAAGACGCTGTGTTAGGGAGTCTTTCTTCTTGTAAACTCCTTCGGCATTCCACTGTAGTATGTTGAGTGTCCGGGGTATTTGGTCAATAGCTCTTAACCTACTCCTCTGTGCCTTGACTCCACAGCACAGGGGAAGGTGACCACCAGTAGTCATGGGTGGACCCCCTCGAGGCAGGGGGCCCGGCACTATCACCGCCTGATGGGACTTCACGGGATTAGCACCATATCGATTAATTTTGATTTGTGACATCATGAATTAAGTTACGTTGCACTGCTTTGTCAAGCCTGTGGCTCAGTACATCCGATTTCGACAAGCATTTATTCGGGATGCTTTCCCTAGCCTTTGACTGTCCCCAGTCTACCTACAAGGCAGCAGGTTTCACGTTGCACTGCTTTGTCAAGCCTGTGGCTCAGTACATCCGATTTCGACAAGCATGTATTTGGGGTGCTTTCCCTAGCCTTTGACTGTCCCCAGTCTACCTACAAGGCAGCAGGTTTGTGTGTCTCTTCGTCTGGTCCCTCTCCCTTGACCTGTCCGACATGGGTGGCCCTACCAGTAGCTGTGCTACCGTCGGCATAGCTCTTGGGGTCATTGGGACGCACAAGCCCCTCTACCTCGTCACGGTGGACACACAGCAGAGGGGCTATTGTGTCCTGATCATGCCTTATGTGTGCCACACACTCTACTGTTTCGCTTTAAAATAGGATACTACGTGATGAGGTCCCAATCCCTTCCATGATGGCCAGCCATGTTCACTATTGTGTCCTGATCATGCCTTATGTGTGCCACACACTCTGCTGTTTCGCTTTAAAATAGGATACTACGTGATGAGGTCCCAATCCCTTCCATGATGGCCAGCCATGTTCACTATTGTGTCCTGATCATGCCTTATGTGTGCCACACACTCTGCTGTTTCGCTTTAAAATAGGATACTACGTGATGAGGTCCCAATCCCTTCCATGATGGCCAGCCATGTTCACTATTGTGTCCTGATCATGCCTTATGTGTGCCACACACTCTACTGTTTCGCTTTAAAATAGGATACTACGTGATGAGGTCCCAATCCCTTCCATGATGGCCAGCCATGTTCACTATTGTGTCCTGATCATGCCTTATGTGTGCCACACACTCTACTGTTTCGCTTTAAAATAGGATACTACGTGATGATGTCCCAATCCCTTCCATGATGGCCAGCCATGTTCACTATTGTGTCCTGATCATGCCTTATGTGTGCCACACACTCTACTGTTTCGCTTTAAAATAGGATACTATGTGATGATGTCCCAATCCCTTCCATGATGGCCAGCCATGTTCACTATTGTGTCCTGATCATGCTTTATGTGTGCCACACACTCTACTGTTTCGCTTTCGAAGCTGTTGACCTATTTAGATTCATCCGCCTTATTCACTGTCCCAGTCTTTTGTGTACTAGGGATGGTCATTCCCTTAGTAGGATATTACCCCTACCTTATTTATGTAGTTTAGCCAGTCAGCCAAGACCTCCGCCGTACAAAAGCGGTATTCGTGGAGCCATACATGAGCAAGGTAAAAAGATGGGAATCAAATAAGATACTGGTCGATGTTTTGGGGTCTGACTGCCACTCACCGTGAGGTGCTGTCTCTCTCTCTCTTTACCCTAAACCACAAGAGATATATTACTGAATATTGTATGAAAGTGGAGAGGTTAAAAAGAGCTGGACAGGCCTGCCCAAGTCTTGACTACTTTGAAAATAAAACATGTTTATTTATTCACTTTGATAGATGTATCCCTTTTAAGCCTAGATAACCTAAAATCCAATACATCAGTCTTAAATCAAACAGTCTCACAGAGGGTTCACAACCACCCAACAACATTAGTTTCATACACTTAAAGCTGCCACTACCTATCTTCACCATTATCAGACTGACAACCGCCCAACCAACCAACAACATTAGTTTCATACACTTAAAGCTGTCACTAACCTATCTTCATTATGACCAGACTGACAACCACCCAATCAACCAACAACATTAGTTTCATACACTTAAAGCTGTCACTAACCTATCTTCATTATGACCAGACTGACAACCACCCAATCAACCAACAACATTAGTTTCATACACTTAAAGCAGTCACTAACCTATCTTCATTATGACCAGACTGACAACCACCCAATCAACCAGCAACATTAGCTTCATACACTTAAAGCTGTCACTAACCTATCTTCATTATGACCAGACTGACAACCACCCAATCAACCAGCAACATTAGCTTCATACACTTAAAGCTGTCACTAACCTATCTTCATTATGACCAGACTGACAACCACCCAATCAACCAGCAACATTAGCTTCATACACTTAAAGCTGTCACTAACCTATCTTCATTATGACCAGACTGACAACCGCCCAACCAACAACATTAGTTTCATACACTTAAAGCAGTCACTAACCTATCTTCATTATGACCAGACTGACAACCACCCAATCAACCAGCAACATTAGTTTCATACACTTAAAGCTGTCACTAACCTATCTTCATTATGACCAGACTGACAACCACCCAATCAACCAGCAACATTAGCTTCATACACTTAAAGCTGTCACTAACCTATCTTCATTATGACCAGACTGACAACCACCCAATCAACCAGCAACATTAGCTTCATACACTTAAAGCTGTCACTAACCTATCTTCATTATGACCAGACTGACAACCACCCAATCAACCAGCAACATTAGTTTCATACACTTAAAGCTGTCACTAACCTATCTTCATTATGACCAGACTGACAACCACCCAATCAACCAGCAACATTAGCTTCATACACTTGAAGCTGTCACTAACCTATCTTCATTATGACCAGACTGACAACCGCCCAACCAACAACATTAGTTTCATACACTTAAAGCAGTCACTAACCTATCTTCATTATGACCAGACTGACAACCACCCAATCAACCAGCAACATTAGTTTCATACACTTAAAGCTGTCACTAACCTATCTTCATTATGACCAGACTGACAACCACCCAATCAACCAGCAACATTAGCTTCATACACTTAAAGCTGTCACTAACCTATCTTCATTATGACCAGACTGACAACCGCCCAATCAACCAACAACATTAGTTTCATACACTTAAAGCAGTCACTAACCTATCTTCATTATGACCAGACTGACAACCACCCAATCAACCAGCAACATTAGCTTCATACACTTAAAGCTGTCACTAACCTATCTTCATTATGACCAGACTGACAACCGCCCAACCAACAACATTAGTTTCATACACTTAAAGCAGTCACTAACCTATCTTCATTATGACCAGACTGACAACCACCCAATCAACCAGCAACATTAGCTACATACACTTAAAGCTGTCACTAACCTATCTTCATTATGACCAGACTGACAACCGCCCAACCAACAACATTAGTTTCATACACTTAAAGCAGTCACTAACCTATCTTCATTATGACCAGACTGACAACCACCCAATCAACCAGCAACATTAGCTTCATACACTTAAAGCAGTCACTAACCTATCTTCATTATGACCAGACTGACAACCACCCAATCAACCAGCAACATTAGCTTCATACACTTAAAGCTGTCACTAACCTATCTTCATTATGACCAGACTGACAACCGCCCAACCAACAACATTAGTTTCATACACTTAAAGCAGTCACTAACCTATCTTCATTATGACCAGACTGACAACCACCCAATCAACCAGCAACATTAGCTTCATACACTTAAAGCTGTCACTAACCTATCTTCATTATGACCAGACTGACAACCACCCAATCAACCAGCAACATTAGCTTCATACACTTAAAGCTGTCACTAACCTATCTTCATTATGATCAGACTGACAACCACCCAATCAACCAGCAACATTAGCTTCATACACTTAAAGCTGTCACTAACCTATCTTCATTATGACCAGACTGACAACCACCCAATCAACCAGCAACATTAGCTTCATACACTTAAAGCTGTCACTAACCTATCTTCATTATGATCAGACTGACAACCACCCAATCAACCAGCAACATTAGCTTCATACACTTAAAGCTGTCACTAACCTATCTTCATTATGATCAGGCTGACAACCACCCAATCAACCAGCAACATTAGCTTCATACACTAAAGCTGTCACTGACATATCTTCATTAACATCATCAGAACTGATTTTACAAACTCTAAGCAACTAGAAGCTTCTACAAAAAGATAAGTGCAACGAGAACCAGAGGAGAACCCATGACCCAACTGAAATAATTAACAGCGAAAAAGGAGAACCAATAAGTGAACAAAAACAAATCCTAATAAGATGGAAACAGTACTTCAAACAACTTCTCAACATTCCATCAGATGTCACAGGACTTCAAGAAACCGACACAGATGCCACCGAAGAACTATAACCAGACATTCGGAAAAAAGAAATTATAGAAGCCGCCAGATTAGCCCCGTTGAACAAATCACCGGGGCAACATGAAATACCAGATGAACTACTTAAAGCAGTAAGAAAAGTAGGAACAGCATGGCTACATAGACTATTCAACCATGTTTGGGTAGAACAACAGACACCACGAGACAGGAGAAACGCTATAATTATCCCAATTTGGAAAATCAAAGGCAGCAAAAGAGACTGCACACAATACAGAGGCATTTCCCTTCTGAGTCTTACTAGGAAAATATTTTGCAAAATTCTTGAGAACAAATTAGGAGCTACTATAGAACCCCAGCTAAGCGAAATACAACTTGGATTTAGGAAAATCAAAGGATGCACAGATGCCATTTTTGCTCTTAGACAACGTATAGAAAAATCAATCGAATTTAATGAAACACTCTACTTAGCCTTTGTCGACCAAGAAAAGGCATTTGATAGAGTAGATAGAAACAAGCTGTGGGAAATCCTTAAATATTATGGAGTGAGTACACATCTAACAAACCTATGTAGAAGCTTATACAACAAAAGTAAATGTAGTAAGAGCAACTGGAAGACACTCAGAACCCTTTACAATAAGATCCGGATGACAACAAGGTTGTGTCCTGTCCCCTCTTTTGTTCATAACATATATGGACAACATATGTAAAGAAACCAGCCCAACAGAGACCGCAAGAACACCGCATGACGAGAACACAGAAGAAGAACCATCTGCAAATTACACCATTAGAGAACTGTTTGCGGACGATCAAGCACTAATAACAAAATCAGAAGCTGAATTACAAGACCAAATAAATAGCCTAAACGAAATGTGTAGGGAACATAACATTAAAATTAGCACAAGTGATACAGAGGTAATTACTACAACTAAAGAAGAAAAAACAAGAACAATTCACCTTAACAAGCATCCCCTGAAACAAGTAAAGAGCTTCAAGCACCTATGGGGCTGAGTGGTCTCGAGGTATGGTGTCCGCCTCAAGTGCTGAAGATCCCGGTTCAAGCCTCGGTGAGGGCTGGGGTTTTTTTCACGTAGAATTCTAGTAATAAAATTTCCCCTGGTCTCTTGGTAGTGAGATCGGACGCCCGTGTGTATTGTTGCGTACATAAAAAAATTTCTTTTTCTTTCTGATTTCTTTTTTTTTTTTTTTCGGTTTCAAGATGGCGACAGACGGTCGGGTTGTTTTGTGTTCGTTAACTTTTTCGCGTAGGGGATGGATTTATTCATCTCTTGCGTGTAATTTGTGTGCCAGGATGTAAAACCAGGGGTTTCTACTCAAGATCTGCGCGGGTGCTACGGAGTTCGTGCATCGAGCGAAGCCATACTTGAGTGAATCTTTAGTAGCGTGTGTGGGTTCTGTGTTTCGTTTTTTTTCAACATGGCGGAACAACATGTGTTCTCCGAGCAGTCAGCAGTCAACCTAACGAGGCAGCGTGGTAGCCGCGCAGGGAGAAAGAAGCAAGGTAAGCATGGTGGTTTGAGACGTTTTAGACTCAAGTGTCACCGTCTAGGACTCAGGAATATCCGTATTCTATATTGGAACTGTGCCAGTGTAAAACAACGGGGCTCTATTTTAGAAACCCTAGTTTACAGGAACGACATTGTAGCACTCCAGGAGACGAGACTGGGCGATCAGCTACTCCGAATTGCCGGCTTCAAATGTTTCTACAACAGACGACATCTGGGAATGGCGATTCTCGTTCGCGACAGCATGGTGGCGTCAGAGCTAGACATGTCCAGTTGGGACAGTGACTATATACAAATACAGGCGATGAGAGTTCATTCCAGTATACCATTCGTGTTGGTTAATGTTTATGCCCGCAATGGAGTATGGACGCCCAGAAGTGGCAGTGCTTAAGTGGCATATTAGGCCACGAGAGAAATGTTATTTTCTGTGGTGACTTCAACGCTAAAGGCAGATCATGGGGAAACATTTCCTCCAATACACCGGGGGAGGAGCTCGAGACTGCACTTGAAACCATTGACCTGGTTTGTATCAACAGTGGCTGTGTCACCAGGACAGCAAGCCGTCCTGGCGATGAGGACAGTGCTATTGATCTGGCGCTAGTTTCACCTTCACTCACTACAGTGTGTAGATGGGGTGTCCTAGGACACCACGGCAGCGACCACCACCCTTGCATCATATTGGTGGAGAAAGGCAGAACCAGGAAGCACAAGCTAAAGGTAAAGACTTTCCAGTATGACAGTACAGGGCAAGATGTGGTGAGTAAAATACGACGTGACAAGCGCAGAAAGTTTCAGGGCAGGACAAAAAAGCTTGGAGCAGCCACCGTGGTGGAATTTCGAGGTGGAGAAGGCTTGGGTGGATAAGCGTAGTGCTGTAAGGAGATGGCAAAATGCCAAGAAGAACAGAGCTGGTCATCCTAGTCCCTGCATGCACTTAGAAAGAGAGATGCGCACAAAAGTAAGATATTTAAAGAAACTGGTCAAGGTGGTTAAAAGCGAAAAATGGGCAGAGGTGTGTCAAAGAGTAAGCACAGACAAGTCACTGAAATTGTTCTGGCGACTACATAAAAGCATGAGTGGTGTAGTCAAGAATAAGAGCATTTCTGACTTCCAGGGTGCTGACCTCATCTGGCAGAGGACTGACGAGGACAAGGGCAAAGCCCTCTTTGAACGCTACCTTGAGCAGAGCAACCAGACAGACATGGGAGGCCGGAATCTGGCCAAGGAGGTAACCTCAGACAGATGCAAGGCCCAGAACACTTCGGATGAAGACACAGTGACAGTGAAAGAAATCAAGACTGTACTTCGACGATAAAAAAACAGCGCTCCAGGTCCTGATGGCATAAGATACGACGACATCAATAAGTGTACCGACAATGAGCTAGAGAAACTAGCAGACATGTACAATAACAGTATAGGGAGTGCTAGCATCAAGGAGGAATGGTTACACAGCTTTCTGATTCCCTTGCCGAAGCCTGACAAAGACCACAAAAAAATTCAGGGATATCGAATTATAACCATGCAGAATACAATAGGCAAGCTGCTGGAGAAGGTAATTGCCAGGAAGATATCAAGCCAGCTAGAGAGGCAAGGTGCTTTCCCACCTACCCTGGGTGGGTACCGTCCAAAAAGAGAAACCTGGACCAATGCAGCAGTCTTTGCCCATGATGTCTATGAAGGTTTCCACTCAGGCATTGAAACCTTTGCTGCAGCGATTGATCTTGAGGACGCATACAACAGAGTACCATTGGATTTTTTAATGTTTCAGCTTCTTGAACTAAAAGTAAGTCCATTCCTCCTTAGTTGGATCGCTGCAGCCCTCTTCCAACGGAAAGTAGTTTTTAGATGTGGCAGTTGGACTTCGGAACCAACAACAATATATCCTGGCCTACCACAGGGATCACCATTATCTCCGGTACTGTTCAACGCCTACACAGTGAAAATCACCAGTGAGCAGATCACTGGACCTGGCAGGACATTGTCATATGCCGATGATGTTTTGGTGTATCGTCAGGGTAAGGATAGAGAGCAGGTTGCTGTGGAATTACAAACCGAACTCAATCGCATAAGAAGCACTTGGTGTGATGAAGCTGGGGCAATGGTCAAGCCAACAAAGGCAACAGTGACTTGGTTCTTGTTGAATAATCATATTGTGAACAATCCAACACCAACTGTAATGCTGTGTTCAGAGACGGTGGAAAGAACGCAGGCAATGAATTACCTGGGGATACGGTTTGATCGAAGCCTTGCTTATAATGAGCACATAGACCAGGTGATAACAAAGGCCAAGCGGGGTTTGGCTGCGATGCGGGTGATGGCGGCAGCAAACTGTGAACAGCGCCATCTATGTCTTCTGTACGAGGGGCTGGTCATGTCTGTTTTTGAGTATACATCTCCCCTCCCACACACACCCCACACATATACACACCCATCCCCTACCCACACATCCCTCACTCACATCTCCCCCCACCCACCCACACATCCCCCACCTACAAACACCCTCACCCCACCCACAAGCACCCCTACCAACACAGACATATCCCCCACCCTACACACACATCCCCACACCCATAACACACCCATCCCCAACCCACACACATCCCCTCACACACCCATTCGCCCACAGATCCCTTACCCACCCACCCACCAACACCCACACTCTTCCAACCATCCACTCAATAATAGGAATATATTTCCCAAGAATATAGAAAGGAGCATGTTAAAAACTTCTAAACACAGGTGAAACAGTGTTGTTTGCAGGCCTTATAGAGGAAAATGCATTCTCACCATGAGGGAATGCCCATAATGCTACCAAAAGTGGCAAAGTAAGTACTAATAGAGTGGGAAGCAGTGAGCTCTAGAATAAGAACAGAACAATTTAGAACCAAACAAACCAAAGGAAAGGAAACATGAATATGATCTAGTGCTGCGCACGAACAAATGATAAGGGTGGTTCAATTATAAGAAGTTTTACATGAAACTTCAAAGTAGTATGTGCAATAAAAGACATGGCAAGCAAAATACCTTAGCAATCGTGGAGGTCTGCATGGCCGAATGGATCACAGCACCAATTCTTAAACATCCCGTGTGCTGATGCTGAGATTGCGGGTTCAACCCCCACACCGCTCAGTTGGACTAAACTGTTGACTTTTCATCCATGACTTGGGGGCGTAAATTACAAGTATCTCTGAAGTTGGAGTGGGTTCGCCTGATGGCGAGGGACACTGGTAATAGGGAAAGCTAACCCACAAGCAAAGATCAGTCCAGTGCACTAGGAGTAGTAGTGTGGGCTACGCTTGAGTTCAAAGCGAGGTGAACATAAAAAATTAAAATTTAAAATTTTTTTATTTACAAATCTCACCAATCAGGAAATTAAGGAATAATTTATGGCCACAGTACTCTAATAAGTACCAAGTTCTGGAAACAGTGGATGAGATGGGTATGGAAGACTGTTGTTGGCAAGTTACAAGAATCTGGAGTTACAGTAACAAATGTTTAGTTGTGGAGGAGTAATACTATCCGGTTACCAAGGATTTAAAGTAAATACTATCTAGCTGTGAAGTAATTACAATAGTAAATAACTGACTGGTTGTGAAAGAGTTCCAATAGAAACTATCTGGATGTAAAGGAGTTACAGTAGCAGCTGTCTGGTATTGAAGGAGTTACAGTAATAGTGTCTGGTATTTACGGAATTACAGCAGCAACTGTCTCGTTGTGAAAGAAATACAATAAAGATTGTCAGGTTTTCAGTAACGATTGTCTACTTGTAAAGAATTTGTAGCAACACTAACAGATGTTCGGTTGTGAAGGACTTCCAGTAATGACTGTCTGGCTGTGGATTTACAGTAATAACTTACTGATTATGAGGATATTACAGTAACAACTGTCTGGTTGTGAAGACATTACAGTAACAACTGTGTGGCTGTGAAGGAGATGCAGTAACAACTGTCTGGTTGTGAAGGGGCTTCAGTAACAACATATCCATTCTGAAGGAGTTCAGTAACAAATGTTTAGTTACCTCTGAAGTCGGAGTGGGTTCGTCTAAAAGCAAGGAACAGTGATAATATGGAAATTGAATCCAAATGCAAAATCAGTCCAGTGCACTAGAAGTAGTAGCATAAATACGGGTTTGCTGTCAGTCTGATGATGATACAGTTATGTCAGTGACAGATTTAAGTGTATGAAGCTAATGTTGATTGGTTGGGTGATTGTCAGTCTGATGATGATACAGTTATGTCAGTGACAGCTTTAAGTGTATGAAGCTAATGTTGATTGGTTGGGTGATTGTCAGTCTGATGATGATACAGTTATGTCAGTGACAGCTTTAAGTGTATGAAGCTAATGTTGATTGGTTGGGTGGTTGTCAGTCTGATGATGATACAGTTATGTCAGTGACAGTTTTAAGTGTATGAAGCTAATGTTGATTGGTTGGGTGGTTGTCAGTCTGATGATGATACAGTTATGTCAGTGACAGCTTTAAGTGTATGAAGCTAATGTTGATTGGTTGGGTGGTTGTCAGTCTGATGATGATACAGTTATGTCAGTGACAGCTTTAAGTGTATAAAGCTAATGTTGATTGGTTGGGTGGTTGTCAGTCTGATGATGATACAGTTATGTCAGTGACAGCTTTAAGTGTATAAAGCTAATGTTGATTGGTTGGGTGATTGTCAGTCTGATGATGATACAGTTATGTCAGTGACAGCTTTAAGTGTATGAAGCTAATGTTGATTGGTTGGGTGGTTGTCAGTCTGATGATGATACAGTATGTCAGTGACAGCTTTAAGTGTATGAAGCTAATGTGACTGGTTGGGTGGTTGTCAGTCTGATGATGATACAGTTATGTCAGTGACAGCTTTAAGTGTATGAAGCTAATGTTGACTGGTTGGGTGGTTGTCAGTCTGATGATGATACAGTTATGTCAGTGACAGCTTTAAGTGTATGAAGCTAATGTTGATTGGTTGGGTGGTTGTCAGTCTGATGATGTTATAGTTATGTAAGTGACAGCTTTAAGTGTATGAAGCTAATGTTGATTGGTTGGGTGGTTGTCAGGCTGATGATGATATAGTTATGTAAGTGACAGCTTTAAGTGTATGAAGCTAATGTTGATTGGTTGGGTGGTTGTCAGTCTGATGATGTTATAGTTATGTAAGTGACAGCTTTAAGTGTATGAAGCTAATGTTGATTGGTTGGGTGGTTGTCAGTCTGATGATGATATAGTTATGTAAGTGACAGCTTTAAGTGTATGAAGGTAATGTTGATTGGTTGGGTGGTTGTCAGTCTGATGATGATATAGTTATGTAAGTGTGTGACATAATGTCCCCAGTTCGCACCAGCTTGCAGACGATTATAAATATCTTTTCTTGGAAAGAATAATTTCAGTGTGAGAGACTGGCAATTCCTTTTATGGTAACGAATGCCAGCGCTCAGATAGAGGCAAGGAATGTGCCAGTAGCTCTAATTAGACTGGAATAGCTTGGTAAAACTCCCAGGCGGGACCAGAGATAGTCACTTGAGTCTGGGCCAGCCACCGATTAGGATGTGATTCGTTCCGGGAGCGGGTATAAGCCCCATTGTGGGGCCATTTTTGCTTCTATGTTGCATTGGTGAGCATACATCTGTTTTTTTGAATGATAAGATTTGTGTTAGAGATGTAATACAATCTTTGTTTGATATGAGAAGTATTCTACATTTCATGTATGTATTTTGGCGGACTTTGCTACGGCACCGTTACTTCTGTAAGAAAGCCAGCCTGAGATTTGAACGTCTATACCACTGTTCTATATTCCTATGCTTACAATTCTTATCCAATTCTTATCATGCTATGATTTCGGCTTCATCTTCTTTTGAAGAGTTTGATGTCTCTGTAAATTCTATACCGTGTCTGCAGAGTTCAATCTATCTTCACTTTTGGTTCACTCTCATCTAGGGAAGAACCTATCTTTACCGGACTTTTGGTAAAGTATTCAGGTGTTACATAATGCCTTTGTTAAAGATTCAGATATTGTACGCATATATATCTTGTGTGTGTGAATCTTTACTTTATCTGTGTACAGAATATGCCGGGGACGGAACATATATTTTGTGTGTATGACAGCCTGGGGACACAGTTAGATAAGACACCCCATTGCTTTTGTCGGATTGGTGGATCATGTATGTCGTGGCTCAATCATATTTAGGAGAACGGTTCACCTACCTACATACTCATTTTTACCTGCCGTAAATCGTGCAGTGTGCTTGCCACAATAACAAGACATTGGAGCCAATATTTCCACAACTTCGACTTTAGTCACACACCACACCCCCCCCCCCCCTCGGGCATGTTCTGTAACAGAGTGTTGTACTCCCATATAGAGAGGAGTGTTTGTATGTGGGAGAATATATCTCCATTTGGTATCTGTGATGTCCTGTTCGTTGTATAGGTAGAAGAGTGAGGTTGGTAGAGTGTTCAGATTACCGCCCCACTTTCCCGCCAAATAAACGCATACGTTACAGGCGCACAGGGGATACCACTTCAGGATATGGGGATTGTCCTCTACCTATATGTTCTGTTGTTGTCTCTGTGAGTCTTATGAACCTGCGTAATACGCTAGTATATTCATAGTTTGTCATTTTGATTCGCAGACAATTGAGGCAGGCGGGGGACATCTTAGAGTCTACAACATCTTGGCTGATTTTAGCTGAATCGACGTATAGACCACTTTGGCTGTACACATTTGGCCGATACTTTTGGACGAAAAGTCTTTTATGAGGGTTACTGGTCTAGCCCAGAAGTCACCCAGTGCTGCCAAACAGCCACATTTTTTCCTAGAAAACCAGAGGGGAAGTAATCCCCTATTATTCTTCTGGCAACTGGGAGAAACTCCAGACGGAGTTATCTCCTTTTTTGGGTTTGACATTCTAGTGACATGTATTGAAAAGCTTCAACTACTCATCCCTGGCGTCTGACGAGAGATGACACTAATCTTCTTCCTGTAATATCAGGGAGGTTATAGGTCTGCCAAAGTCACGGATGGGATGGTACTTTCCTTTTGAGAGGTCATCATAATTTGACTCAAATATGAACCCAGCAACACTTCTCGGGTTTGTTTAAATGTCGTGCTGAGACATTTGAGACTTCGTCTTTTTCAACGATAAAGCATGCAAGTCTTACAATCTTCGGGAAATCGCCTAGAGAGGTTCAACTAGCGATGACCCATGCTCAGGGAGAGTCCTTCCTTCACCAACAACCCCAGTACGTCGTTGAGAGTCCGTGCTTCCACTGTTCCCGCATGATGGACATTAATACCAAGGGGTGAAATCCCTATTTTATGCAGACATATTTTCCTCTCAAGACCAATGCCAGATCGAGTAGTCCAGACTCAGTCACACCATCATCATTTTTATAGAAGGGAAATTGAGGACAGTTCCTTTTGTTAGTCAATTATGACTGTATGTGATCAACTTCAATGAGCCGTATTCCCATTACTGTGTTCAGTATCCAGAGAACCTTGTTTTTCCTCAGTGGCACATTGTGGGGTTTGGTCAATTCAGGATGGGAGGAACCCATCTCTTTCAGCGGTAGAATCTGAAGAGGAGTTAGGTTGTGACAGGAGAAGTGTCGTCATAGAACTGTGGGTGTGGTAGAATGAAGACAGTTGTAGCGAAGCCCTGTGTGGAGTGAATCTACATTCTCCTGATTTTGAATATTGGTGTCTGCACGAACTTAGTTACAATAATGACACAATCACCAGTCAGATATCTGATCTATGTTCTGGTTGGTTTTTCCGTGTGATAGACATCATGTAGGGGTAGGGAAGAGAAGAGGAGGAGAGGAGTTTTTAGAGAGTAAATTCATGCATTTCTTGAGAATGTATTTGTTGTTTGATGTTTGATAGATTGTAGTGAAGACAGAGTCTTGTACTTCCAGATTATGAGAGTCTGGCAATAAACATATATGTTCGTCAGGAGAGTTTTCATTGTCTAGTGACCAGTGTAACACTGTTTGTTGTTGTAAAGAACTGTGCTACTGTGTTTGTAGATGTGCAGAGAATCCAGTGGGAGGTCGACCAACACACAGTCTCAGATATTTTATCCAAGAATCACAACTTGATAGAGATCTGTGGTTAAGTGACCTATTCTCTGTTTTATTCTTCAGGAAGGTAGTTTATCTTGTAAAGTGGGTGGAGTCTATCCGACCATAACCCCATTCTTACTTCAATAGAGCCAAATACTACTCTATTCCTGGAGTCTTTTAGGAAATAAACTGTCTCGATCAACTTGCCTTTATATGGGGCGAACCTGATGGACCGATTGATTATTTCCCCTAGACACAATTTCAGTCCATTTCATATGGTATTCTCATTAATTATACCACAAAGTGACAGCTTTAAGTGTATGAAGCTAATGTTGATTGGTTGGGTGGTTGTCAGTCTGATGATGATACAGTTATGTCAGTGACAGATTTAAGTGTATGAAGCTAATGTTGATTGGTTGGGTGGTTGTCAGTCTGATGATAATACAGTTATGTCAGTGACAGCTTTAAGTGTATGAAGCTAATGTTGATTGGTTGGGTGATTGTCAGTCTGATGATGATACAGTTATGTCAGTGACAGCTTTAAAGTGTATAAAGCTAATGTTGATTGGTTGGGTGATTGTCAGTCTGATGATGATACAGTTATGTCAGTGACAGCTTTAAGTGTATGAAGCTAATGTGATTGGTTGGGTGGTTGTCAGTCTGATGATGATATAGTTATGTAAGTGACAGTTTAAGTGTATGAAGCTAATGTTGATTGGTTGGGTTGGTTGTCAGTCTGATGATGATATAGTTATGTAAGTGACAGCTTTAAGTGTATGAAGCTAATGTTGATTGGTTGGGTGGTTGTCAGTCTGATGATGATACAGTTATGTAAGTGACAGCTTTAAGTGTATGAAGATAATGTTGATTGGTTGGTGATTGTCAGTTGATGATGATACAGTTATGTCAGTGACAGCTTTAAGTGTATGAAGCTAATGTTGATTGGTGGGTGATTGTCAGTCTGATGATGATACAGTTATGTCAGTGACAGCTTTAAGTGTATGAAGCTAATGTTGATTGGTTGGGTGGTTGTCAGTCTGATGATGATATAGTTATGTAAGTGACAGTTTTAAGTGTATGAAGCTAATGTTGATTGGTTAGGTGATTGTCAAGTCTGATGATGATATAGTTATGTAAGTGACAGCTTTAAGTGTATGAAGCTAATGTTGATTGGTTGGGTGGTTGTCAGTCTGATGATGATATAGTTATGTAAGTGACAGTTTTAAGTGTATGAAGCTAATGTTGATGGTTGGGTGATTGTCAGTCTGATGATGATATAGTTATGTAAGTGACAGCTTTAAGTGTATGAAGCTAATGTGATTGGTTGGGTGATTGTCAGTCTGATGATGATACGGTTATGTCAGTGACAGCTTTAGGTGTATGAAAGCTAATGTTGATTGGTTGGGTGATTTTCAGTCTGATGATGATACAGTTATGTCAGTGACAGCTTTAAGTGTATGAAGCTAATGTTGACTGGTGGGTGGTTGTCAGTCTGATGCTAATGAAGATATGTCAGTGACAGCTTTAAGTGTATGAAGCTAATGTTGATTGGTTGGGTGATTGTCAGTAGATGATAATGAAAAAAACTTCCAGTGTATGGAATAGTAAAGCGTACAAACTTCATCCAAAACTTACACGTCATGTGATAAAAAAGCAGACATTGCTATAAAGATACTGAATCATTGTATTATAATATGGGTGGTATGAGTGGACTATTAGGGACATTATATGTAGATAGTCAAAGTGTTTTGGACTTGTTATGAGAAGAAATAAATTGGAGAACTTGGTGACAACTGGCAAGATTGAGGGGAAGAGAACAAGGGAAGACAGAGAAAGTAAATACCTGGATGGCTTGACCATGTGGCATGGTCGAGACAAGAACATGAGCTGATCCACAACTCTGGTGATCGATTGAAATGGCGAATCATGACCACCCACGCTTACCGGCATGGCACATGATGGATGGATGGATGAGGGACTATTTCCCTTCCTCATTATTTTTCCTCTCTGCTATCCTTATTCTAGACTGGAAAGATTGAGAGAGGATCATGCTGCATGAGCAACACATAGTCCCTAATTCAGCCCAGGCTTGTGTGTATGGAGAAGTATAACTCCAATTTACAAACTATTGTCTGCCAAGACTGCAAGGTGCCAGTCAGCTCTGCTGTTTAAACTGTCCATATACATCTTTATGTGTATCCAACCCCCCCCCCTCCCCCCACACCTACACACACACACCACACACACCACACACACACACACGAGGCCACCATTTCTCCATTTATTTCTGCTGATGTGCTCTATAACCATACTTAACCTTTTGGCAACTGATCTAATACTAATAACTATAACTAGCAGCACTGAAAAGTACTGGAGAGTTTTGGCCGTCACAGACTTATGTGGCTGTCAAAGGCAGAGGTAAAAAACCCCCATGTAGACGTGGAAGGCAAAGGGAAACCACCACATTATCTTCCCAAGATTTCATGAATAGTCACATATCAGAGGCAGTGAACGACGTTATCCAGAACCAGAACATCAAGGACCGAGATCTGTGGAGAAACATGAATGCCTACGCCAGCTGTCATGGCACTTGATGATGATGATAATGAGTAGCACTTGTAGTTGTCAATAACTTATCAGTTAATGTCTGCTAGTCTGCGATTATGATATTTTCACTGTCAGCGTTCATTCGCAACACTGAAAACTCGCCATTAAGAACATCTCCACTGCCTCCAACCTTCTCGATTATTCCAGTAAGCATTGGCATGACTGGCCTCACACCTCTTCTTTTTTCTAAAAATAGATATTACCATAAAGTCACAGACAAATCACACACCCAACACTGCAGATCTTCTTCTTCTTTCGTTCGCTTGAAATATGTCTATATCTGCAATGTTGTCTCTTGTATGAATTTAACTGTCTTTTTCAGTTCACACAGTGGTCCATAGAGTTTATCTTCCACTGTCGTCTCTCTAGGCCAGAAGGTTTGCCTAGATATGTTATATTTTGGGCAGTCTTGGAGTATGTGCTCTGCTGTCTGCGAGGCCAATCCACATGTGCACATGGCTGTTTCACCAATCTTGAATTTTGTATACATGTGGTTGCGTAATCTATTGTGTCCTGTTCTGAGGCGCAGAATAATGACTTGTTCTGGTCTGTCCATAACGTGGTAGTCATCTTGAGCAGGTTTTGGTGGCTTTCTGACTGATTTGATCATTCTTTTCTTTTGGTGGTATGTAACGGGCACATCAGGCTGTTCTTCTTTGGCTCCTTCCTTAGCCAATTGATCAGCTCTGTCGTTTCCGGGTACTCCACAGTGGGATGGTATCCACTGTATGGTGACCTTATGCTGACTGCTAAGTTCAGAAAGTAGTGTCCTTAGTACTGGCAATTTCCCAGACAGGAGCGCCTCGAGTACTGATTTTGCATCTGTCAGTAGCACCACAGGTTGTGTACCATTGCTGGTATTTAGTAATTTCTCTGTTGCTATCTTGATTGCCTCAATTTCAGCATCATAGTTATGGCAGTACTTTCCTGTCGGTACTCTGGCTGTGTCCCTAGTATTATTTGGGTATTCTATGTACACTCCCGCTCCTCCATTTCGAACAGCATTTTGTGCCGACCCATCTGTGTAGACTCGGATCCAGAGGTCCTGTGGGTATTCTTCATCAAGGAAGCTGAGAGTGGCTGTTCTGCGCTGCACACTGTTCTGTTCTTCCTTGTCAAATATTCCTCTCACTTTTGTCTGGATTTGTAATGATAGTCTATGCTCATCTTTCCATGGAGTTCGCTCTGGAATAGTTGTTAGGGGGATACCAACTGTGGGCAGATCGGTGGTTTCTCTGCAGAGTCGTTTGGCCTGGTGGATAAAACTACTTCTTTTCAACCGCCCCATAGCTAGGTTTTCAAATCTGTTCTTCATAGGGTGGCCTGGCAAGCTGAGGAACTTTTCTGCTTGTATTAGCGTTTTCGTATCTCTGCGCTCACTCAGTGCTTGTGTCCTCCCCATCTTCTCCATTTCCACTATAGGGGTTGATCTCATCCCTCCTGTGGTGACTCTAAGTGCTTGATTTTGCACCTTGTCCAGCTCTTGTAGTGTGGTTTTTGATGCTGAACACCACGCAGTTGACCCATATTCCAGGTGTGGTCGTATGCTCTGTTGGTAAACTTTGCTAAGTATTTTCCCACTGGCTCCCCATGTGGTTCCACTTAGCTTTCTCAGGATGGCTATTTTCCTTCTGGCTTTTGCTACTGCTTTGTTGATGTGCTTTCTCCATGTCAGCCTGCCATCAAATGTTACTCCAAGGTATGTTGGTTCTTTATCTTCTCTTAGGGGTGTTCCATTTATCTGGATGATCCCTGCCTTTTGTTTTGAAGAGAGGGTAAATAGAGTGGTGCTGCACTTGTCAGTGTTTATGCTGACACACCATCTATTTGCCCATGCAGCAAATGTATCTACAGCTCTTTGTAGCAATTTGGTGGCCACTGATGCATGTTCATTTGTGCTCCATAAAACCAGGTCATCGGCGTACATTGCCGCTTTAATTCCATGCGGTAGATTAGCAACAAGATCATTGATGAAGATTAGAAAAAGTGTGGGGGACAAGACTCCGCCCTGGGGAACACCGTGACGCAGTAGTACTTTCTTGCTCTTGAGTCCGTCTATCTGTACTCGGGCTCTTCTGTTGTGCAAGTATGCTTTCACCCATTTGTACATTCTTCCATTGACTTTGCAGTTTCTCAGTTTCTTCATCAGACCTTCTTTCCAGACTTTGTCAAAGGCTTTCTTCAGATCTATCCATGCCGCAAGCACCAGCTTCTTCTCTTGGAATGCATCCTCAATTTCTTGAGAGAGGTAGGTTGTCTGATCTTCCGTAGAGTAGCACTGCCTAAAGCCAGCCTGCTGTGGCACAAGGATGTTTTTACTTTCAATGTACCACTGCAGTCTGTGATTGATGATGCGCTCCAGTGTTTTGCAGAGACAGCTGGTGAGGCTAATTGGTCTGTAGCTAGAGGCAATGGAACCTATCTTTCCCTGATTTTAGGAGGGGTATCATGATTGCTTCTCTCCAGGCTTGTGGAACACTGCCTAAGGTCCAGCTGTTATTGAAGATCTGCAACAGCTTTGCTTTGGCCTCTGTTCCTAGGTTCCTGATCATTTCATTGGAGATACCATCAGCTCCTGGTGACTTTCTCATTTTCAGTTTTGATATGGCTAGCTCCAGTTCGCTGATTGTGATGGGTGCCTCCAGAACCTCATGTACTATTTCCTTCTGTCCTGTATGTTGTCGTTTCTCTCGAATCTCTTGTTGTTTCTCTGGACTAATTTTGATATTGTTATCTTGTGCGAATGAGTCCGCAAAATGGTCAGCTGCTTGCTTTCTTGTTAAGATGTTTCCATCTTTATGTAGTGCAATTTTGAGTTTCTCCCTGTGCCCTCATCGTTAAGTTGTTTTATTAGCTTCCACAATTTCCTTGTGTCTCTTTCAAAGTGCAGAGACTCCGTTTTCTCCTGCCAGCTTTTCCGTCTAGCCTGCAGCTTGGCCCTTTGAAATTTGGCTTTTGCGTGCTGGAATTTATTGTGGTGCTCTTTGCTGGGTGTGGCCTCTGCTTGCTTTCTACACACTTCCACATCGTTATGCAACTGTTCCAGTTCACTACTCCAGTAGGGTTTATATTGTTTACGGGCTCCTCTTGGTACTGTTTCTCGCGCTGCCTGTAGTATGCATTTCCCAAACTCTTCAACTACTTTATTTATGTCTTTCTCAGTGTTCAGGTTTCTAACCAGTATGCTGGTGCGATGCTTGTACATTGCCCAGTCTGCTTTCTTGTAGTTCCACCTCGAGAGGGTGCTGCTTTCACTTACAAGCTCATTTTCTACGGTTAGAAAGACTGGCCGATGGTCACTGCCACCAAGTTGTTTCCCAACAATTCGTGTAATGTTCCACTCCAGGTCTGGTGAATGAAAAGCCAGGTCAGGTGTAGTTGTAGTGTGCCATGATCTCGAGTAGAAAGTATGTGGGTCGGACGGCTTGTTAATCAAGATGAATCTATTCTCATCCTGCCAGTCTTCCAGTCTCTCTCCTCTCTGGTCCATGTGATCATAGCCCCAGCTCTGCGAGTGGCTGTTGAAATCGCCACACACAATCATTTTTTCTTTTAATGGTAGTGTGTCCAGTGCCTGTGGGCGGTCACTTGGACAGTAGTAATTGATCAGATGTAGGTCTTAAGTTTAAGTGTCTGATACTCAGCCCCTTCCATGTAGACTTCGATTTGGGAAGCAATGATGTTATTTTTTACAAGGGTCAGTATCCCACCCTTTTCGCCTGTCCTTTCGGTCAGATCGGTAACACTTGGTAGCCTCTGATTTTGAAGGCTATATTTTCGTTGAGGTGAGTTTCTTGCAAGCAACATATGCTTACTTTTCTTGGTCCAAGATGTTTTCTAATTCTATTTTTTTTGTTGCTGACTCCCTCGCATTCCAGTGCATTATTTTAAGTCTTTGTTTAGTATGGCCAGCCGTCCTATTCTCATGTCCCCTGGCTCCACAGGACATCCTGAGAAGGACCTCCAGTAGTTGTGGTTGGACCCTTTCGAGACATAGGGCCCGGCACTGCACCTGCTGGGGGTCCATAAGCAGGGCGAGCACCATAACATTAGCAGTAGTCGACATATTCCATTTTGGTGGTTGCGTGGCATCCTGATTTCGTGGTGAGCCTCTTGGCTAGTGCCTCAGTCTTCAGCACCTTTCTTTGCTTAGAGCAGACTGTGGTCTCCGCGGGTAGATGTGTACGCGCGCCACGCCGTGTCTGCTCAGGTATGACGTGCATACACATCTAGAGCATAC